>JALGQJ010000002.1:39826452-40073952 GCA_023055345.1 Quercus wislizeni
TCAACAGCTAAGGCTGCTAGCTAGAACTCAAACAAAGACATCTTAAAACAGCTTAGAAGATGCTCCTGCATCAGGGCCAGACATTAAACTTTTAGCAACCCTCTCAGAGAGTACAACAAAGAATTCACTTCAATAAACATGTTTCTGAAATTAACTTTTGGAAATCTTTAGCAGTCTGGCATTGAGTTCCTACTTATCAATTTCACAAATTTATGGCCCTTGGTAGCTAGGTTAGACTCCGCTAAGCCCATAATCCTTAGAAGTTCAGGTCCCATTCTTATTAAGCAAATTTCTTGTCTTGCAACCAGCCTTTGTAGCTAAGTGTGGCCTCTCCCTAGGTTTAACCCATAGGAGGGGAGGAATTTGAGGTGGTGACCCCTGCCCACATTGAGTAGCCTAAGAAACACCAACTCAAAAAAGATTCAACATCCATGTCCATGCCTTTCAATGAATTTGTCATATGTCTACCACTGAGAAAACTACGAATCCATGACATCAGTGGTGTGACTAATGCCAATGCATTAGCATCTAGGAAACATTTTAAGGCAGTAGATTCATCCTAATCTATTGAATGTGCTCTAGACCATAACTAAACTAAGTTTCTATTAAAAATACACAGCTCATGTCATTAAACTAAGCATTTCATAGTTTAGAGCACCTTAACTATGAGAAATCCATATTGAGTTTCATTTTCACAAACTACCAAAGGGCCAATTACTTTACATCTCACAATGGATTCACCAATGGCCAATTTGTAGTAGGAGAAACCTCACATTTCTGTGAACATCACTAATTCACACCACTAGAATCACATATTTATTAAAATATTACATGATGCTAAGCAGATTTCCCAAAATGAGCCAAGAAGCATACATACTAAATTTAAAAGATAGCCAGCGTTTAAGAAAAATCATCACCTTCCCATTAAAATATATCTAAGTCAAATATAAAACTCACTATTCTACCATTTCATTTTACGATAATAAACCATATGGGTCCAGGGAAGTAATTCTAATTCTGCATTTCCTTCTGCCAGGATTTTTTTTAAATTTTTTAATTCAAATTAAAAATAAATAAATAAGATGAGGATATAAATATATTATATGCAATTTGGTAAATCCTACACTGCAGATTTAGCAGAACCCATTAACATAAACTGAATTTAACCAAAGCCTCTCCTGCTTCTCAATTTTAACATTCATTGGACTCAAAACAATTGACAAAGACAATGTAATATATATACTCAATTTACAGAAGTTTTTTCCGGATAACAGAAGGGAACAAATTGAATAACAGCAGAAAATTCACCAGATAAAAAATTCACTTGGTAGATGAGAACAAGAAGGCAAGGTAAACAAAATTTAATTGTTATTTTCCAAAGAATTACTACAAAAGACATCACGGGGAACAAAAAAGGTACCTCAACTAATCCAAAACCCAAAATCCTTTTTCTTTTTCTTTCTTTCTTTTTTTTTCCTTCTTCACCAGTCCCACATTTCTCAGCAGCACTTGTAATTCCTTCACTAAATTGGAACCTTGCTTTTCTTTTCCCACACTTTCTCACCAACAAAACAAACCTTCCTCTTCTTCAACCACCCACCACAGAATGCATTCTGACCCAATTACCCATGAAAACATGTCGGCCCTGAAACCCGGGTTGACCCGATGCCTGGAAAGCTTGAATGAAGGAAGCTCCTCCTAGGCCTAGCCAACCTCACTCGCTACTCGAACACATTCAAAAAATATATATACCCGGCCCGGCCCCACGAACGAGATTCGGACCCAATAGCCCGCTCAGACCATCGAGGACTGACCCGGACCCTTATCGGGTCGACCCGAGAACCATAACGATGAAGCAAGCGATAGCACGAGATAAGCGATGAGAACGCCAATGAAATCGGCGACGGCATCCTTGGCAGAGGCTCCGGAGGATTGGAAAAATCCGAGGTGATCGGCAGCCTCTTTCGCAGCGCCGGAGAGGAGGGAGAGGATGGATCCGACCCGAATGGAGTGGCGGCGGAGGAAAGGGTAGCGGGTACGGGTCGCGAGGAAGGAGAAGAGGAGTGTGAGGGAGAAACAGAAGAGCAGATGTTGAAGCTTGTCTGGGGCCAACCATGGATCTTCGTTGTCGTTGTCGTTGGTGGACATTGAACTGATTGAAGTGAAGAGTTTAAGCAAAGGCAAAATGGTGGGAATTTCAAGTTAGTGTTCGATGAGTCTAGTCTAATTTGTTTTGTTTCTTTTCAAATCTAAACCCTCATACAGTTACTTTTTTTATTATTATTTTTACTGAATAATAGTTTAAGCAAGTGTCTAATTATATCACTGTGACAAAACCTGTAACGTAATTTTCAATTTGTATCCCGGATAAATTTTAATAGTTGGTCAACTCTACTCTACTCTTTCCTATTCTCCTTCCATCCAAATTAGCCCTTCGAGATCTTTTCAATCGACCATCTACGATTGAAGCTAAATACCACTTGTGTGTCCTAGAAGGGATGGAGGGAGAATTACATGGAAATGGATGGGATGAATGGGAGTTGCATGGAAATGAATGGTAATGGTGAGGGATTTGAATATATTCTAGGTAGTCACCTTCTTAAGAATTATTATAAGAGAAAGACATAAAAAGATTAACGTTTTGTTTGTTTCATTAGAAAACCTTCTATAAAGATAGTTTTTCATATTTTTCAGTGTTTGATAGTACAAAAAAATATTGATCAACGAAAAACTATCTTTAGTCAATGGAAAACCCAAATAAAAACAAGACTTATTTTCTATAGGTTGTTTTCCAAAAAAAATAAAATTGGAAAACAATCTCTCTCTCTCTCTCTCTCTCGTGTTTATATATATATATATATATATATATATATATAAAGGGGGGGGAGGGACACGGCGTTGGAAGCGGAAGCACAGTTATACAGTGATAATATAACTTGAAAGTAATGCAAGTAAAAGGTATGCAAGTAAAAGAGAAGCTATAAGACCGGCCAAGTAGGCGGCAGAGCCAGCCAAGTACGGGGTATAGCTTAAATAGTTAAAGAAAACTAAAGAATTATAGAACCGTCCGTGATGGCGGTAATCCGACCATGGTGGCGGTGGCAACAAGTAAGATAATGCAAGTAATGAACATAATACTGAAATTACTTGTTATTGAAAGTAAAATTGAACACTTACAGTAGTAGTGATTACAAGTTGGAAATAGTTACAAGGCTTAGGAGTTACAAGCTTTGTAGAGTAGGAAGTGTAAGCAAGGATATTCTCACAAAGAAAGGCTCTCAAGGGAAAACTCTCTCTAAAGAAGAAGTCCTGAACTAAGCATAAAAAACACTTGCTTTGAAAATAAGGGACAGCCCCCCTTAAATAGGCAATAATTCGGAGTGAACAGTAACGTTGAATAGTACTGTGAATAGTGACAGGTGAATAGTGACAGGTGAATAGTAACAGTGAATAGTGATTTTCCTTTTTTGCCCAAAACGTGGGGAATCATTTGGGGAACCCAAAATTATTGTTCTTGTAGCAGATGGTGTCAGATGCATTATGGCAAAGTATAGGGAATCATTGCCTAGCATAAGGAACCAAAACGTAGCCTTGTCTTGTAGCACTTATTGGATTTTTGGAGCATTCTGAATGTTTGAAGCAAAGTTGAAGTAGTAATATTCCTTGGGACTATTGACTGAAGTGTATTCCGCCAATTTCGGGATGTTCTTGAAAATCAATCTTTATTGGTCTAATCAGTGGAAGCAGCATCGGAAGGATAACCATCAAAAGGGCCTTGTGGAGAATGGCAATCATGATCATGAGAAGTGGCATATTTATTACAGAATCCACAGTAAAAAATTGGTCGAAATACTGGGGGTTTCCCTGGGATGAGAAACTTAACAGGATTACAGTGGTTAGTGGCCCGTAAATGAGTAACTGCATCAGAATATGGTCTGGGACCAAAGACAGCAATCCTATCTGTGCTTCCCATGAAATGGTAGCGTTTCCAGAGACTGTCAGCAGCATTAATAATTTGGTTATTGAAATAATTTCTCCAGCATTCTATAAGAGTAAAAGGATCAGCAAAAGATAAATGAGTATTTCCTTCAAACCATGGCCCTTGGTGAGTATGACCATTAATGAGAATGAGATGCTTTGAAGGCTAAACATTCATCCAATTGTCTCGTTCCCATTGTGGTAACGTACTCCAACATCTGATGGTAACAAAAGGAGTATTGAATCTTTTAACTGACTCTTTAATAATTTGTGGGAGTTGGCTTATTTGAAAATGGTTTGTTAATCGCATGTATCTGACTAAACCATATTCAAACATTTGGGAAAGCCAGTAAGGATCTCTATCATATTCATCATCATCTGAAATATCAGAAATATATGAACCATCGTCAAAATTTATCAAAAGACCAGGAAATGGGTGTTGCTTTTCATATACTCTGAGACTACTTTCAAACTTTTCCTCCCAATCAGCTTGGAGAAAAACATTATCATCTTCATCTAACTCATCTGGATCAGGAATAGTAGCAGTAACAAGTGTTTTGAAATATTCGAACCATAGATCAAAAGATCTAAACATAGCCTTGCTTTCCAGAATACGTAATCGTATATCTGTTGGCAAGTTGGCAACAGCACTTCTTAAAACTGATTGAGTCTTAAGGCTCAATCTAGCATAATCTGTGCCCATTATAGTCATTTTATCCTTTGAATGGATATCCTCTTTGCCAAAGAGTTGACTGAGATAAAGATCATTTGTAAAATTTGGATGGGTAATATGATGACTTCTAAAGGCCTCATTTTCTAGAATGAAGTCATCTTCTGAAGCAAAGGTTTTGTTATAGTAATATGTGTAAACTTCATTTTGAGCAGTGAGGTTAACCAGGTGGATTTCAAGGGCTCGAAGTGTTTGTTGAAAAATATCATTGTCTTTCTCGAGAAAGGCAGATTGTAGGTTATCAAGAATGAGTTTAATAGGGGCTGGTAATTCGGAGTAGGCACCATTGTGAAATTGTAAATTTTTTGCTAAAACTTCTTGTAAAGCAATTATTATATCACCATTAGAGTATGTCACCTTTGCAGGGACATCTCTTTGAAGGGATATTGCTTCCTTGGATTTTACCCCAGAAGAAGCGCCTTCATGCATCGTAAAAGGTCGTCCCATTGGGAACCTTTCAGGGCGAGCAAAGTCCTGTATAGGAGCTTTTCCCTTTGAAGTCATAATAATCCACTTACTAGTGGTATAAGTATAAATATTACTAGTATCCCACTTATTAGTGGTATTTATCCTTGCATCGTCGTCCGATTCCTGCAAAGAATTATTGAAAATGTGAGGACGATTGATGGTATTAGTTTGGTGAGCATTATTTGTAGAATATGGACAAGAACTCATCATTATTTCTTGGACAAGAGTATGCATGGGAGAATCTTTTTTATAAGTCAGGTTGTCAATATCTATTTGGAGTTTTGAAGCAAATTTGAATTTTATTTTTTGTTCAAAAGGATCAGTGGTAATTCCATCATGTTCAACAATGAAGGGATATAAAGCATTTATAAAAGGTAAACCAAGAATTACTTTATCAGTCAGATTTTTAACAAGAACAGAAGGAATCTTAAAATTGACATTATTATGGAATATGTGAGCATTATTTAATTCATATTTAATTTTCATCTGAGAACCATTGGCAGAAACCAATCTTTCGGTTGATTTTTCAAAATATTTTGAAGGAATCAATCCTTCTTGAATACAATTCATATCTGCACCTGAATCAATCATTGCAACAACAGTGAAATGATAATCTGGTGAAACAACAATTTTTACTTTAGTAAACCATTTTGGAGGAATCAATTTATGAACAGGACTGAGTTGAAAGTGGTCCATAATACCTTTTTCAGAAAGAAGAGCTTGTTGACTGGATTCGCCTCCATCTTGGTGCTCATCTTGTTCATTATTAATTTGATGGTCAAGACTTTTATCAATTTTTAACATTATTAAATCTTCTTTAATGTTTTGGTTATCATCTTTAAGATTTTTAAACTCATTTTTTAAATCAAGCATTTCTTGTTTAACAACAGTAATTTCCAATTGGAGATCATTGACAGTTAAATCTTTGGATTTCTTTTTATTGAATCTTTCTAAAGTTTCTTCAAAGTTTATGGTTGATTTTAATTTTTTACTAGTTTCATTTTTTAACAAATTTTTCTTAAATTTATCCAAATATTCTTTTTGCAATTCAGGATTTTGAATTTGATTGATTAATTGGATAATTAATTTTTCATTTTCTTCACTTTTGGTGAGAGTATTAATAACATTACAGCAGGAATCTCGGCAGCCAATTTTAATATTAGGGGAATCAGAAGAATCATCAGCAGATTGGTAACAAGAATTGGATGAAGAAGAAAAATCATCTTCCAAAGAATCAGACGAATTGTGTGATTCAAGGATTCTGAACAATTCTTCTTGCACTTTGTCATTAATCTTTAACATGTTAAACTTATTTTTTAATTTACCAGGTTTTTGATTACAATCTTTACTAAAATGACCAGGTTTTCCACAGTTAAAACATTTACCTTTTCCCGGCATATGTTTATTATATTTTTTGGAAACATTTTTCTTTTTAGCATAAAAATCATTGGGTTTGACAAAATTATTTTTGTATTTTTTATATTTGTTATGATTATAGTTTTTGTGAATTTTATCATGTTTTTTCTCTTTTTGCCTAGAAGGAGCAATAGGGGGCAAACCATATTGTTCACAAAAATTACCCATTTCATATTTAGCTTTTTTCTTATTCTGTAAATGGTATTTTAACAATTTTTCATCATTACACATGTTAATACCAAGTTTTTTAATAGCACTAAAAATATCACCATAAGTTAGGTTATCATAATCAATAGAATCATTTTTTCCCATTAACACCTGTTTTACCTTATGAGCAAAGATGGGAGGTAGACCGTCAATAAACTTTTCTTTCCAATAAGGCTTGTGACAATCCTTTCGAAGCATTACTCTGGAAGTTAAAACATCTTGGTACCATCTGTAATCAGTCATAGAAGGACATTTTAAATTATTCAATAAATCAGAAACTCGAGATGAAATATTAGATGGGGTACCAACAAAATGTTTGAGAATGGTATAAATCAGAATATTCACACCATCTAAAATACCACGACCAATATTTTCATCAAAAATGGGAAAACCTTCATCATTCTTTTTAACAGCATTTTTAATGGACTCTTTGGAATCTTCAGTAAGATAAGAATCCCACCATCCACGAAGAGTTCCAGAAAACCCAGTAACCAGCAAATTAACAATTTCAGGCTGATCTAAATTATGGTTATTTTGATAAGCAATACCAACCATGGACATATGACTCATTTTATTAATGATTTCTTGTTCAGACAAACCATCAATATTCCATTCATAAAGTTTATCAGCAGAAACAGAGAACTGTGTTTGAAAAATTCTTTCTTCAAATTGCATATCAGGAGGAGTAGGTTTTGAATACCAATTTTTTGTAAAAGACATAGGTTTTGGATTTCCAATAAATCTTTTAATTTCAGGAAAATCATTACCAAAAACCTTTGTAGCAGAAATAGAAGAAACAGTATCAGAATCAGTTTGTTCATCAGAAACAATCTCTTTTTCTTTTTTTGAGATAGTGCAAGCTGTATTTCTAGAAGTACCTTCAGCTGTATTTCTAGAAGTACCTTCAGTTTTAACCTTTAAATCAGCAAGCATTTTATCAACAACCTCAAGCATTTTAGACTGAGACGTTTTGAACATAACTTTCTCCCTTTGACTGGGCAAATCAATCAAAGGTTGCTCAGTTTTTACAGATTTCTCTGCAGCAGGTTTTTCTATGGAAACAGTTTTTTCAATAATCTTTTCTTCAATACGATCAAGCTGTTGACCAATAACATGCAAAGACTCATTAGTAAAATTGTTTTGTTCAATAATACTGTAAATAGGGGTTTTATCATCAGCAATTTTTAAAGGAGTAGCATTAACTTCTGTCTTTTTATCTTGACAAGTTAGCACAATTGTCTCAAGAGGCGGATGAGTAGCCCGGATAGTGGATTTATCCTTTTCTTTAATAAAATTTGATTTTTTTATTACACTCAAATGTTGCTTTGAAACTTCATCATTTGAAACATAATGGTTTTCAAGAAAATCAAAAAACAAAACATGTTGTTTTAGTTGATTCATTTTTTCTAACCATTTACTTTTAACACGGTTTTTTTCTGATTGAGCAAAATTATTTTGGAAATATTTTCTTTTAATCTTGTTTTTTGGAAGCATAAACTCATCATACAAAGGAACCAAGTCGACCTTAAAACCTTCATTTAAAACAGTCAAAACTCTTAATTGCTTAACATAACCAGAAGGATCAATAGGAGGGAAATCTCTTTCGGATAGACATATAGAATTACCATCGTCTTCTTCTTCACTAGCAGGCTTGCCATTTGGAGAGGAAGATTCTGGTTTGGTGGAATAGTAAACATCACTTACTTTATCATCTGAAATTCCTTTTAATTTTAAATCAACAGGTTTTTCCAAAAATTCATTGAGATCTTGATCTCTTTTAGAAATTTTGTCAGATTTGAAATCAGTAGGTTTTGAAAAATTCTTTTTCAAAAATTCATTGAGATCTTGGTCTCGTTTTGAAATACTTTCAGATCCAGCAAAGGAATGTCTTCCTTCGTTGATTCTTAGGGGTTTACTATTTTGAAAACTTATTTTAACAGTACCATCAAGATATTGTTGAATATAAGTAAGATCAAGCTCATCAAAAATGGGTTTGGCAATAGGAGATTCTTGTTCCAGGAACCATTCAGTGGGAAGTTTGACGTCTTGCCATTGAATCATTTTTGGAATTTGAATCTTTGCATCAGGAGTTGAACATTTAATTAACATAGTTTTACCAGAAGGTTCTCTATGATTTATAGCACTAGGATTTAATTGAGTACCCAATAATCTATAATAAATGCGATAAATCAAAGCAAAAGGTTTACTACCTTCTTCCATGTGATATCCAGATGAAGCAATATTTAAAGTCAAAGCTTTAACAATGTTAGCATCATCTAAAGCCAAAGTAAGATCAGGATAACAACTAAAGTAAATAGGACCATCATACAAAGAAGCAGTAATCATACCAAGAATGCTATCTTTAAAGTGTTTAAATCTAGCATCACGTAAACACATAAGAACAGAAGCATTAATGCCCTTTCGGGTAAGAGGTTTGATAGCAACTTGAACCATACCAATATGCAGGTAACTGAACTTTTTAGAAGCAAGAAATTCACTAATATTCCTTTTAGTAAATAAGCAACATTTTTCATGAGTTTTTGAAATAGAGAATATTTGTTCAACAGTTCTAACTTTATAAGCAGAATGAAAAGTATTTTCAGCCCAACTTATTTTATAAACATTTTTTGTATCAACCTTAGGAATAGTCCACTTAGTAAAATCAGGGATCTCACTATCATCAACATTGTGATCTTCTTCATTTACAATATCAGGAGGACAACCAGTCCTGGAGCTGATAGAAGAGTTGGATCTCCACAATCTATCCATACTATCCTAGTTTTAACACTCAATTATCATGTTTTTCTCACAACCGTTGCATTTCGTAACACATACCCTAACCAACCTTATACCTCTCATGCCCTACACGCCCTCTATTGGCTCAAACGGGCCTTACAGTTCGGTTCTAGGAATTCACTTTACGACTAGGGTGGCGCCAACGACGGTAAGAAGGGGACACAACAACTGAGCACCAAAGTTTCGGGTAGACACAGACGGAGAGACAGAGAACACAACAACACTATCACCGGCCAGAAAAGAGTGGCTCTGATACCATAAAGGGGGGGAGGGACACGGTGTTGGAAGCGGAAGCACAGTTATACAGTGATAATATAACTTGAAAGTAATGCAAGTAAAAGGTATGCAAGTAAAAGAGAAGCTATAAGACCGGCCAAGTAGGCGGCAGAGCCAGCCAAGTAGGGGGTATAGCTTAAATAGTTAAAGAAAACTAAAGAATTATAGAACCGTCCGTGATGGCGGTAATCCGACCATGGTGGCGGTGGCAACAAGTAAGATAATGCAAGTAATGAACATAATACTGAAATTACTTGTTATTGAAAGTAAAATTGAACACTTACAGTAGTAGTGATTACAAGTTGGAAATAGTTACAAGGCTTAGGAGTTACAAGCTTTGTAGAGTAGGAAGTGTAAGCAAGGATATTCTCACAAAGAAAGGCTCTCAAGGGAAAACTCTCTCTAAAGAAGAAGTCCTGAACTAAGCATAAAAAACACTTGCTTAAACATAAGGGACAGCCCCCCTTAAATAGGCAAAATTTCGGAGTGAACAGTAACGGTGAATAGTACCAGTGAATAGTGACGGGTAAATAGTGACAGGTGAATAGTAACAGTGAATAGTAATTTTCCTTTTTTGCCCAAAACGTGGGGAATCCTTTGGGGAACCCAAAATTATTGTTTTTGCAGCAGTTGGTGTCAGAGGAATTATGGCAAAGTATAGGGAATCATGATTCCCTAGTATGAGAAAGTTTGTAGTCTTGTAGCATGACAAAATATGTAGCATATGTAGTCTTGTAGCCTTCTTTCTTTTCTTTTTAGGAGGTCTCTCAGACTTTGTTAAAAGCAGGATATCCGGTATTTGCAATTTGAATTTTGGAGCATGCTTGAAGTGTCAGCACTTATTGGAGCTTTTGGAGCATTCTGAATGTTTGAAGCAAAGTTGAAATAGTGGCATTCCGTAGAACTTTTGACTTCTTGAAGCAGGCATGTTGGCCTTTTGTGCAGGCCGGTCAAATATTAATTTCTAGTCTTCAGGATTTTCTTCATCATGTGCAAACCAATCTTGTGGATAAGGATAGATTTGGTAGTAGGGGTCTTTTGACACAGAGACCTGAGAGGTTTTTTCATCATCTGAATTGGTAGCATCTGAATTAGGAGTTTCATCATCCTTAACCATTTTAGATAATAGTGCATATAAAGCGTCAGGATCATTGCGGATTGCATCTAAAGGAGAACTTTTCTTTTTGGATTTAGTGGAAGATGCAATATTTTTTGTTGATGAGGAAGCAGGTGCATCAGTTGCAGCTGTTTGCACTGGAGTAGTAATCTTTAATGGGGAAACATGTGAAGCAAGGAAGTCCCTTTCAACATTGTTAATAATAGAATCAGTGTGAGAAAACCTATCCCACCATTTAACATACCAGCATCGTGCAAGAACATCATCTTCTTTGGCATATTGCCATTTTAGAATCCATGGGACCTTATATTTTTTAATAAAATGTAGTAGAGGGGGGAATTTAGCTCTATGAGTGTCAGGTTTGAACTTTAAAGAGAAATTTCTGAAACAGTCTGTCAATTGTGCAGGAAATATTTCAATGGCAGAACCAAACTGAGTCCACCATCGGATAAACCAGAGGGGAAAAGGAGAATCAAAATCTTTGTGAAAATTGACAAACCATGAGTGGGACATGGTTTCATTCTGGTGAAGCATGAATCTGAACCAGGCTGTAATATAGTCATGGTAAGAGTAGGGAATAGGACAATTCGGTAATGACCTTGTAGTAGTAGGACAGGGGCCCCACATTTCCTCTGAAATAATGTGTTTTAAAGAAACACTGTGATAAATAACTTTTTCTCTATTATTTTTGTCTTTAATAGGATTGATTTCAACTGAATTTTCATGTCGTAAAATTGCAGAATAATATTGCACAGTCTTTTGGTTGTGCTCAGGGATCCAATGAAATAATGGAGGAAAGTAGCTGGTAGCAAGTCTAAAAGGATTAGTGATGGAGGCCCTATTGGGCTCTACAGAGAACAGGTTTTGAACATAGCGTTTTTTAACATATTGGGAAGCATTGGAGTTTCTAGGGAAAACAGTTTGAACAGGTTGATGACTATGAACCAGAGTATAGGGATCATAAGTAGAAGCTAGAACAGAAGAATAGTTAGTTTTGGGAATAGTTCCTAAGGTAGTGAAACGGTTAACAGTGTTTATGGGGGAAGCAGGCTGAACTTTGACAATTTGGTTATTACTGTCAGGCGTCTTGTCACTCGACCTTCTACTTGCCATTATGACACTGCAGAAATTCACGGGTAAGGAAATCAGGGATGGCATTTTGGGATCCTTTAATATATTCAATATCAAAATCAAAAACGCTCAAAATAGCTTGCCATCTAGCAAAAATATGTTTTGAAGCAATATTTTCAACATCCTTTTCAATAACATATTTAGCACTTTTGCAATCAATTCGTAGCAAAAATTTCTGGTTTAATAAATCACTTTGAAATTTTGAAATACATAGAACTATAGATAAAATTTCTTTTTTAATAGTACTGTAGTTTAACTGTGCATTATTCCAAATACCAGAATAGAAACGGACAATTTGCTCAGGTGACCCTGGTGAAACTCTTTGTTTCAGAATACCTCCATAACCAAAATCCGAGGCATCAGTTTCAACAATTTTGAAAGCACTAACAGTGGGAATACCGAGACAAGGCAATGTCTTAACATGAGATTTGATTTGTTTAACAAGGGAAGTATGAATATCAGACCATGGAGGAGGATTACTCTTTAACCTATCAAATAGAGGTTTACACTGTTTTCTCATATCTTTGTAAAAATCAGCAACATAATTTAATGACCCAAGAAATCTTTGGAGCTGAGTTTTTTCAATGATCACATCAGGAAACTTATCAGCAAATTGGATGGCCCTATCAATAGGACGAATCTGTCCTTCAGAGATGTCAAAGCCAAGGAAACGTACTTTTGTTTGAAACAATTTGACCTTTTTAGCAGAGACAACAAGACCATTTCTTTTGATAGTATCTAAAAATGAATGCAAGTGTTTCCAATGTTCATCAATAGAACTAGAGTAGACAAGAACATCATCAATGTAAACAATGGTAAAATGACTGAATGAATTAAAAATATCATTCATGATGTTTTGAAACTCACTTGGGGCATTCTTAAGACCAAAAGGCATAACATTCCACTCATAATGTCCAAAAGGAGTGGTAAAAGCAGTTTTGTACCTATCCTTTTCGCTAATCTGGATTTGCCGAACCCAGACTTCATGTCAAACTTGGAGAATACTACGGCTTCACTCAGCCTATGAACCAGGTCATTCTTATTGGGAATAGGATACCTAATCCATTCTAAAACCTTATTCAAAGGTTTGTAGTTAATTACTAATCGAGGAGTTCCTCTTTCAATCTCAGCATTTTTCTGAACATAAAAAGCAGAACAAGACCAAGGGGACTTGCTATTCCTAATCAATTTTTTCTCCAATAAATCATCAATTTCTTTTTTACAAAATTCAACAGTTTCAGCATTCATTTGAATAGGACGAGCCTTGGTGGGGATATTTTTCTCATTAAATTCTTTAACATAAGGTAAGTCAATAATATGTTTCTTTCTATGCCAAAAAGCATTAGGAACATCAGAACAAACATTATCAATCAACATTTTTTGAAAATTATCAATTTTTGATTGTAATAATTTATTAGAAATTTGTTCAGCAATTTTCTTGTATCTAACTTCTTGTTGAAGGAAGTTAAGGTGTTTAACTTTAGCATGGATCAAGTTTAAAGCATCATCAATTTCAGTTTTTGAAGCAAATTTGAATTTTACTTTTTGTCCAAAAGGATCAGTAGTAATTCCATCATGTTCAACAAGAAAAGGATACAAAGCATTTATAAAAGGCAAACCAAGAATCACTTTATCAGTTATATTTTTGACAAGAACAGAAGGAATCTTGAAGCAAACATTATCATGGCAAACATGAGCATTATTCAATTCATATTTGATTTTCATTTGGGAACCATTAGCTGAGACCAATCTTTCGGTTGATTTTTCAAAATATTTTGAAGGGATCAATCCTTCTTGGATACAGTTCATATCCGCACCAGAATCAATCATGGCAATAACAGTGAAATGATAATCAGGAGAAACGACAATTTTAACTTTTGTAAACCATTTTGGAAGAAATATTTTATTGACAAGAGCAAGTTGAGAATTAGTAAAAACATCAGTATTACCTTTATCAGAAAGAAGAGCCTGTTGACTGGATTCATCTCCATCTTTGTGCTCATCATGTTTTTTATCAATTTTACCAACTTTTAGCATTATCAGCTGTGGATTAATATTCTTATTTTTATGTTTTAACTCGCTTATCTCTTGCTTAATAATATTAATTTCCTGCTGTAAATCATTAACAGTTAAATCTTTGGATTTTTCTTTACTTTTAGTAAGAGTTTTAACAAACTTAATATTTTTGCAGGGGATTATTTTTAACAGATTTAACCAGTTTAAAAATTCATCTTTGAAAGAATTAGACGAATTATTTGATTCAAGGATTTTAAATAGTTCTTTTTGATCTTTATTAATAATTTTTAACATGTTAAACTTATTTTTAAACTTACCCAGTTGTTTATATTTTCTAGAAACATTTTTCTTTTTAACATAAAAATCATTTGGTTTAACAAAGTTGTTGTTGTATCTTTTATATTTTTTATGACTATATATTTTGTGACTCTTATCATGTTTCTTCCCTTTATGTCCAATAGGAAGCAAAGCATTTTGTTTACAAAAATTAGCTTTTTTCTGTAATTGATACGTTAATAGTTTTTTATTATTACCCATATTAGCATCAAATTTTTTAATAGCATTAAAAATGTTATCATAGGTCAGGTTATCATAATTAAGAGAATCAGTTGTACTCATTAATACCTGTTTTACCTTATGAGCAAAGATTGGAGGCGTACCGTCAATAAACCTTTCTTTCCAACAAGGCTTATGGCAATCATGCTGAAGCATATTCCTGGAAACAAAAACATCTTGATACCATTTATAACCAATCATAGTAGAACATCTTAAAATGTTTGACAGTCCAAAAACACGAGGTGGAATATTAGAAGGAAGACCAACAAAAGTATCACAACCAATATGCTTGGCAAAAATAGGCAAACCTGTGGGATATAGATCCCGCCATATATGAAGAGTGCTAGAGAAATCATTATCAAGTAAATCAACAATATCAGGTTGATCACTGTCATAGTTGTTTTGATGAGTAATACTAACTTTAGACATATGACTATTGATTTTTTGTTCAGATAATTCAGCAATATTCCATTTGTAAAGTTTATCAACAGAAAATTGTGGTTGAAAAACTCTTTCTTGAAACTGTATATCGGGAGAAAAAGATTTGGAATACCAATTTTGTGTAAAAGACATAGGTTCGGGATTTTCAACGAATCTTTTGATTTCTGGTAATTCATCTTTTAAAATCTCTTTAGCAGGAACAGAAGAAATAGTGTCAGAATCAGTATGTTCATCAGAAACAATCTCTTTTTCATTTTTTGAAATAATGCAAGGTGTATTTCTAGAAGTACTTTCAAGTTTAATTTTTAAATCAGAAAGCATTTTATCAACGACTTCAAGCATGTTAGACGGAGAAGTCTTGAGCAAGACTTTCTCTTTTTTACTGGATAAATCAAATAAAGATTTCTCAATTAAAACAGTTTTTTCAGAAGCAGTATTTTCAATATGGTCAGGTTGTTGGTCAATGACATGCAAAGATTTATTAGTAAAATTGGTTTGCTTATCACTGTATAAATTGTTAATTTGCTGGTTACTGGGTTTTCTGGAACTCTTCGTGGATGGTGGGATTCTTATCTTACTGAAGATTCCAAAGAGTCCATTAAAAATGCTGTTAAAAAGAATGATGAAGGTTTTCCCATTTTTGATGAAAATATTGGTCGTGGTATTCTAGATGGTGTGAATACCCTGATTTATACCATTCTCAAACATTTTGTTGGTACCCCATCTAATATTTCATCTCGAGTTTCTGATTTATTGAATAATTTAAAATGTCCTTCTATGACTGATTACAGATGGTACCAAGATGTTTTTAATGGGAAAAAATGATTCTATTGATTATGATAACCTAACTTATGGTGATATTTTTAGTGCTATTAATATATATATATATATATATATATATATATATATATTAGTTATTGGTAATATAATGAATGTCTTTATTTATGCAGGTTGAGATTGCTAAAAACTTATTATTGTTGGGTGAAACTACAACAATACTTTTTATATAAATCAGGTTCTATTTCTCATTTGCTCTACACTTGAAAGTTATTTTTTATTTTAGTCTTTATAAATATATTGTTTGATTAGAAATTTCTACTAGAAAATATGCATCTGGATATGAAAAACTTAAAAAAAGAAAAAAAAATAATTGAGTCTCAAAAAGTATCAATGGATAAATTTGTTATTAGTAATAAACAAAATATAACACAAAATTTAGATGAAAATATCACAAATAAGCAAGAAATTCACAAAAAAGAGTTAGAAGATAATGAAATGGTACAATTGCAAGATAACATTGACGTTCAATTTTGCAATACAACAAATATTGATAATGAACTTCAAAAGAATTTAGAAGAAAATGAAAATAATGATGAAAATGTCACAAATGAACAAGTTCACCATAATGATGTTCAACTAGAAGAAAATGAAAATAATAATGACATGTTGAATTATACTCCTTCAAATATTTATGATTCAGGTAATTGGAAAATATTAACACAAAATTTAGAGATTTATTAGTAGAAAGAGGTCCAATTAGAGACAATGATATAATTTTTCCTAGAGGTGGTGACACTAGACATTTTTTTACTATTCATTACACTTGAATATTATCAACTAAATTAAAATTAATAAAATCATATCTAAGATCGACAATGTCCTAAAAAAAATTAAGTGAATTAACTATATTATCGATTGAAAATGAGATGTTAGAAGAACTTGAATACAAAAATTTAATTAGTCAATTTGCATCTCAAAAAGCAAGAAAAATAGATTTTAATTGAAATATATTATAATATAAAACTATTAAATAAATATTAATTTAATTAATACATAAGTATAAAAAAAGGCTCCATTTTAGTTCTCGCCTTAGGTTCCAAAATGTCTAGGACCAGCTCTGACAAGAACATATTTAGAATGACCATTATGTTAAGGGTGCATGACGATACTTGAACTCACACTAATCCTTGTAATATATTACAACAAAAACAACAACAACAACAACAACAACCTAACACTATATCCCTTTTATAAAAATAAAAAATAAAAAACCTAACTCCATTATTTTCCAAATTAGGATTCTCTGTTTGGCATGGATCTTCTTTAGTTGTTCATACTTCTGATTTAAACAATGTTTCTGCTCAACAATGGACTGTGAATGTCTTGTTAAGATATGAATTGATGGATTAGGAGGTGATGTTCTACCTTCACAGGGGCAGAGCCAATTATGTGTGGGTGGGCCATGCCCCCCTAAATATTTTTTAAAACCTCCTAACAATAGGTGAAAAATACAATACACTTCAATTTATTTAAGACCCGGGCCCCACAAGAGCAAAGATTCTCCCCCCCCCCCCCCCACCCCCACCCCCACCCCCCCGCGGCGCCCATCAGCCAAATTGACCCTCCAAATTCCCAACTTTTTACCTAAAAACAAAAGGTATGTTTGTAAATAAAAAAGTGTAATAAACAACTCTCAAGAAAGTTCTTTTTCTTTTTTCACCCTAAAAAAAAAGTTCATTTTTGCCAAAGTCTACACTCCCACGTGATAAATACCCCTCTACAGTTCTATGCCACTTTATAGTTCTACTTCATTTTTTTAATAATAAAAAATATTACACACACCTTGTTATATACACATTATTACACACTTATTTTTTAAACTGAAATCGTAAGTTGAATACACGATTTCAAAACAAAACTTGTGTTCAACTAACTATTTTAATTCAAAAAATATGTGTGTAATAGTGTATGTGTAACAAATAGTGTGTTACAAATACTAACTATTTTTATTATTCTTTTTCATTTCTTAATTCTTAATTCCCGTACCATTCCTTCTCTTTCAAAGTGCCTTCTATGTTACAAAATTCTTCTTCTTTCTTTTTATTCTTCTTTTTCAATGCTATTTCAGTTTAATTTCTATTTATTTATCTTATGAGTTATGAATTTATTTTTGACTATAGTGTTCTAATTTGGTTGAATTTAAATTCTATTTAATTTATGGTTTCTTATAGTAATTTTATTATATTTAATTTCTATGGACATTATTTCTTGTAATTATAAATATAGTCTAGTTTTGTTATATACTAATATTTAATTTCTATGAATGTTATGGACTTATGATTTTTCATAAGAATTAGAAAAACATTGGATAAAAAATTACCTTAAGATGCCCAATCAGGTGTTTATCTTGTTAGTATTTTTAAGTGTTGATAAAAATTACACTGATAAAAAATTTCGATAACAATAATCTGGTAGTACTATATACGAGTTATGACTTATTTTGGATTTAATAATTTTTTTTAACTAATGCACAAAGACATGTATGTGTATATATGTGTCAACGTCTCGCAACTGTTCAACCACCTATCGCAGCGACGCTCACACGCTTTCTTCTTTGAGTGTGAAGGTGTGTCGTTACCTTTAAGTGTGTGACTGGAATCTGAGTCAATTTTAAGGAATTACCAAGGGTAAGTGGAGTCGTCACCAATCATTGGGTTTTTCTAAGGTGTGATTGGTCACCTGACTCTATTTGATTTTATTACCGATCCTAGGCTAAGAAAAATGTCATTTTTCCTAATATAATATGGATGGGTAAAAAATCTTGATTCTTGAGTTCGGAAACCTAGTTACGTGTGGAGAAGCTGTTAGGCAACCCACAGCGCTTGTCCAAGGACAAACCTTTGTTTTGGTAAAATCGTAATTTTTAGACATTGGTAATTAAAAACAAGCTATTGGCATTAGCTTACGGGGCTTTAAACATGTTGGGCTTTGAGGTTTGAATTTGGAATGGGTTTGGTCCCAATCGATACTTTCTTAGTGCATTTGGAATAGATGCCAAATTTCCATGGAGAAAATCCGACAGCATTTCGACTTATTTTCGTGGCAAAAATTTGACAACGCTTCACCTCAAGTGCATCATAGCACAAAAAACGCTATTCTCACCAAGCTTTCACTGTAAGAATACTACGACAGGGTGCCTTATTTTCACGGAGAAAATTCGGCAGAGTTTCGCATTTGGTGCGCTATGACTCAATTTGGTAGGGTTTTGCATCTGTGTATGCAACGCATATTGACGTGCTTGTATTGAAATGAGCCAAAACCCTTCAAAGTATCAAGTGTATTGATGCATGTCGCATATACGGGGAAACTAGTGTCACTAGGTGACCTGGATCGGGACAATCACACCTCGATGATCGTGCACACAATACAGCATGAATATGCACCTAAGGCAATCGCCTTGAGCACATATCCACACTACAAAGTCAAAAGCTCTCATGACTAGAGAGGGTCACTCACGTAGTCACGAGAGTCCATCATAAAAAGTGCACAATCACCCATATACAAGCAGATATAGATATACATACATAATGCACAATGCAACCACACAGAGCGGGAAAGTAAATCAGATATTACCAACATTCCAAGGGTAAGGCCCAGCAAGGTACAAGAAATATAAAACATACATTGCCATACCCAAGGAATGTGGCTCAAGCAAAGAGCAGGAAAAGTAAAGGGGGTACATAGAGGGGGACCCTAACACATGCTCTAGAGAAGACACTAAAGGAGGGAGATAGAAGGACATAACCCCTCGAGGAGTCTAGGCCTTTAATCTACTTAACATTTCCCTTTTTGGGCTTGCGTCTTCTTACTTGCGACTTTGCCCTTTTTGCTTGTGCCTAGGAGGTTGTGCCCTCGCTCCAAACGCCCTCGCTCCAAACGTCCTTGCTCCATGCATGTACATGCAACAAACAAGGAAACAAACCAACAGACAAGCAAAGAAAGAAACAACAGAGATAGGGAGAGCATGCCAAGAACATACTAACAAAGAGAGTCAAACAGGGGCAAACAAAGCATGCTAAGGACATGAAAGGGAAAACAAGCATGTCATTAGACAAAAAAGGTTGTCCTAGGAGGACAAATGTAGGTTTGGATCAAGTGTCCATAGTCCCAGTAGATTGGAGTATGGACAACACAAGCAAGCAAAGACTCATGTATGAACATGTAGGCAAGCATGCAAAAAGAATGCATAAAAGCAAGGAAAGCCAAACAGGTGGCACAAAGCAAGCAAGGCAAGCAACATCGCACGGGGCAGAGAAAGGGTATGTGTAAACGCTTGATTTTGCACCCATGATTTAATTAAGGAGAATGACTAGAATGACCATCCATGTACCCCAAAAATCATGATTGCATAATGCATCAATTTGTTCTTGCATTACATACATCAATTTGTTCTTGCATTACATGCATCAATTCATTCATTGTATATCATAAAAATGATCTTGAGATTCTAACGATCGCAATGATGTGTCCGGTTTCCAAATCGGACCGTCAAATTGAAAGATATCGCGTAATCCCACAGTCAGCATGCATTGTATGGGGTGAAGCCGATCACGTGTGATTAATTGAAATTAATTTTGATTGGTTGATGATTAAAATTAATTAAATGAATTTATGTGATTGGTGGAGTATTTTTCTTAAAGTGAGATTAGTTGCATGGGATTAAAACAAAATAAGCTGATAATATTTAAAGACTGTGGATAATTAGGCTTTTGGGACAATTATATTCAAAATAATTATTTAAAAGTCATAATTATCACTTTGGAATGAGGTTTATCATGAAAATAACTCTTAAATTTGTCCAAATACAGTCTTAGAGTTGGAAAACACTTCCAAAACGTGCTAATCAAATAGCAGATTTCAGATTCACATCATGAGGCACTTTTTGCATAGTAGAACTCAAAATTTGAACTAGGTTATTTCTGGAAAAGTTGTAGAGAATCGAATTTCCCTTCCACTGTAAAAATTTCAGCTTAATTCAAATTTTGAGTAAAGAGATATGATCAAAATACAAAACCAGTTCTGATTTGAAAAATCAGCTTACTCTTATCCAGATCTCCTTTTTTTTAGGATTTTCCCCCATACGTTTTTTGCTTATTTTTTTCAGCATTCCAATCTCTATAAATAGAGGATGTCTCTCAAAATTCAACACACTTTTCACCCTCTAGAGAGAATCCTTTTTTTAATGCTCGGAGAGGCATAAGTTTTAGGCTTTCAAACTGCTCATATTTTCTGATCCATATTTCTGTTGAAGCTAGGGTTTTTAGGTTTCAAAGATAATTGCATAAATTTCTTTGAACTCTAAAACATCCTCTCAAGTAGAAGAGTGCTCATGCAAGAGGTTGCTTTCTAACCCTTTTGTTTTTATGCTTCTCTTATCATGATGATGCATGTTTAATTGTTTCAAATATTCATATTCTACCTTGTTAATTTAATTTATGAAAATATGTTCTTCATTCCTTTATTGTTGCTATAATCTATTTCTTAGTTTTAAAGATTTGCATGTAATTAACTCTTTGTCTTCAAAATAAAACAAATCTGCATCTTCCTTAGATATAGATCTAAATTTTTCTTCACAAATAAAACAGATCTGCATCTTCCTTAGATGTAGATCTAAATTTTTCTTCAATATAAATGGATTTGCATCTTCCTTAGATATAGATCTGGATTTTTCTTTATCAAAACTAGTTTGTGTCTTCATTAGATACAAATCCGAACATTTTTTTATCAAAAAAACTAATTTGTATCTTTCTTAGATACAGATCTGATTTTTTTAATGCATGCAGATTTTTGAAATAAAGAAAAAGATAAAACATGATGGTGTTTGTGTTTGTTTTATTTAATTCATGTTGCGTGAATTTAAATTATGAGTGAAACTCTCTTCTTAAAAAATCTTTTTTTTTTCATTCTTTTAAAACATATAAAAAACATATTTGATTTTTCTATTGTCAAAAACCTTTTTTTTTATTATCATAAAACAGATCTAATCTTTTACAAACCAAAAAAAAAATTAGTTCTTAAAAACATATCTAATATTTTTCAAATCAAAAGACTTTGTTTTATGTGATAAACACATAACTGAATTTTTTTATCTCCAAAAACCACTTTTCTCCACATACCACAAAACAGATCTGGTATTTTGACAAATCAAAATCAATTTTTTTTTTACCAATCAAAATAGATATGATTCTTTTCAAAAGAAAAGACTTCATTCATAAATAAATTTGTGTGATTTTAATTTTGGCATTACATATTCAACATATCATTCATAACATGCATAAAAAGGTACATTGGTAAAGAGTCTAGAAAACCAAACTTTGTCTGGGTAGAATGGGTACCTAACACCTTCCCATTCCATAACCTAGCCTCCGGATTTAGGTCATTGGTTAAGTAAATCTAGCTTTGTCATTGGGTAGAATGTAACTAGGACGAAAAATCATGTATTTTTGGGTAGATTGTGACTAGGACCTAGAGCCATGTAATTTTCAATTTTTCAATTATGTATTTTTTTTTTATTCAATCAATGAAGAGAACAATTCAGTCATGTATTCTGTATTTAGTTTGTTTCTTTTTCTCTTTTTTATTAAAAAAAAAAAAAAAGTGGCGACTCCATACTACTTACCCAAAAAGAGAGGTGCCCTAAAAAGCACTCAAAAAATCTCTCTTTTTTTAGAGGCAAATTTCCTGGTCTCTCATAGTATGCATCGAGCAAACCAGCATCACGGGAATGCGTCTCACAAATGGTTACACCTCAATAGGCCACGAGAGGGATGGATATAACCACACAAGAACAAGCCCATGGGGGGCACAAAGTATGGCAAAGCCTAGATATAGAGAGGCGAGCATATACATAAGGCATAGAAGCAAGCAAACATAAACATGCATATAGGGAAATGATTCAAACCCTTTAATATAGGCCTAGGTGTGTGGGTGTAGGTCTAGACCACGAGATCTAGATCTACACCCCACCATAAGGGCCAAAACACAAGAAATGAGGATATCAAGGGACAAAGGGGCTATAGAAGCTCATGGCATAGCAATTGACATATAGATCTAAGCACACAAGATTGGCATGGAGCACATAACACATAGATATAAGCATAAACATGTAAATCTAAGTATAAACATGTAAATCTAAGCATCAACATGGCAAAGAAAGCATAGACATGTAGATCTAAGCACAAGCATGGAATTTAGACATATCCTAGCCCAGGAAGGCTAGGCCAACAGCATCAAAGTGATAAATCATGGCAAAAAGCTAGGAAACGTGCTAGGAAAAGCAATAAAACATATTATTGAACTAGAAAAAGCTAGAAAAACCTATGAAAAGAAAAGGATGTGGACTGTAGCTAAAAAGCTACAATCACACCCCTAAACCTAAAATCCAAGATATGGGACCAAGGAGGGGAAGATTGGGTGCAAGAACACAACCTCGTGATTGTGGAGAAAAGAGAAGAATCAAAGGTGTTTGGATGTGTTTGGGAGAGAAATTAGAGAGAAGAGAGAGAGGATCTACCTAGAAAACTACCCATTTTTTTTAATAACAAAACGAGGGGTCTGGAATCATTTATAGCCTAATTCTGACCCTTTGGCTTCCTGTGGCCCTTGAGTGGCCAGAGGCCACTGCCAACGGCCACACAAGGGCCACTGGCCACCCTTACTGACATCAGTTGTTCTGGCTTTTTCTGGTTCAACTTTAGACGCGTGTTTAAAGGTCTTCTTGAACTTGGATTGAACTGATCTTGGTGTCTCTAGAAATCTCTGGATGTCTAATTTTCAGAACACTAAAAAAATTGGAAATCCAATGGTCGGATCAAAAGTTATGGGCTCGAGAAGCATGCTGATGTGCTTTGCACGATTTTTTGAATATCTCCACTGTTTTAACTCCTATTTCGACCCATGAATAGTCATTGGAAAAGAAATTTGACAATCTTCACAATGGCATTGGTCCCAATCCATTCTAACAGTTAAATCAAAATTAATGTTTCTGGTGTCCCTAGGAGTCAACGTCAAGTCAAACTTGGTCAAACTTGACAAAAATCTTCGAGTGGCTTGGGTTTGATGTAAAAGCATGAAAAATGTTGTTTCGGGAGGACTTTAACCTCGTTTGATTTTCAGTCAACCCAAGGTTGACTAGGAGCATTTTGATCAATTTAATCGGAAAAGGCATTTCGAGTGCTCCGATGCCCGAACGGGTTACGCCACATCAATTTAGATTTCTTCGTGGCCCTATGGAGATAAGATAATATTTTTGAAATTTTTGGGGCCCGACATGCAAATTGAGAGTGTACAAAATACTGTATCTACAATATGTATGTCATTATTTGAGTTTTTCTTGAAAATCAATATGATAGTTTTACCTCGGCCCTTGCAAACAAAAATTCTTGAGTACGCACCTTCAATCTCTTTCACCATCCTATAGGTTATATGGAATCATAGAAATCAAGTGGTTCATGAAGGAAAACACCCTAATCCAAAGGAAGTTATTCTAGCAACTCAATCTTTAATTTGTAAGTACTAGGAAGCTTTCAACAAAGAACATACTTCCTATCGAGTTGTGGACTATCAGCCTCCAAAATACAAAACTAGAGGAAACTAGCAGCTTATAATTAAAGTTGCTGGTATAAGAAGGAAGAAGCCTAGCAGGAGTACCTTAACTTATGAAGCTAAGAATCTATGAGGAGACATTATCTTCACTGGTGGAGCAAGTTGTGCAACAACTATAGTCTTTAGCGCAATTCAAGAAGCAATAGTGGATTAGTCAAATCTTGATTTTAAGGGTGTGTTTGTTTGGAGGTGAAATAGGGTAGATGGAAAATTTTGGAGAGAAAATAGGAAGAAAATTTTTTTTGAGTGTGTTTGGTTGGGTGGAGAGGAAGGAAAATAAATGGTGGGGCCTAGGTGTTTTTTTCCTGGGTCCACCACAAAAATATTTTCCCTAAAATGGAGAGAAAACTGAAAGGAGAAAATGAGGCTACTTAATGGACAAAAATGCTCATATCTTGTTCCTTTCTTTCTTTCTTTTTTTCCTTTTTTTTTTTTTTTGCTAGGCATGTTGCCTCTCTCTTCTTCTTCTTTTTTTCCTTTCTTTTTTTTTTTTTTTCTTTTTTTTCTTGGAAGAGTGGACGTTGCTTTTTTTTTATTATTATTATTAATTTTTTGATTTCTTGGGGCTGTGGTTATGGTTGGGCATGTTACCAATTTTTTTTTCCTTTTTTCTTTTCTTTTCTTTCTTGGACCTTGCTTTTTTTCCCCCTTGTGTGATAGTTGTTTTGTTTTGTTTTTTTTTTTTTTTTTTTTTTTGGTTTAATTAGACATGATTTTTTTTGGAATATGATTTTTATTTTTTAATAAATTGGGTGTGATAATGCCAAAAATTGTCAGTAAGTCACACAGTCCTCACGTGTCCAAGACAACACCTGCAAAACAAAAACAAAGAAGACCTTGTAGAGAATATTGGTGTGGTACCAGCCAAATACACTCTGAAGGTCAAGTTAGAGAACTTTCACAACTCTAGAGTGCCAGAACTAGGGAAATTACACGTACCTTAGTCTGTGAGGACTTTGAGGTTTTTATAGTAGAGTAAAGTTGACATGGGTTTCTTGGTGAAGAAAAGAGAGAGACGTTAGGGTTAAGTGAGTTAACAGAAGTTTCATTTAAAATCATCTTGGACAAATGTCAATATCTTAGACTGACACGTGCTTAGTTCGCAAGAGTTGCTGCAAACTGGGCTGTTTGGATTTGTTGTTTCTATCGCTCATAACTCTGTTTCCATCATCCATTACTCAAAAATGGTGGGACCCACGGTTGAGAAGTTTGTTTGGTTTTTGTTTCTATGACTCAATTCTCTGATTTTTAAGTGATAAGTTATGGAAATTGAAAACACATTTTAGGTGTTTTCAGTTTCCAAAACTCAGTTTCTAATAGCATTTTGGTAATTAAACATACACTGAGGGACCCACTAGTCAGAGGTCAACCACAACTTTTGACTTCTTTTTTTTTTTTCCCTCACTGGGTTCAATGAGTTTGGGTCTTCTTCTTCTTCAAAGATGGGAGCCATATACAGCTTGATAATGAGAGAGGAAGAGATTTTGAAGGAAGCTTAAGAAAGGGCTTGTGGTGTTGTGGTTGAAATAGATAGGGATGAAGAAGATATTGAGCTTGTGGTACCACCTATTTTTGAAAACTGTATAAGGGTTTTAGATGCAGGGGAGCAAGTAATTGCAAAGGGAGAGGCAGAGAAAGATGAGACTCAGGAAAAAAAAAAAAGAGAAAAGTTTTATGACATTGGGTCAGTGTGTGGGTCCAACTTTTTTAGTTTTTTGGTTGAAAACATAACTGAGTGATGGTGCCAAACGTGTGGGGTTTAGGGAATTTAAGTATTTTAAGTGATGAGTGATGAGTGACGAAAATTGAGTGAGGAGTGATGAGTGATGCAAAAAAAAAAAAAACCAAACAGACCCTAAGCTGTTTGGTTTTTATGTTTCCATCACCCATAACTCAAAATATGTGGGTCCCACAGCTAAGAAGTCTGTTTGGCATTGTTTCCAATTTTTATTTCCATCACTCAATTCTCTGATTTTTGAGTGATGAGTTATGGAAACTAAAAACACATTTTAGGTGTTTTCAGCTTTCAAAACTCATTTTCTAATGACATTTTCATAATTAAACACACATTGAGGGACCCATGGTCAAAGCAACAGCCGCAATTTTTGACTTTTTTTTTCACTGGGTTCGGTGAGTTTGGGTGGTCTTCCTTTTTTTTTTTTTTTCCCCCCTTTCACGCTGGGTCTAGTTTGGTCTTCATCTTTTTTTTTTCATCTTTTCTTTCCTTTTCACATTGGGTTTCTAGGTTTGGTTGCATTTTTTTTTTCCATTCCTTTTCATTGGGTTTTTTTTTTTTTTTTTTTCTTCTTTTTCTTTCTTTCTTTCTTCACTTTTCATGATCTTTTCTCTAACACACAAACACAAACCCACAAACATGTTCATCCACACAAAAAAAACCATCCGATTTCAAAGACTCCATACTAATCCAAATCCACACAAACCCATTTGGTCTTCGCTGTAGTTCTTTTTTTTTTTGGGTTCTTCATCATAGAACCCATTTGGTCTTCACTACAATTCTTTCTTTCTTCTTCCTTTTTTTTTTTTTTTTTGGTTCGACAAATGAGAAAAGAGAAAATGGTGGGGAATGGGTTCTGCGGGTAGGCTTAACAGAAGGGTTTGACCAATTTACAATTATGGATCTCACAAAAAAATAGAACAATTTGAGTGATGAGAAGCTGAGTGAAGTGTGCCAAACTGGTGGGTATAAGAAGTTTGGGTATTTTAAGTGATGAGTGATAAGTGACGAGTGATGAGTGATAAGTGACGAGTGATGAGTGATAAGTGACGAAAATTGAGTGAGGAGTGATGAGTGATGAAAAAAAAAAAAACCAAACAACCCCTAAGTTCGCAGCAAATCCTTGCCCTTTTTGTTTTAGTTGATCTAGTATCTAGGATGCCAATCCACTACTATTGGGTTGACCTAACAATTTTGTATTGTTATCCTATTTCTTATGAATGATATCAAAAAAGAAAAAAAAAAGAGTTAGGATTCTCAATATATATGTTAGGAATTCAAGATTGACCAAATGTATTATTTTTTGTCAATTTTTTTTTCCTATCCAAAATCATATTCTTTATTACTTCATTAGTTAGCAACTTAGCATGCCCTTTTAAACTACTATTTATATTTGGGAGGGGGGTGGGGTGAACTTGATTTCAGGCCGAGGCCCAAAGGCCCAGAAGGTCATGCTTAAAGAGATGGGCTAGGCCCAGCAATGTGGGTTGGAGCAAGAGCACCTGAAGAATAAAGGGTAGCTCCCCAGAACAGATCATTTGGAGATCTGAGTTAGCCACCAATATTGAAACTCTTATCTAAGGTAACAAGCATGGTTGGTCCTTCGGCAGATATGAAAGGGACCGCGGGCAACCGATTCCCTTTTTGATCTGAAATGCCACCTTCATCAGATTTGCCTTAAGAAACATCCTGAAAGGATAAGAATCATAGAGGCAGTCACCTCCGCGTTAATGAGAGGTTCTCTACCTAATATCTTCCACATTAAATGCATATAGGTCAGTCTGAACAATGTCGTCACCCTAAAAGTCCTATTTCATGATGAAAGGGGGGCAGAATAGAGGGGTGAAGTGACAAGTATCTCAAAAATCTAGCTGAAAGTAGGTTAGCTAGGGGGATAAAAGAAGGAAAAATGCTTATGAAAGGGGAGGAGGGTGCAATAGAGAGATGGTTGATAAATATTAAGAGAAAAGTCTAGGGTAGAGAGAGAGAGAGGGAGAGAGAGAGAGGGGGGGGGGAATTGCTTAAGTTGAAGAGAGATAATATTTTTTTAGCTTTCTATGCCACTCTTTGTATCTCAGGAGAGCAGTCTGTATATCAAAGGATAATCTTATCATCCTTCATTTCTTCTTTATCAGTTGTTTAGATCTCCCATTGTGAAAATTTTACAAAGAGGTGATATGACAAGTATCTCAAAAATCCAACTGGAAGCAGGCCAGTAGGGAAGATAAGAGAAGGAAAAATTCCTATAAAAGGGGAGGAGGGTGCAATAGAGAAGTGGTTGAGAAATATTAAGAGAAAAGTCTAGGGAAGAGAGAGAGAGAGAGAGAGAGAGGAGGGATAAAATTGCTTAAGTTGAAGAGAGATAAGATTATAAAACACATGTAATGGCTTTCCCCCCATCTATTGGTAAAGGTTAATAATTTGGAGGATTGGGCAGTTGAAATGGTGGACTAGGCAGTCAAGTTGGTGGCTGAAGCCATCGATGGTGGCTAGGAGGCATCAGTTTTAGTGTTTCATTTCAATTAAAATTTTTATGTCAAACCAAACTCTGAAAATATTATCACGTAAAATGTTTTGGTTTGAATGGAAATGATTTTACTTGTTAAGTTTGGAGACAAACTCTCAAATTGAAAATGATTCAGTGTTGTAAAAGAAATTAATCTTAATATTTAACATAGAAGAAGCTGTTAGTTGTGGATTCGCAATTTTATTGTACATTACATTCCAAAACTTAGGAGTGTCCATAGGCCGGGTCGGTTCGGGTTTGGACTCAACCTGAACCCTACTCGCCCATACTAGGTGGCAGGCGAAGAGACTTGTCGTCGATCACCAACACCAATAGGTCAAGTCAGTTTCGAGCAAGTTTTCACTTGAGTTGACTGAGATTTTGTAGGATCTAGCGAGATTTAGCCAGAGCTTGTTTTGATAATTGGTTGGGTCGATTTGATTAGATTTTGAAGGAGAGAAACCGAGACTCGATTAGCTGGAATCGGGTTTTGAAGGCCTGTTTGGTTTCGGCTTGGGTTGGGGCAGGTCCTTCAGGTGGGTTGGGTTGGACAGCTACACCAAAACTAGTTGGACACATCACACATTAAGCTTTGAGATGAAATGAAAGGGCATTGGAGCAAAGAAAAGTACAACAAAAAATTGGTAATAAGATAAGAATCACACCCAATCCCAATCACGCGCTCTTCCTGAAATGTATTAAAGAGCACGCAATCGCAACTTGGTAATAAGCCAGAATAATAAATAATAAAAAATTAGGCCCAAAACGAGTTGTCCGAATTGCCGTTGAGGAAAGTAGACGATCTGTCCTCGTCGCCAAACAAACAAACACGCCCGTTAAAAAAAGAAAGCAATTCCAATTCCAATTCCAATTCCAAATCTCTCCGAACGAGGAAGTTCCAGATTGTTTGAAGAACGATGGAAGTGCCGAGCTCATGGGACGCCCTTCGAAAACAGGTTCTTATTCTTATTCTTCCCCTCCTTTGATTTCTGTTTGTTTGCGGAGAAAAGCCTGGGAATCGGGATGAGAATTCCGTTGTTTGAGATAGATCAGTTTGGTTGATAAACGGATTTGTGTTAGTGTTTGAAAAGAAATTTGTATTTAATTAATAATATTAATAATAATAATTTGCTGAGATTGATGCATGCATATTTATATTTATATTTTGTTTGTGTAGTAGACTCAGAGGTAGAGCTGGGAATAATAATTGGTGTATGGATTTAAAAGCAATCTCTATAACACAACTTAGGAAATGCATTTCTTTAGTGGAAGCAGTAATTAATTGAGAAACATCCAGTATACACACACTATACACAGCAAGTGTTGTTGGAATTCTAGCAAAAAAGAAGTAGAATGGCCACTTAGAAGTAGAACAGAACAGCCATCTGATCAGATCAGATCAGATCAGATCTGACTTCTGAGGGAGGACGATTATTACATTACACTCTCTTCTCTCCACATATATAACATAATACATAAATGTAGAGCACCCCAAATATCCACTGTCCAACACTCCATCCCATCAAGGCCAAAACGCGCACCCAAATTTCCCTTAGTAGCGTTTTTTTTTTTTTTTTTTCTTGGTCTGCTTCCTTAGATAGGATCCTCACTACAGACAATCTTCAGAAGAGACCAATTTTAGCAATTATATGTGCTGAACAAAAGGTGCGGGGAATCTATGGTCCATGGTTTTTGGTTTGTTTGGTATTCATTGGGTTATGCCGCATAAGGTTATTGAGATGTTCAATTGCTGGCCGGGTAAGTTGTCCTCTAGAGGTTTTGTGCCACATTGTCTGTGTTGGTGTATTTGATAGAAACGAAATGCTAGATGCTTTGAGGATTGTGAACGGTCTATTCTTCAGATTAAGTCTATTTTCTTCCTTACTCTCCTTGAGTGGAGTCTAGTTTTGCCTGTTATTTCTTATATTTCTCTTCCTGTTTTAATTGATTATTGTAATTTGGACTCTTGATTTTGCCCCTGTAGTACATTCCCAATGTACTTGGGTGGCCTTTTATTTTAATAAAAGTTTTCTCATTACTTATATATATATATATATAAAGATTCTCCCCTTAGAGGCTGTCCACACAAAGAGACTACCTTTGTTGGGACCTTTGTGCCTTCCATATATGATTCCAAGGAAAAGAATGAGGTCCTAGGAGACAGATCTCTATAATAAGATTTTACCTCAATAAATTCCACCTGTAATCAGGGGCCATCCTAAGCGATCCTCACCAGCCCCCTCAATCTTGACCAAATATAAATTGGTGATGAAGGACTGCAGGAATTCCAACTCCCAGTCTTGATAGGATCTTGTAAATACTAAATACCACATTCCAAAGATAAGAAAAGACTACTTAAAAAAGGGGTTTAAGAAGAAATTTGAGCGATAAAACAAGTATAGATCTAGTATCAGTTTAATATGAACTAGGAAAAAGATGCTTGCTTTAAAGCAAATTGACACTTAAAAAGGGATTTAAGAAGAAATTTGAGTGACAAAACAAGATTATAGTAAAGTGAAGATAATCAAGTGAACTTGGAACAATAAAATGTCAATTTTTACTTTTTAGGCTCACAGAGCTTGGGAATATTCAGATCTAAAATTTCATAAAGATAAGAAAGACTACTACAACAGCTCAAAAGAGGCTATGTGCAATATGAAGTGGGAGGATGTTAATCATGTGAGATTTTGGCATGATAAGTCACCAAACTTTGAAATGGATATACCCAAAGCTGGACTCAACTGCCGCTGATGAAGAGGCCTCAGTTAACTCTGATTTAGATAGCCAAAATGGAGGCCATGATCATGGAACATTAGGTTTATTCAAAATTTTAATGATTGGAAAATGGAGTTGTTGGATTCATTGTTTGATACTTCATAGTCCAATATCCCAAGTAGAGAGGGCTCTAATTGCATGAGTTGGAGGTCATTTGGCAATGTTAAGTTTAGTTTTCCCTCTTGCTATGAAGGCATTGAGAGGCCCTAATGATGTGACTTGGCCTTGGAATAGTGTTTGGTGCACTAAGGCTCCAAAAAGAGTTGCATTCTTTGTGTAGACAACCACGTGGGGAAGATTTTAACATGTCATAATCTCAAGAGGATGGTAATTAATTTTTTTATTGGTAAATTACACACACACCTAGTGGGTCTTGAACCCACGACCTCACTTGCTCGTCCTCTACCTAGCATTTACAAGGGGAGGAGCTCTAGTTGAGCTAGAGCTCATTGGCCATGAGGAGGGTAATTACTATGGTAGGTTGGTGACTTGGTGTTGCATGTGTTGGAAGTGTTGAGACTATGTACCATTTGTTTTTGCATTGTGACATAGCGTATGAAATTGTCTTCCGTTTTCTCTATACTTGGGATTCATTGGGGTTTTACCAAGAGTGTGATTTATTATGCAGAAGGAGGAATTTTTCTGGTAAACACCTCCTTTGTTTGGAATTTAACTCCATATGTGCCTTTTATGGACATTGTGGAGAGAGGAATCATTGAACTTTTCAAAATGTATAAGCCTTTGTTGTTTGGCTGAAGTCTTTTTCATAAGATCATCACTTGAATGGTCTCATGTGCTGAGCTGTGTGCTGGGTACTATAAATTTAGTTGTAGAATTCATTGATTTTCTTTCTTTTTGTTTGTAAATATCTTTCTTTCTAATTTTTAGGAATACTTCGTGTATACTTCCAATATAATTGATGTAGATTCTTTTCATCAATACAACTTATTAAGGGGGGGAAAAACTCAAAATGCTATTTATTTTACATATAACAAGTAAAATGCTATTTACCCTAGAATCCTAGCCTTTAGAAAGCCCAAAATCCTAACCATTCATTTTACATATAACAATTTTTTTTGGATAAGTAATGTAATAAATATTATTAATAGTAAAAGAAGTGCCAAGCCGAGTACATTGGGGATGTACTATGGGGGCACAAATCAGAAACCAATATTACAATGATCAAGAAAAGCAGGAAGGGAAAAACAAGAAAAATGAGAAAAGACCACACTCCAATCAAATAGAGCCTGCAAGAAAAAAGTCTTAATCTCTAGCATAGAACGTTCGCAACTCTCAAAGCCTCTAGCATTTCTTTCACGCCAAATGCACTAGATCAAACAATGAGGCACTATTCTCCACACATCTACGTTATGATGTTGCCCAAACTTTCCTTGCCAAGACTCAAACAACTCAGTAATTGTATGAGGCATAACCTAGTGAATACCAAACAAACAGAAAACCAAAGACCACAACTCCCAAGCTATGGGGCAATGAAGCAGAAGGTGATCCACTGACTCCCCACATCTCTTACACATATAGCACCAATCAAGCACAAGCATACGTCTTTTACGAAGAAGTAGACCAAGCAAAGAAAGCTACCCTTGGGAGGAACCTTCGATTGTCATATCATTCTCCAAGGGAAGGGTACAAGAGTGGAAGGGTAGAAAGAATGATAAAATCCTCTAACCTCAAAACATTTGCTCCTTGTTGGCTTCCAACAAACCTTATCAGGACCAACCCCCGCACAGTCGAAGAATAGACCAACCCCATAAACCGATCAAAAGCTTCTTGTTCACAATCTTGTGGTGGACGACGAAACTGCACATTCCAGTGTATCCTCCTAGTAGACCAATCCATAACTTTAGCCACCAAGGAATCCTTTAACCTACTAAGAACATAAAGCTCCGGAAAAGCCTCTTGGAAAGTATAATCCCCACACCACACATGCTTTCAAAACTTCACTCTAATACCATCCCCCACATCATACACAAGGAGTTTAGAAAAGTTCACCTAGCCACTTCTAATGAATCTTCACAGGCTAACCCCATAAGGACTTGTCACCATTCTTGTACACCAACCACCCCAAATATTCCCATATTTTGCCTCTATAACCCTCCTCCATAAAGCATCGGTCTCCATGCCATACCTCCACAACCATTTTCCTAGCAAAGCAGAATTAAAGCTCCCCAAACGTCTTATACCTAGCCCCCCAACCTGCAAAGGCTTACAAACCTTGGTCCATTTAACTAGATGAATTTTAGATTCACCACCACTTCCACTCCACAAAAAATCTCTTTGTAATTTCTCTATACGCATTGTCACCTTTCTCGGTATAGGAAGAAGGGAAAGATAGTATGTAGGTAAAGATGAGAGTGTGCTTTTAATAAGAGTTACCTTACCCCCTTTAGATAAATACTATCTCTTCCAACTTGCTAATCTCCGCTCCATCTTCTCTAAGATAGGATTCCAGATAAATAAGTTCTTAAACTTAGCACCTAACGGAAGGCCCAAATATTTCAAAGGAATAGAAGACTGCCCACATCCCAATAGTCCCACCAAAGCCTCCAAATTGTTCACCACACCAACAGGTACCAACTCAAATTTTCCCAAATTAATACTTAACCCTGATGCCTCCCCAAATCTAGCAAGAATCGCCTCAAATTAGCAATCTGAGTAGGTGTAGCATCACAAAATATAAGAGTGTCATCTGCAAATAGAAGATGGGACACCATCAACGATGTACTAGCCGTACTACCCACAGAAAAACCTAAAAATTGCATAGCGGTGGCAGCCACATCCAACATACGACTCAACTGTCTAGCGGTGGCAACCACATCCAACATACGACTCAACGCCTCTATAGCAATATCAAAATGCAACGGAGATAATGGGTTCCATTACCGAATCCCCCTATAACTTCCAAAGAAATCAGATGGACTACCATTGAGCAGAATGAAAAATTTTACAGTTGAAATGTAGTACATTATCTATTTTCTCAATTTCTCTGAAAACCCATAGCTCTGAAGCATATACATTAAAAAATCTCAGCTTACATGATCATATGCCTTCTCCACATCCAACTTACACAACACCCCTGGAATTCCTGACTTCAATCTACTATCAATACATTTAGAAGCAATCAGAACGGAGTCCAAATTTGTCTATCCTTCACAAAGGCATTCTGTGAATCTGAAATAAGACCATGAGCCACCCTACGAAGTCGATTAGCCAACATCTTAGAAGTAATCTTATACATCCCACCAACTAAGCTTATTGGCCGAAAATCCTTTACCTCCACAGCATCGACTTTCTTGGGAGTAAGGGCAAGAAACGAAGCATTAAGACTCTTTTCAAACACTGCCTGAGTATGAAAGTTGTGAAACACAGCTATAATTTCTGTTTTTAAAACACACCAGCAAGATTGGAAGAATGCCATGGAAAAGCCATTTGGGCCAGGAGCCTTATCACCATTAAAATCATGGATCACCCCAAACACCTCTTCCTCCTTAAAAGGCCTATCTAACCAAATTGCATCTTCTACCGAGATACTAGAAAAGTCCAAATCATCTAAGATAGGTCTATGTGCCACATCCTCACGATAAAGCTGCCTATAAAACCGAGAGATACAATTTGCTATAGCTGCCTGGTTTGAAGACACTTCCCATCCACCATAAGCCTATCAATGGAATTATACCTCTTGTGAGAATTAGCTATACGATGGAAGAATTTAGTATTCCTGTCGCCTTCCCTAATACAGAGAACTCTATATTTCTGCCTCCAACAAATTTCTTCCAACAAAGTAGCTTTTTCTAACTCATCACGAACTCTTCCCAATTCTAACTTTTCCTCCACTGAAAGGCCTTGACTATCCTCAATATTCTCTAGAGCACTCAGGTCCTTCCACAATTTTTTAACCTAATCTTCAACATGACTAAAGACCTCCACATTGCATCTTTTCAAATCATTTTTCAAAAGTTTTAGTTTATTGGCCAGAACAAAACTCGGAGCACCTTGGAACTGATAGGATTCCCACCAAGACCGTACCCTATCCACAAAACCCTCATCCTTAAGCTACATATCTCCCTCTCTGAAAAGATCCACTCTCAAGGACAATAGGAAAATGGTCCGAGCACAACCTAAACATCCGTCTTTGAGAAACCGTTGGAAACTTATCCTCCCAATCTGTAGAGAACAAGAATTTGTCCAACCTAGCCTTCGAAGCAACTTCTTGAGAATTTGACCAAGTAAAAGCTCCCCCTTGCAATGGGAGATCAATGAGGCCTTGCTCCAAAATAAAATTGGAAAACTCCTGCATAGCAGCAGTAAAAGAATTAGAACCCTACCGTTTGGAAGGAAACCTAACCACATTAAAATCACCACCTACACACCATGAAACACTCCACCAACTATTCAAACCACAGAGTTCCTCCCATAAAAACCTCCTGTCTCGTTGTAAATTAGGACCATACACACCAGTAAACGCCCATATAAATTGATCTTCCACACTTGTAAATTTACAAGAAACCGAAAATCTCCCCATTGCTTCCTCCATTTTATTCACAACTCGTGTATCCCACATTAAAAACTCCCCTCCAGATGCTCCATAAGAGCCTAAATAAGACTAGTCAACATGTTGACCACCCCACAAATTGCGAATCGCAGCTCTATATATATCAACTCCATTTTGGTTTCTTGAATACAGACAACATTTGGCCCCCATTTCCTAATCAAATTTCTAACCCTGAGGCTTTTATACTGCTCATTCAACCCTCTAACATTTCAAGAAATAATCTTCAAACTCATTGATGAGGCACAACAACTTGCTCCATACTTGCACTACTTAATTTATTTGAACCATACTCAACATTCAAAGATGCTACTAGCCCCTCACCCTCATTTGCCCAACTGACCCTCTGCGCTTCATTGACAATAGAACTAATACTTGGTACGAACTCACCCTCCATGCCTAAGCAGATTGACATGCAATCTGGAGATCGATACAGTGACAGAGGAAGCACTAACTGCCGTCCATCACGCAATTGTAGCATCCATTCTTTAGAATTACCCCAAGACTTATCAAAGTCTCCAACCAGTTCCCTAATTATTGGGCCAAGTAGATGAACCTCCTCAAGATCAGAATCATCGTTAGTAGTGGCTGATCCTTCTGAACCCCCAAAATCCTCATCCCCATCTTCCATCGCCACTTGAGATGTCCCATTTACCTTTGCTGACCCTATCAGAGCATTGGAAACCGATATCGGTTCAAGGGATGCTTGGGCCACCACCACTGGCTGGACTGGCATGTTGGAAGACTGGGTAAGCCTGAACAGGCTTCTTTGACCACCAAATCCATAATTGCTCATCTCTTCTGACAGTGTAATGGATGAAACCATGGCCGAGGACACCAATGGCACCATCTTCGACCCTGTTGGAGCATTGATTGCCGATAACGGTAAATGGGATGCTTGGGCAACCCACCTTTGGTACTATCAGCACGGTGTGTGGCTAGGCATGTCGTATCGGGCTTTGCTGACCACCATCGCCTGCCACATCCGTTGCTGTCATGGGTGAGATTGTGGCCAATGGCACCTTCGGCACCATCACAAGCTTCCCCGATGGCTTAGGTGAGACCATTGAGATCTTGTGTTGCTCTGTAGCAATTAAGTCCCTCATATCTGAACTTGGGTTAGCGGGGCACTTCAGGTTAGAAGAATCCAGAGCAGTTGGGTCCTTACCAGAGCACTCGCTAGCCTCAACTCTACGTGGGCTTGACAAACCCAGGCCTAAAGTTGTTTCTTTACTGCCCAACAGAGGAACGTGGGCTTTCTGATCTGAGTGGCCCAACCCCACTTTTCCACGCTGTGCATTATAACTCTCCTATGCTACCCATTTGCCAGCTTACTCACCACACTTCACCATATCCCAAGATACCCGCCTCTGTCCATTTTGATTCACAGCCACAATCAACCTTCCTAACCAACGTGACCTCCTAATATCACGCACCTTTCCAAAATCAGGATTTTTTGAATTCGAATTGAACTTCAAAGGAAATCTGATATTGTTGCCTTCCGGGATTTTTGCTTCAATATTATTCTTGCCATTAAAACCCCCTTCTCCACCCTTAACACCACCCACGGCTGACAGGGGAAAACTTCTGGCCTGAGCTTTGAAAACTACTATCTATGTGCGAGGTTTGTCTCTCAGAGGCTCTGATATATTCTCCATGATGCTATTCTTAACCTTTTCTTTGATGAGACACTGCTGATCGTGCTTCAAAATTGCTTGCACTAGGGCTTTGACAGTTTCTACAAAGGATTGGGAAGAATGATACTCTGTTTGCTTCCCACTTGTACGGTACAAATTTTAGTCCACCCAACGCATATTGGGAAGGTTCCAACATTCTTCTTAATTCAATCCCAAAAGCCTTCCAACCTTGTTGTAACTTTTCGGCAGGGATAATAATTGATCTCAGCAACCTACCTACCTTAAGCTCTGTTATTGATAAATACTGACCAAACGAGTTGGACCCCTGTTGCAAAGTGTAAGCAGTATTGCCTTCCTTGAGCGTGAAAAACTGCTTTGGAATGACCCCAATCACGATGTGCTCCAAGTTCCGCATTAACCAAAGAGCTGCATTCTTGCCCATAAACACTGATTGCATGTAGTATTTTCCCCATTCAAAAATCTGAAGGGAGAAAAAATTCCCTCCTCCCTCAACCACCAACTGAAACAACTTAGATTCAATAAAAAAACTTCGGAAACCACCCATAATGAGCCAAAGAGTTAAACTAAAACAGGATTTCTGACTAATTTGAGGTAGCCGGGCCTCCTAGTAAATCTTTTTTTATGAAAATGTGCACAATTATTTGAGATAAGTGTTAAATCAGTGATTCAATATAGAAGCTGACAAGACAAGTGCTTAATTGATTTAGGCATATTGGATGCTATGCCAGATTTCTTGTTGGAAGTTATGTCTATTGTTTCCTCCTCTTTGAAATCCCTTTAGAGTTGGGATTTTTTTTTTTTTTCTAACCATCTAATTTCATTAAAAATCACATGCTAGTCACATGACCTTACATAATAATAAATAAAACATGACACGGAGTTAGTGAAATAAAAGACTAGTCTTGTGATAGCTACATGCTAGACAAAATGGACTAATGGGTGATAGCTACATGCTAGACAAAATGGACTAATGGGCCTTCTTTTCTTTGGCCTTAGGTGCTCTTCATCAAAGAGCATCAAGACAACATGGCTGAATTCCAGCCAAATGTTTAGAAAGAGGGTGGTTGGTGGATAGATTGGCCGAACTCTTCACTCTTGCAAGAAAATTGAGCCATAAAGCGTGAGTAACTGATTCATGAACAATGTTTTTACTAAGAAGCCACACCTATTGTATAGACTTGTTGCATATCCATCATGATGAACCTCCTTCAGGATTGTTTCCATTCCTTTATTTTTTGCCACAAGTTTCCTGGAAGCTTAGAATTTTTGCTCCATGGAGGGATGGACATTTTTTTGTTATCAACTTATCAAACATATAAAAGGCTTGCGAAAAGATGCCCTTTCATTGACCTAGATTGGTTCACTAATTCCAATTTTACAGTAATTAAGCATGTAAATATATATGTGGACAACAATGTCCCAAATCTTAGAAAAGAAGGTAGATCAATATATAGATTTTGAATTTGTTGGTGGAATTTCATGTCTCCAAACCTCTTTGGCTGAGTGTTTGTGTAATGATATAGCTCTTATATCATTTTATACCTGAACAATAGTAATTTAGTATATTAGATTTGGTGTCAGATAGTCTGACCACATCATTCCGACAGTTTATGGCATTTAATATCTTTGCATGTCTTAAAAAGGGCATTCATAATGGATTGTTTTTGCATACATTTTCTTTTCTTACTTAATTCTTGCTAGCTAGAAAATATCTTTCCTTTGATATATAATTTATATATATTTATGATGGCAGGCTCGGAAACTTGAAGCTCAATTGGATGAGCAGATGAACTCATACCGTAGAGTGGTTTCTACAAAGGTCACTACAAAAAATGATACTTCAGAGAATGATCTTGAATCAGGGATAGACCGCCTGTTAAAACAGCTCCAGCAAGTAAATTCACAGATGCAAGCTTGGGTGTCATCAGGGGGATCAGAAATGGTTTCTCATACCTTGACGAGGCATCAAGAGATTCTTCAAGATCTCACTCAGGTATTGTGGCTTCTTAATTAATGTTTAGCAGCATTGTGCACAATGAATTTGAATCACACTTCAGAGCATGGGACTTCTGCTCTTGAGTAATGGGTGTTGAAGATTTGTTGCCTTGCTTCAAAGAGGCATACAAGCATGTTAGGCCTATGCTGCCCATGTCTCATGAGCTCTCTTGCTCCTCTCCCCCCTTTTCTTGTTTTTTTGGTTGAAAAGTTAAGACCATGATTTTAGTAGAATCAATGCAAATAACAAAGATCTGTTATTATCTCTCTTTTTATTTTATCTTTTAAGTCCTTTCTTTGGATTCAGTTCAGGGAGTAAATAGAGGGCTTTAAAGCTTCCCTCCTCACCAAAATTAACAATAAAAGAGGATTCTCTTAGGCATTTATTTAATATAAAAAGCAATAAATATGTATTAAAAGAGTGCAAAAGGGCGACCCAATGTAATACATAAGACGTATATATGATAAACAGAAATATGCTAACATCTAAAGTTTACAACTTTACATAATTCAACATAGAAAAAAGGAAAATAATTTGTTGCAGCTATCCTTTGATAGCATTCTAAGAAACAGAAACTTGATGTCTTGAACTGCAGTTTTTCACCTTTCAAATGTTGGAGAATTTCATTCAAGCCAAATACACCACATAAGAGCCAATGGCACAGCATTCCAGATCATAGCATTCTGTGTTTCTTGAATCAACCTCTCTAGCAAGCTGATAAATTTATTACAGATAAGGCATTACTTACATGACACCAAAAAGAGAGTAAACAAAAAAAAACCAAAGATCTGTTACTAGAAAGTAGGAGTAAATAATTCAGTCTTACCAGTGTTTGTACACAAACAACACCAATCTACTATGGTTATATTTCTCTTCCATAAGTTGCCAATTGTCATAAACTCATAATCTTTCACTTGCCAGATACCCTGCTTGGGAAAAGACTATCCTTGCCTACTTTCCTCAACACATTGTAATATGACCTACTGTGAATTCGTTTGTTTTAGGAGCCACTCATATCATCCCATCCTCTTCATATGTTCTAACATTAGTTGCATACAACAATTCCAGGAATGAAAGAAGAAAGAGAAGAACTCAAAAATTCTTTGTTTTGAATTTTTGAACTATGGCATATGGATGACCATTTGCACCTTCTTAAATTTCATCCTGAAGTTTTTTTAATGGAAGATTTTTGTATCAGATTTTGATCTTTGACCTCCAGCTTTAGGGACCAGATTTTTTTGGGGATAATTAATAAAAAGGAAATATCTTATACACGCATTATGTATACAAAAGATAGCCTAAAGAATTGCAAACAAAATGAGAAGGGACTCAATGAAATCTACGATGGAATGACTTTCACAAAGACCCAAGATACAAGACCATTTGAATAATTATCTAATGAAAGATTACTTTAACTGAGCCACGGACATCTTTAAAAATGCAATGATTCTGATGCAGCTATTCTATATCGTCATTCTTTTCGTTTTATTTTTGCTGTAATGGTCTTTGTCAGTTTTGCATTCTTATTTCTGTAAGTTGACTTATTAAAAAAATTATTATTTCTATAAGTTGTATTGGTTACTAAGATTGAAACTATCAGATACCAATTTCTTGTTAGACATGATTGAAGTGCAGGAGTTTTATCGTCTCCGCTCCAGCCTCAGAGCTAAGCAAGAACATGCTTCACTCCTTGAGGATTTTAGAGAATTTGATCGGACAAGATTAGACTTAGAAGAGGGTGTCGGTTCGGCAGAGCAAGCCCTCCTAAAAGAGAATGCATCTATTAGTCGAAGTACAGGGCAGGTATGTTGAGTACAATAGTACCTCTTCTTCTTCTTCTTCTTCTTCTTCTTCTTCTTCTTGTGTGTGTGTGTGTGTGTGTGTGTGTGTGTGTGTGTCGAATTACGGGACAAGTATGTTTAGCACAGTGGTACCTCTTCTTTTTCTCTTGACTGTTGTTGGTTAAAGGGTCAAGCACGCAGACCTTTTGGAGCCTAGGTGCATGGTGTGAAACACAAACTGCGCCTGATTGAAGCACGCATTTTTCAGATATATTGTGTAATAATTTCTAATTGCAAGATTCATAACATATATAATAAAAAAAAGGTTGATAACCTTAAAATAGGCCTATATGTTGCCTATTAGCTCAAGTGAATGTGCAACTACACAAAGTTTGTAAGGTCTGATTTTACAAATGGCATTCTTACGCAACATCTGCATGTTAAAGGAATGAATGATCGCCTTTAAAGTTAAAAATGATATTCTTTTTTCCTATGTATGATTCGATGGCTGCATTAAGTGGTAATTCTTCTCTAATTTGGTGGAGTTCTGGAATTATGTGATTTTAGAAGATGTCATGTACCTTTACAAAAATTATTTAAACTTCTAAAAATTTTTATGTAGTAAATTTGAAAACAACAATCAATGGACAATATGATAATTACCTAATCATATAAAGTTAAACATAACATTTTATGTAATTCTTATGCACTTTATAAAAATATATAGATGTAATAGCTATGATTGTAATGAAACATATGATTAAATCAAAGTATATCTGAAAGGAAAAGACCAAAAAGCACAAAAATAATAAATTATCCCTGTTTGTGTCTTTTGATATGTAAATAAAAAATTGTCCGTGTAGCACAGTGCCATAATAATAGTATTTGTATTCCTTCAAAAAAAGAAAGAATAGTATTTGTTCAATAAATTGATGGTCCATGTGATTTAGTCCAATATTGAACGGATAAATTTAATGACATTTTTTAGCCAAAAAAAGAAAAAAGAAAAAGAAAAAAAGAAACAAGCCTAGGCATGCTTTGTGCTTTTTTAAAAAAGCACTAGAAAAGCATTCCTGAGGTGTGCTTCATTAAATTATCTTTGCTTTGGTCAAAGTGCACTTTTAAAACTGCTCTTGACATCAGAAGAGGTTTGGCAAGGTGGCTGGTGGTTCCCTCATATTCTTCAGTTTATTTTAAACCTTCTTTTTGCACCTTATGTATGCGTGGATGAGTCCCTGAATTAATATGCCTGCTACTTTACTTTTGAATTAATTTTGTATTTCTTTGTGTTTGTACTTCGGATGCTTCAATATGAACATGGGAAATGTATATGATATGATGTGGATATGGTGATACAGGAGTGATACACTAATTAATTTGTATATGTTATTAGGTATATGTCAATTTTAGGTTTGTTATAAATAATTAGCAAGCGTAAAAACACCAAGAGCCTTGTACCTCAATTGGTTGGCTCTTTTTGGTGTTTCCAATGGAGACATCCAGGTTCAATCCTCCCTCCCCCAACTATCAAATTATCAAAAAAATTTAGCAAGGATAAAAGAATTTAAAAGCAACAAAATATAGTATAGCTTCAATGTTTAACATTCATAGACATCAAAAAGTAACATCGAAAAGCAAAAAAGAATCCCTAATGATAATGTATTAATTTTTTTTTTTTAAATTTCAAATATAACAGTAAGCACCAAAAAGTTTATATATATAAAACCAATATTCAAGCAATAATGGTTAGAAAATAAGCACATATTCAAAAGTGACTATATTTATGTTTAGTTTTATTAAATATCTTCAATACACTATGAAAAAATATCCATAAAATAAGTTCATCCAAAAAAAAAAAAAAAAAAAGTCCATAAAATAACATCAATAAAATTTTCATTTAGAACCCCATTTATTATTGAGAAGATTTTATTTTGACCTTAGCTGTGTCCTAGCTGTATCGTATTGTGTTGCAAATTATCTGCCTTATTTTATTGTTTAATTCATGGACACGTATCAAACATGTCTGGTTTTGTCTGAGCCATATCCATGTCTGATGTGTCAGACATGAGTACTTCTGCCCTTTTTAAGTTTCCATGCTTCTGAGATTTGCAATCATCAATATTCTCTCTCTCTCTATTATAGTGGCACATAAAGGCTAAGAGAAGTCATCTTTTTTTATTTTGTATATTATTATTATTATTTTAATAATTCAATAGCTGGGGGCGGGGGATTTGAACCCCGGATGTCTATTGAAAACACCAGGAGGTGCTAACCAAGTGAGCTACAAGACTAAGAGAATTTATCTGAAAATGTAAAATGAACCTTGTACTTTATTTAATGTGCTGAAGGATGACTAAAGAGAAGGGTACAAACAGTTCAAACTCAATATGATACACTCTATTTCTTTTTCTTTTTTTGGAAATGACCTATTTCACAAGCTCTGTTTATCACTTACCTGTACTGCTTATTTTGTGTGACATGAGACTAATTAACTGTCTGCCGGATTCGGGTATGTTGTGGCAGTGTACAACATATCCGCACTTGTAATGGTGGTGTTGGTGTCCTCATGATAAAAGAGGAAGAATAAATTACAGTATCAATTGTTAAAGAGTCATCACTAACATTTGGAGTGGATGTTATGTAGGCTCTACTAAGACTGTGTGGGAGTTTGGAGGGAGAGGAGAGGATAAGGGGAGGGGATTATAATAAGATTAGTGATAATAAAGTGAGATAATTGATAAGAGTTTCTTTATAAATTGTTAAAAGATAATAAATTTTAAGGGTTAAAAGGGAAGTGCATAAAAAAATTTGTTCAACAATTATTCTTCCCTTCAAATTCCTCTAATTTGAGGGAATTGAAGAAAGAGGCTTTGAGGGACACAGTATCCCCTCCAATTCGCCTAAAATGTGCCCTCCCCCTTCCCCCCAACAGACACACATTCGCATAAAAGAACCCTCTCCTCTTCTCTCCCCCTATTAATGGTTAGTATCTTTGGAAGGAATACACCAACTTCCTTGGAAAGAAATTATGGCCAATTACTAGGGACCTAACACTGACATGGGTTTTACAATGAATTTGGATTGCCTTTGCTATGTGGTTCTAACCTGCTATGATGGGTACTGCATGAGTACATTATCATAGTATTTTCTCATACTCTTTGGGTACCTATAAAGTTTTTTAGTTCTTTTCCTTGGGTGGATTCAAATAGTTTCTTAATTTCATTCCTATATACATTCTTTAGCGTTTTCTAGACAATTTTTACAACATCGATCTTGATCTGGAGGACCTTGCAACCTTAGACTTGTTGAAGCCAATGAAGATTTTAAATTTGATTAATTTTCACACCCATCCACACATACATGCTTGTGTGCACACCCACACACACATATATGGATGATAACCTTGGGTGGATTCAAATAGTGTACTTGGTTTCATTCTTGCCTATATTATACATTAGTTCTTGTAGGTGACATCTGCTAGACAATTTTTACTAAAGCAGTGATCTTGATTTGGTGAACCTTGTAAGCTTAGACTTATTGAAGCCCAATGAAGATTTTAAATTTGATTCATTTTCATATAAATCTTGATGAAATATATAGCTTGTAAGATGGATGATAGCTGTCTCTCTTGCTCTCTTGATGTGTGTTTCTTCTTGGTATTGTAGGTTGTAACTTTTCGCTGTTAGTGGCTTGCATCTCCTTGCAAATTGTCCTTGGATTTTTATTTATTATTTATTTATAAGCAAGAAGATTTATTGATATAAAAAAGGGACACCCTAGTACACAGGGAGTGTACAGGGGTCAAATACAGAAATTACAAGAATCAAGAAAATCAAAGATGGAAGAGAATGATTGGTTTCGCAAGGCAGACAACCAATCCAAAAAAGTTATAAAGAAATATAACTTGAGGTCAGGAATGGATCTCTCAGAATCTTCAAAACACCTATTGTTTCTTTCCCTCCAAAGACATCACATTAAATAATGGGGAACAATTATCCATATATGGCTATTTTGATGATGAACAAACTGGCCTTGCCAGGAATCAAGGAGCCCTACAACTGACTTAGGCATAACCCAACTTACTCCAAATAAACCCAAAACTATATACCACAAATCCATAGCAACCGTACAATGAAGGAAAAAATGTTACACTTGCCCATATAACACCAATCCAATATCCAAACCTTCCTTTTTCATAAATTGTCAATCGTCAAGCATTTCCCCAAAGCAGCAGTCCAAACAAAGAAAGCCACTTGAGAAAGGATCCTTTGCTTCCAAATGCTTTTGCAAGGGAAACAACAATCATTAGAGCCCACTAGAAGACTAATAATCTTGGATTTTTTTTTGTGCCTAGCCAAGAGGGGGGGGGGGGGTGTTTAGAAACTTAGAGTTTAAATAGATGAAGGGAACTTATCAATGATGCATAAATGGATTGATTATTGTTTGGGTCAAATTAATCTGCATGACCTAATTTTTAATCTCTAGTATGAACTCAAAAGAGAATTTTAAAAAGGAATGTGGTAGAAACCTTAGGATTTGGACACTGGGAATCAAGATCAAATTGTTCATTGGATTTCATAGATACAGGTTGAGCTTTTATTATTTTTTACAGGGATTAGGTTTAGATAATTTGAGATGGGTGGAAATTAACCATGGTTTCCGTGGGTCACTCATCTTTGTAGAGGGCAAAAGTATCAAAGATTTGAGAAAGTGTACTAACTTTCTTCCATTATTTATAGGGTACAATGTAAGGATTCCCTTCCAACTCATTTCTAATGATACCGCTCAGTTTTCAATTGCTTAAATCATATTCCCTGTACTTTATAAATGATTTAATGTTGCCCTTTTATTCATATGCCTTTAGCAAATTGCTAGAGAGAGTGTTTAGGTAGCTTATATATCAATGAACACGACATGTGATTAAAAAAAAAAAAAAAAAAATCTACACATAGAATTATCTTTTGTACCTAAAATAACTATTTAAGAATAAAATCATATATTGAATTATTCTTGATACAAAAGATAATTGTATAAAACAATTTTCTCAAGTTGTGTCATGCACTCATTGAAACATCAAGAATGACGTGTCAGAATTCTGTTAGCAATTGTAAATGGTATAGTGGACAGAAGGGGTGTAAACAAATATTGAAGCATGGGTGGCAAGGTTAAAACAATTTAAAACTTAAAGAGGGTGTGATTAGAAAAGGTTAAAGGCTCAAAGTTTTAGGAGTGTATTTACATTTTTCCCATTCTCTGTTGTAAATAGAGATAAAGAGAGATTTGGTGTCCCACCTAGTGTGATGGTAGGAAATTTTATTATAATGGAACAACTACTGTAGATGTCAAGTGTCAGTTGAATTATTGTGCTAGCTATATGAAGCTGGTGGAGGACTAATATAGAATTTCAGTTAAGCCTCTGTTTGATTCAATTGTTGTTTTCAGAGAATGCTTTTCACCTTTTTTGGTGTTTGATGCGGTGGAAAACCTTCATCAACAGAAAATATATTTTCAAAATCAGCATAAAATAACCCAAGAGAGGCGGACCATTCCTTTGTGTCCTCACCCCTTGTATTCTTTTGTGCAGTCTCCACTGCCACAAATGTTGCCACTACAACCATTATTGCCAGTGCCACCACGACCACCACCATTGCTGTGTTAGGAACGCACAAGAAATTAAAAAAGAAGAAGAAGAAAATACCATAAAATTAGGGGAAGTCCTGATTGATGCTCCAAGGGAGCCAATCACTACCTCCCTCACTGAATAGATTGCTGATTAGCACTCCCTAGTCAGAATGATACAGAACTGCTGTTGGCAGCTCTCTCTTATGCCAATGATTTGGCAGGCAAGAGCTCAGATGGATGTGATTACAAGAGTTGCACATGATTAGGTTAGTTAGTTACTAGGATATAGAATAGGTTGAGAAGCACATTTATCACATTAATCATGTGTAAATTCTTGTGAGCACATGTTAAATTGGTAAGCCAATAATATTGAGCCATGTAGGCCATGTAGGCCAATAAAAATAAGGCAAATTATGTGCATATAGGTGCTTGTAACTCGTTTGGATCATGGAATGAAGAATACTTTTTTGTGTGCTTAAACTTGTGAATAGTCTTGCTTGGAGATAGAGGCCTTCTCAAAGTAGTCTTAATTGGAGAAGGTACCTCTTGGGAAGAAGTTACCATCACTTATCTTATTCATGCATCCATTCTTAGAATCCAACCTCCATCAACCTCCTACTTGCATTCCAAAACCCTAATTGCATAATCATCACTTCCTAGTTCCTTTTTCTTAAGGATTACCTCACCATTCACTCATATCACACAAATACATGTCCTACCTGAAACTCTTAAGGGTCCTAATCTCTAACCCTAGTCTTTAACCTACCAAAATCTTAACATCAAACTCCAATTCCATCTCAATCCCAAGTCATACCTGAAACCCAAGGTCCTCAAAACCCTCAACTCTTTCCATATCAAGATTCCACTTTAATCTCCTTAAGAACACCAACCCACATTGTGTTCTTATCATACTGCCATGGTGCCACCATCAAAGCCAAACCACCTCAAGTGCTACCACCACCTACATAAAATAGTGAGCTAAATGACAGAAAATGTTTTTGTAATCATTTCTAGAGTCAAAACCAAACAACTCATTTCTGAGAAAATGTCTTCTGTTTCCCAATGAAAATATTTTCTGCTGGGAAAAATGGAGTGCAAATATACGAAGTAGGTTGAGGCAGCGGAATGTGTCATGATAGCCTGTTATTAAATAGTGGATATGACCGTATTTACTGTTGGATGGTAAAGAAATATTTATAAAAACCAAGTAGGTAGGATACAATGTTTTCCAGTCGTCTCTAAGTTGAGTGGTGGTCACTTTTATAAACATTACACTGCACTCAAGTACTTCTTATGAAATTATTAGTGACATTGTAAATGTGACTCTGACTGATGTGTTTCCTACAAGAAAATCTGGCCGTGTTTACCTATATACATAGGATGGAAAACAAAACCCTAAGGGTATTTATGTAAATATAACCGGTCCCTTCATCAGTTCGGGAAAACCCACCTTGTCCTCAGGTCACTAATTTTCCAACCTGTCCCTTCATTAGGTTGGGAAAAACCCACCCTATTTGGCAGAAGTGAGGTGACGTCCCGGCTGGCGACAAATTGATTTGGATTTCTATTTGGAAAGAATAGATGGAACCCTTGCCATTTCTAGAAAACAGAAATGGGAGTACTTTGGTAATATCTATAGCAGTTTTCTATGCTCAAGGATGATTGTATATCCATTTTCATGTGTTTCTTCTATGTGGATTATGTATTCAACTTGTTTAGGAAACTTTCTTTATAGAATCTTTTTTTATTTATGATAATTAACAGATATCAAGATCTGTTAATTTTTACAAAAATGGAACTCTCCCCCACCCACCCCCCCAAAAAAAAAAAGAAGAGAGAAGAAAAGAAAAGGACTTTACCTGCTCTGCTTATCATGTTGCAGATGGATTCTGTGATTTCACATGCTCAAGCCACACTTGGTGCACTTGTCCTCCAACGCTCAACTTTTGGTGGCATCAATTCAAAGCTCAGCAACGTTATCAGCCGCCTCCCAACGGTATAAAGATTTTCCTGATGTGGTTATTGATACTCTATTATTTTCTATTCATGAAATAAAATCATAAAACTCATCTAGGAGGTCTAGGTGGCTCATGAAATTTAATTGTTGTGCTTTAGGTAGTGCAATGAACCATGAATAATAAGTTAGTATGCATGGGATCGGGTAATTGCAAAAAAATAAAACCTCCACCATGGATCTTAAATCTTAATAAATGACTTGGAGACTGGAAGCTTTTATCATTTGCAGGGGAAGTAAATAAAAAACTTATTTCACAAATCTATAATATAACTGGATTATACATTTGAAGGACAATGAGTAACATTTTGGGATAATTTCATTTCCATGGGATGTTCAATTTCTCCATCAGCTTCTGATCAACATCACATACAACAAAGAACAAAGGAAAAAAAATTGAACTGTTTGAACTTGATTGGTTGATTGACATACTAGTTGACATGATTGTGCAGGTTAATACCATTCTCTCAGCAATAAAGAGGAAAAAGTCTATGGATACAATTATACTTTCACTCGTTGCATCCGTGTGCACGTTTGTCATTTTTATCTACTGGTTGACCAAGTGAGGATGTATATTTGATTTTCAGGCAGACGTTTGTGAAAATGTTGTATACTTATTTTGATGCTTTTTATCAGGGTAAAGAGGCCGTATTATGTTTTTGACGGTGACATTCTTTTTGTGGATAGTGCATTATATTCTCTCAGTAACAGAATGCAATGAATAGTAAAGTTCAAACTTTGCAGCTTAGACAGGCTACAATCCCTTGCATTACGAGTTTGAAGCTAAAATAAAATTGATGTTGCTGGTACTAGACTTGGTATATTGGCAAATTCTATAGAAAGTTTGTCACATAATAGCTCATTTTAAATTGAGATTGTTGTCATATTACCATGGAGATCATGTGTCAGTGGCAGATAACTTCTACAAAGGTTTAATGATGGAGACAGCCTCCTCCAGAACATGGAACTTTTCTTACGATTAAGCTTTATCATTTAAGATTTATACTGCAGTTTAGATAATATTTAGGCAGTGATAACAAACTTGTCAGAGTCTTGTACCTCAACCAACATATCTTGATATTTTTAATAGAAACATCAAAGTTCAAATCATTCCACTCCTAGCTATCGATTTATTAAAAAAGGATAATGGACTATGGATTGAGCATGTATAAGGCAACACTACTCTCATATGGAAGTCACGTAAATTTTAATGATAATAATTGTAATATTGTATGGTTATAAACTTGATTTTTTTTTTTTTTTTTTTTTTTGTGGCTAAATTTCAGAACTCTCCCTCTATGTTTTACTACCTTTCATTTCAGTCTTCTAAGTTTGTCATATGTCATTTAAGTCCTCTAAGTTTCGAAACATCTCAATTTAGACTTCCTGTAATCTTGCCATCCACTCTTGCCGATAAATTATCAAAACTACGTCATTTTGCCCTTAATTAAAAATTTAATTTTTATTTTATTATTTATTTCCTAAAAAAATCAATTAAAAAAAAAAATCCAGAAATTAAAAACAAAAACCTATTCGGTAAATCCACCCTCCATGTAAAAAAAAAAAAAAAACCACCCCCAAAATCACACCCTAACCCGAAAATTGAGAGAAGAAGAGTGAGAAGTAGATCGAGATTGAGAGGGAGAAGGAGATTGAGATTGAGATTGAGTTATATATAACTCCTCCATAAACGACAGCTACCATAGGATCCATGGTGAAGTCCCACTCACGAAATTGTCTAGAAACTTGCTTGTGATGATGAGTTTGGCAATGAGTTTCACTCCACTGACATTATCTACAAGAAATCCTTTGGTGAAGGGATAGCAAAGGTCAAGCCATTAATGGAACTGAATTCTTAAATATGTTACTATCTCATAGTGCTTAATAAGTCCTAACTGGCAAAAGATTGGGATGGTGGTGGGGTTTTATTTATTTATTTATTAAATTTTACAGGGAGGGTGGGTTTATTGAATAGGTTTCTATTTTTAATTTTTGGATTTTTTTAATTAATGTTTTTTAGGAAATAAATAATAAAATCAAAATCAAATTTTTATTTAAGGGCAAAACGACGTAGTTTTGATAATTTAATGGCAAAAGTGGATGACGAGATAACAAAAGTTTAAATTTGAGTATTTTGAAAATTAGAGGTCTTAAATGACAAATTTAGAGGATTGAAATGAAAAGTAGTGAAATTTAAAGTGTGAGTTTTGAAATTTAGCCTTTTTATTTTCTCTCTCCAAAAAACTCGGTTCATCAAATATGGTAAAATGAGGCTTTTGTTTTGTGTGTGTGTGTTTTTTTTTGTTTTTGTTTTTTTGTTTGGTTGTTTTCAGTTTTTTAAAGACTTTCAATAAAACCACAAAGAAAAAGAAAAGAAAAAAAAAAAAATGTAAACAACACAACAAGAGAATTACCACAATCTCTAATCCATGGGCTAAAAACAAAAGTCTAGGATGGATGGAATTAGACGTGGCAAAATGGGCGGGTTAGGTTGGGTTCGGGTCGGGTCAATTGGGTTTGCGGGTCAAACGGGTCACGGGTCAAAACGGGTCATTTTTAAACGGGTCAATCGGGGTTGCGGGTCAGGTTGGGTTGACCCGTATTTTTCATTTTTTTTTTTCAATTACAAAAGCAAATCAATGACGACCTGTTTAGAGAGAATGATTAAAATCAGTTAAGCAAATGAATTGCATTTAATGCCGCTTGTTAATATGATAATATCCTTCCAATTCTGACATTTTTGACTTTTGAGCACAACAAAAATTATTTATAGTCATAAATTAATGATGGAAAAAGTCTTCAATGTTAATAGTTCACTGCCAAAATGCATATAATTACAAGTTTACAACTTCAATAAAGAGATAGATCTTAAAACTAACAAAACAAGTAAGCCAGCAAAGTAGCAAGTTATCGGTCTTCTTAAGCAGTTAAGTACACATGTTCCTGTTGCATTTAAAATAATAGTAAAGTTAGATTACTTAGAAAGATAAACTAAACAAAAAAAGATTTAAAAATAAACATAACATATTAAGTAAAGAAGAATAAGTAAATATTTTATAAGAATTACACCCCAATCTCAATCTACTCAACGTTGGTAGTAGATTCAGCACTGCAAATATTCATATTTGCAAATTGTAGCTCAAGTTGGCCAATTTCGTCAGCATCTTCATCTATAATACAATATTTTAATATAACTTAATGTACCATGAAATCAAATCAATAAAGAATTAAAATTGTATAATTATGACTATATTTTTAGGTTTCACCGTTGCAGGTTTGTTTGTATAATTGTAATGTGCATTTTGTGCTTTGACTTTTGGACAATGGAGTGAATTGAGCGACGGACTATAGCTAGCAAGCAACATTGGATGAGATTTTTTTTTTTAATGGTTGTGACTGACGGCCTTGGCCCTTGGCCCTTGTGTAGACTATAGAGTGTAGTGTTATGAATTGTGAATTTGTGATGTCTTGTCTACTGTCAAGCACAGTAGCACTGAAGCTTTTCTTAATTGTTGTGATAAACATTGAATATATAATATATTATTACTAGTTTTGGTACTTTGTGCTTTATGCACATAGTATCTGGACATAATAAAAAAAAAAATAGCTAATTTTTTTAATGGGTCGGGTCACGGGTTATTCGGGTCGGGTCAGGTCATGGGTCAACTCGTTTTTACTTCGAGTCAAAAAAATCGGGTTTGGGTCAGGTATTTTTCGGGTCGGGTCGGGTCAGATTAGAAAATTCTGATCCGTATTGCCATGTCTAGATGTAATAGATAGATGGGGATCTTATCGAGAATTACAAACCAATTAGCTTATCAAAAAGAATGAATTACAAATCAACTATCAAAAGAATCCAAAAAAGATCTCGTCTTAAGGATGTGCTCAATAGTTCAATGAGGAGGTAGGGAGTGGTTATGCAATGTTTGGATGACATTTAGATCGGATCAACTGCTTTAAGCTTGCAACAGGTGCTTCGGCTTTCAGTGAGTCTTGTTCATCAATTAGTTCAGTGCAAGCAAAATCCACTCATTTCTTATGGTTACTTGCTATTGTTGCTAATCAAGCTTTCTCCTCTCTTAAAAATGGAGGGGGTTTGGAGATCCCATTCATTGGTTCTTTGGTTGGGTTCATCTGCAAATTTCCAAGGCATTAGATGATTAGAGTAGATTTTAAAATTTGAGAACTTAAAGGCAAAGGATTTGGAAATTCCGTTCTTTGGTTCTGCTTTTAGCTTGCTTGAGAATTTATAAATGTATAGTTTTGTTATGTCCAATCTTTATTGCATTGCTATTTCTTGGAATGTTAAATGAGCCAGAATAATTGTGTGCCCATTATTTTAAGGCAAACTCCATAGGTACAGTTGGAATGGAATTGATTTAAAAATTGTTAATCAAATCATCAATGGGAAAGTTGGATTTTATTTTATTTTACGTAAGACATTATTAAGTCTGATCATAAAAAAAATTCTCTCAAAGTGAACCAGCCTATCCTCTTTTATAATGTGCGTGCGCATGAGCTAAATGTCAATCAATAGAGAATTTGGAAGTTTAAAATTCATGAAAAACTCAAAATGATGCTATGGAGGGTGGCTGCCGATATCCTTCCAACTAAAGACAAAAAATCTCGAGGTTCAGCCCAAGCATTGATCCAGTGTGCGCTTTGTGTGGTGATGCTCCAGAAACGGTTTTGCGTTTATTTCTTTCATGTCATATGGTCAAAGTCTTATGGTTCATGATGATGCTGAAAATTGTTAGTAAGTCACACTGTCCTCACGTGCTCGAGACAACACCTGCGAAACAGTAACAAAGAAGACCTTGTAGAGAGTAGCAGTGTAGTAACGGCCAAATACCCTTTGAAGGTCAAGTTGGAGAACTTTCACAACTCTAGAGTGCTAGAGCTGAGGAAATTATGCGTATCTTGGTTTGTGAGGGTTTTGGGGTTTTTATAGTAATGTAGAGTTGACATTTGTTTCTTGGCGGAGAGAGTCTTTCCTTGTGGGGAAGATCTTTGTTAATGTGCGTATTTTGCGGGATCCTTATAAGGACTCTCTCAATTAGGATTAACTGTGAGGCATAAGATATTTCCTTATGTATTTATTCGTGGAGCCTAAGCAAAAAACCACGCTGGAACCGTTAAGAGACCTTTTACTCCCGTCAGCTTCTTTCCGTTAGTTTTCCATCACATCAAGGCGGTCTGGTCGTCCAACAAAAAGTCGTCGGCTTGAGGGCAGAGTTGTTGTCTTCTGTATAGTAAAGTTGACGGGTTCTTTGAGTTTGACGGTTTTATTTTATATGGACAAGACTAATATCTTTCTTAAAATTACCCTTATCAGCCTGCCCCCTACTCCATGGTCCCGTTAGCTTTAGCTCACAGGTTATGGAGTTTGATTTGTAGCCCCCCCTTTTTTTTTTAAGGAAAAAGGAAGGGGGTATTTATTGATGATTCCTCGAGCAGCCAATTTAAATGTCAGAACAAGTGGCATAAGCTGGTTGGCCTCGTTTCTGAACAAGGGTGTCGCTTCGTCTCCCGTGCATTCTTCTTCCTATATATATATATATATATATATATATCTCACCTCCTTCCTCATTTTTCCTATTTCATCATTGCTGATCTTCAAAGAGAGAGCTTGTCACTTTGAGAACTTTGCTTCTATCATCTTGCTGACCTCATTGCCTTTGTTGCTGTCCTTTTGCTGAGGCTGTCACTTCTTAAGGAACCATCTACTCACTTCGTAAGTCACCTTTTCTTTTATTTCATTCTATCTTTTACTTTTATTTTTCTAGTTGATTGTTTAACTCTTTTAGAGAGGCCGTCAACTTAGGTTCTTAGAATACCTTCGTTGCTTGTGGGTGAATAGATGTCTAGAGAAGTGACGAGTGAGCAGTCGTTAGTTCGTGAGTGAATGGGCTACGATGAAGTCTTCCAATCAGGTCATGAGCCCGAGGAGGGCCTTTCCTAGTCATTAGAGAGGGAAACGTCAGCCTATTCTCCTGATGAGGAAGTGGAAAATTGTGATGGAGAAGAAGGTGAGGAAGAAGAAGTAGATGAGGGTGAGGACGAAGGTGATGAGGGAGGAGAGGAGGGAAAGGATGACAGGGACGAGGGTGAAGTTGACGGGAGAACCCCCAAATGTGGAAGTTCAGGAAGCCCTAGGGATGGGCATACCCGTCCATTTATCCTAACTAAAATGTGGACCGTTAATGACTTTAAGCCTACGATGACGGCTAACATCTTTAAGAATCTAAGGGATTGTTACCAAATTCCTGACCACATTCTAATTCTTCTCCCTGGGAAATTTGAGAAGTGTTACTTGGGGAAGACTGTGGATGTCGGCATGTTCGATGCCATGTTCGTTGCAGGACTGAGATTGCCACTGAAGGGCATTGCACCGTCAGTTGGCCAATTTTCTTGGATTTTCCTTCAGCCAGATTGCTCCAAATGCTTGGAGGATATTCATTGGAGTTGAGATTTTGTGGGGCCGTCTTAGTGGTAGGAACCGTCAGCTTTCGTTGGACGAGTTCTTTTGGTACTATAGACTCTAGCACATAGTCTCATCCCAAGGGATATATCACTTTGCTACACGGAAGAAAGGACTTAGACTCATGTTGGATATGTCCGATTCCAATAGGAATTAGAAGGGAAAATATTTATTTGTTCAAGGGATGAATTGGGTATGCCATCCAAAGGAGTGGGCTACAATGCCCCATGACTTCGACAATACTTAGGGTATTGTCAAAAATTCAGGTTTAGCACCGCCAGTATTTTTTTCTTTTACTTTTTCTATTTATTTGTTAAGTGTTTAATGTCGTCATTTCCCTTTTTCAGCTAATGTTCGTCTGCGCATAACTGAGCAAGAGGCTTTCATACGTCGGGTTCTTGAAATCCCATTTGAGGAACGGAAGTGTAGGGATCTGATCACCTTTGATATATTGCACGCCTATTATGGTGGTCCAGAGCCAATGCCTGCAGCACGTAGATTAAATCCTTACTCCTGTCGGCGTAAGTTATTACTATTTCTTTTCGTCGTTTTTTTTTTTTTGGTCATCTTTATGTCTAACTCCTATCACTTGTCCTTTGCAGAAATGGAGGCTATTGGATAGAGGGCAATGGTGAGGGCAGCTATGGCGCGCAAGAAGGAGGAAGAGAAAAGGGAGAAGGGGAAGGAAGGGGTATCCTCGTCAGCCCCCAAGGCCGTCGGGAAGGGGGCGCTTAAAAGAAAGGCTGACGGGAAGGACGACCATCCACTAAAAAGCCCTTAGTCACACCTGGGGAGAAGTAGCTGAAGAAGCCGTTGCCTCCCAAGCCAAGCTATGGAACTGGCAAAGGCTTGATGACATCGATGAGTGCCATCACCTAGGGAACCCGTCGCCTTCTTACACACAAAGGATACGTTGTCGAGATGGTTGAATCAATCATCAAGGAGACGAATGTGGATCCTTGTGCTGAGCAGGAGATGGAGGACTTGGGGCATTGGGTCTTTTTGATCTCTCTAGGGTAAGTTTTTTACTTAATCAATTTTTCTTTATTGTTAATTTGGTTAGCTAATGGTTGGTTCCATTTTCAGGCATTGGTGCGCATGAAGGTGCTCCAAGATAGGTGCGTTGCTGAGGAGTGGGTGATCAGTCGTTTTAGGAAGCGCAACGAGACGTTGACCAATGAAAAAGATCAATACAAGGATGCCCTTTGTACTCTCAACAAGGTGGTGATGAAATTAAATGAGAAGTTGAAAGAAGAGACCCATCAGCGGGAGAAGGAGAAAGAGGCGAAGGTGTCCTTGGAAAAGGAGCTGACGACTCTCCTTGGGCAGGTGGAGACGGCTAGGGCAGACGCTGTGATAGAGTTTAAGGCTTCATAGCCTTTCATAGGCATCGTCTACTATGGGGATGGGTTTGAAGATTGCCTGAAACAGGTTAAGTCCGTCTATCCCCACTTGGATTTATCTAAGGTCCCCATGGACAACCCCATGTCGTCGACTCCAGCTGTCGACACCATTTTTGAGGAGACTGATGACTCCGCCCAGTCAGAGTAAGATCCAAAAAATGATGGTGTTGTTCTTACTTAACCTACCGTGGAGAAGCCCATCACTCTAGTGATCCCGTCTACTAAAGCTTAAGTTGCTGACAACCCCCCAACTCAAAACGTCCAGGATCCTTCTAAAGACAGTGGGAACCCTCTAGCTTCGGACTTATTGTAGTTTTTTTTATTTCTATTGGCAATTTTGTAATATATTTCGTCCATTTCCCAGATAGTGTTAAGTGCCCTATTGTTTTTTGGCCCTTTTTTTGTAAAAACTTTACTTTATTTATGTATTTCTTATTTTACACTCGTCGCTTTTAGCATGTGTGCTTCATTAGTTGATATGCGTATGTCTGGTGGTATCATGTGTGAATCATTCTACTTTGGTGGACTCGTCCTTTTTTAGACATAATAATGAATTCGTCCAATCTGAGGATCAAATAATAAACTCGTCTCCTTGTCTTCTTACAAAGATGAACTTGTCTACTGGTGGACTATAACAAACCCGTCCAATTGTGGACTGAACAATTTTAGGGCATTGTAATTTGGTGAATTTGCCCTTTTTTGGACTTAATAATGAACCCGTCTATTTGTGTACTTAGTACTTTCAAGGTTGAGCTCGTCCACTTGTGGACATTGTAATAAACCCGTCCTATTGTGGACTTGGTAATGTTACGGTATCCCAATGGGATGAACTCGTCTATTTTTTAACAATGAAATCGTCCATTTATGGACTTCGTAAATTCATCCACTTTGTGGACTTTGATAATAAACTAGCCCACTTGTGGGCTTTGGTAATGAACTCGTCCACTTGTGGACTTAACCATTAACTCATCCACTTATGGACTTTGTAATTTTAATTTGTCCACTTTGTGGACTTTGATAATAAACTAGCCCACCTATGGGCTTTGGTAATGAACTCGTCCACTTTGTGGACTTTACAACTTCGAGGCATCCTTATGGGATGAACTCGTTCACTTTGTGGTCAAAAGTAGTTTTGTAAAGACGAATATATGCGCAAGCCATATCTGAATAACTCCTCTTATTATGATAAATGCGTGCATAAACAAAAATTGTTCTTAAAAAGGATAAAAAACTTGCCCTTTGGGCTTAGAAAGTACTATAAGTAAAATTTAACTAAAAGAAATAAACTGGAAATGAAGAGTTTAGCTCTTCCTGTTATCATTTATTGGTAATATTTCTTGAGATGCTTGGCGTTCCATGGATGCTGCAACTTCTGTCCACCTAGTGTCTCTAGGTGGTAGGTGCCTTTCCTTTGGCATGTAATGATTCTGTAGGGTCCCTCCCAGTTAGGACCGAGCTTTCCTTGGGTAGGATCTCTAGTGGCGCCCATCACCTTTCTCAAGATGAGGTCTCTGACCTTGAAGTCTCTGTGTCTAATTCTGGAGTTGTAGTGCCTGGCCATGTGATCCTGGTATCGCGTGAGCCTTTGTTCAACTGTCGTCCTGACTTCGTCTACTAGGTCAAGCTGTAGACGCATGGCCTCAACATTTCTTTTTTCATCATGATTGTCCACCCTATAGCTTGTAAGTCCTACATCAGCTGGGATAACTTCCTCGCTTCCATATGCTAGTCGGAACAGTGTCTCCCCCGTAAGTGATTTGGTTGTCGTTTGATAAGCCCATAGTACGCTTGGCAGCTCCTCTGGCTATATAACCTTTACCCCCTCGAGTCGAGTCTTGATGATTTTAAGTAAGGATCGGTTTGTGACCTCAACCTATCCGTTGGCTTGTGGGTGGGTGGGGGAGGAGTAATGGTTCTTGATTCCTAATTGTGAGCAAAAATCCCTGAAGGAGTCATTGTCAAACTGTCTCCCATTATTTGAGACCAAGACCTTAGGGATCCCATACCTGCAGATGATGTTTCTCTAGACAAAGCTTCTCACATTCTTTTCTGTGTTGGTAGCTAAAACTTCAGCTTTGACCCATTTGGTGAAATAGTCTATGCCGACTATGAGGAACTTTAGCTGTTGTATTGCTATAGGGAACAGGCCCATGATGTCCAATCACCATTGAGTGAAAGGCCATTGGGCTGTCATTGGGGTGAGCTATTCTGTCGATTATCTGATGACATAGCTGAACCTTTGACATATGCTTGGGTATCCTTCTACAAGTGGGCCAGTAGTATCCCGTTCGAATCAATTTGTGTACCAATGTTTGCAACCCCAAGTGGTTCCTGCAAATCCCTTCATGGACTTCTCTTAGGACATAATCCGCTTCTTCGGGGCTTAAATATCTTAGGAACTAGCGGCAGAAGCCTTTTTTGTATAAGATGTCCTTTATCAGGACGAATCGTGCTGCTTGGACCTTCAGCTTTCTTGCAGCCTTCTTACTATTAAGTAGTGTGTTGTCTTTCAAGTAGGAGACTAAGGGGGTGGTCCAGTTGCTCTCAGAACTTATTTCCTGCACATTGATGACATCTATCAATGGCGAAAACTGAATAAAGGAGAGTACCTTGTCAGGGATGACCATGTGTTTTATTGATGCAGCCTTGGTAAGAAGGCCGGCTTGCTCGTTCTCTCCTTTGGGGATTTGAACAATCTTGACTTGTAGGTTATCCACCCTTCTCTTTACTTGCTCTAGGTACTTCTTTATCCTCTCACCCTTACATTCGTAATCACTGTTTACTTGGTTTGTGACGACTTAGGAGTCGTAATGAATAATCACACTCGTGGCCCCTGCTGCTTTAGCGAGATCTAGTCCCGCTACTAGAACTTCATACTTTACTTCATTGTTGGTTGTAGAGAAGTCTAGACGAACTATACATTCAATCTTGTCCCCTTCTGAAGAATGAAGTACAATGCCCGCTCCACCAGCCTGTCTTTTGGATGATTCGTTCATGTGTATACTCTACTAAGGACACTCTTCTACCCCTGGCCTTCCACGTTAGCGAATTCCGCAATGAAGTCAGCGACCACTTGCCTTTTAATGGTAGTACGTAGGCGGTACTATATGTCAAACTCACTCAGCTCTATTGCCCATAGTGCCATTTGTTCGGCGGCTTCAGGATTGCTCATTGCTCGTCGTAAGGGCTTGTCAGTTAGGATGATCATTGTGTGTGCTTGGAAGTATGGCTTGAGCTGGCGGGCTGTTATAACTAAAGTGAAAGCGAGCTTCTCTATCTGTGGGTACCTCTCCTCTGTACCGCGATGTGCTTGGCTGGCATAGTATATGAGCTTTTGCACCTGGTCTTCTTCTCTGATCAAGGCTACACTGATGGCGGCCGAGGATATAGCTAAGTAGAGGAATAATTCTTCTCCTGGTTTTGAGGGACTCAGCAACAGTGGGGAAGAGAGGTAGGCCTTCAAATCCTCGAATGCTTGTTGACACTCAACCGTCCACTTAAAAGATTTCTTTAGCATGCAGAAGAAAAGTAGACACTTATCTGTTGCCCTTGACACGAACCTATTCAACAAGACTACCTTGCTGTTGAGGCTTTGTATTTCTTTCACGTTCTTTGGGGGCACCATTTCTATTATTCCCTGAATCTTGTTCGGGTTGGCCTCAATACCTCTCTGAGACACCATGAACTCTAGAAACTTTCCTGTCGTCACCCCAAATGAACACTTGCCCGGATTGAGCTTCATGTTGTAAGAGCGAAGGGTGTCAAAAGTTTCCCTGAGATCATCTAAATGATCATCCTCCCTTCGGCCTTTTACCAGCATGTTGTCAACATAGACTTGGACATTTCTTCCAATTTGATGTGCGAACATCTTGTTTATGAGCCTCTGATATGTTGTGCCTACGTTCTTGAGGCCGAACGACATAACTTTGTAGAAGAAGAGGCCTTGGCTGGTAATGAACGAAATCTTCTCTTGATTCACTTCGTCCATTTTTATTTGGTTATAATTTGAAAAAGAGTCCATGAAACTCAATAACTGGTGTTGAGCCTTAGAGTCTACTAGGATGTCAACCCGCGGGAGGGGGTAGCTATCCTTGGGGCATGCTTTGTTCAGGTCTGTAAAGTCCACACACATTCTCCATTTCCCGTTGGCTTTCTTGACCATTACCACATTTGCCAGCCAGTTGGGTAGTAAACTTCCTTGATGAAGCCTGCCTCTTGTAACTTGCGGACTTTTTTCGCTATAGCTCGATCTCGTTCTTGGGTGAACACCCACTTCTTCTGATGGATGAGAGGAAAGGAGGGCGACACATTTAACCTGTGCACCATGACTGAAGGGTCGATTCCTGGCATGTCTTTATGGCTCAAAGCAAATACATCCTGATTCTCTTTGAGAAAAGTCGTGAGTGCTTGGTGGACCATCGGGCTGGCGAGGGTGCCGATCCTTGTTGTTCGATCTGGCCTGGAGTTCTTAAGAAGTATCTCTTCAAGTCTTTCAATGGGCTCTGCCATCGTCTGCTGTTCTTCAATATTCATTGTTTGCACATGGTCGTCCATCTCCAACATTGCTATTTAACACTCGCGAGCAACTACTTGATCTCCACGTACTTCTCCTACTCCGTACTCGGTGGGGAACTTGATCATTAGGTGGTAGGTTGAAGTTACGGCCTTCCATGAGTTGAGAGTAGGTCGTCCAAGGATGGCATTATAGGCAGACGAGCAGTCGACAATAAGGAATGTAACATCTTTAGTGATTTGCTAAGGATAATCACTAACCATAATGGGCAATATGATTGTGCTGAGGGGGTATACTTTAGTCCTTCTGAACTCGACAAGTGGGGAGTTAGTCTGGACCAACCATTCTCTATCAATCCTCATTTGCTGGAATGCCAGATAGTAGAGGATGTCAACCGTGCTTCCGTTGTCGACCAGGACCTGGTGTGTGAAAACAGGAACTTACCCTTCCGTAGTTCATTCGTAAATGCAACCACAAGTATCTTGTCGCCAGTTTCATCGATGAAGAGGGTCTCTTTGTTGAAACGGGTTATGTAAGACCTCAGCATCTCATCCTCCTATTGCTTAATGTTCATTAGGAATGCAGTGGACTTCTTATACCTATGTCCTTCAATAAAGTGAAAGGAAAACTGGGTGTTTAACTCCTTGAAGGTACTAATGGAGTTGGGTGTCAACCTGTTGAAACAAATCCTTGTGGGTCCCTTCAGCGTAGTGGGGAAGGCCCTGCACATGATCTCGTCTACCATTCCTTGTAGGTGCATCAGGGTCTTGAAAGACTCCAGGTGGTCCAAAGGATCCTTAGATCCATCGTAGGTCTCTAATTATGGCATATAGAACTTTGGTGGAAGAGAGAACGAAGTGACGGATGCCGTGAATGGCGTATAAGTTCGATGGATCAGGTCATCGAGGTCATTAAACACCTGTCCTTTGAGGGTGTTCATCATGAAGTCCATCTGTTCCTTCATCATCTGCATCTCTGCGACTATTTAAGGTGGAGCCGTATCTGTGACGGATGGACGGCTCGTGTCTTGTCGTTCTGGTCTGCTTAGGGCGTTGCTACCTTCCGGCTCTTCTTGGTCCTTTCTCTCAGCGTTGGTGCCTTTTTGGTCCTCCTTCTGAGTGTTATGCCTTGCGTTCTTTTGGTGTAGCTACTTTTCTAGATCATGGTTTTGCTTGGTGAGGCGCTCTACGGTAACGGCGAGAGTTTGAACCTGTCTCTCGAGGGTGGTGGTGCGTGGTTCTTCTCCTTGAACATTGTTGGTGGTTGCCATTGAGCGAGTAAGTACCATGCAACTCTTTGTTTGGGAAGCGATAGTATGGCTTACAAGTTACAAAGTTCCCATAGACGGTGTCAACTAATGATACCAAAAATCGTCAGTAAGTCACACTGTCCTCACGTGCTCGAGACAACACCTGCGAAACAACAACAAAGAAGACCTTGTAGAGAGTATCGGTGTGGTATTGGCCAAATACCCTCCGAAGGTCAAGTTAGAGAACTTTCACAACTCTAGAGTGCCAGAGCTGGGGAAATTATACGTACCTTGGTTTGTGAGGGCTTTGGGGTTTTTATAGTAGTGTAGTGTTGACATTCGTTTCTTGGCGGGGAGAGTATTTTCTTGTGGGGAAGATTCTTGTTAATGCACGTATTTTGTGGGATCCTTTCCTTATAAGGACTTTCTCGATTAGAGTTAATCGTGAGGCATAAGATATTTCCTTATGTATTTATTTGTGGAGCCCAAGCAAAAAACCACGCTGGTACTGTTAAGAGACCTTTTACTCTTGTCAGCTTCTTTCCGTCAGTTTTCCATCACGTCAAGGCGGTTTGGTCGTCCAACAGAAAGTTGTCGGCTTGAGGGCAGAGTTGTCATCTTCTGTATAGTAAAGCTGACGGGTTCTTTGAGTTTAATAGTTTTATATTATATGGACAAGACCAATATCTTTCTTAAAATTACCCTTATCAGTTCAATAATGACTGGGGTTTTAAGCCAAACGAATTACCACTAGCATAGCTAGTCAGTTAGTTGATTGGGTGACTTCTCCATTGAATCATAGTTTTGGGGACTGGAAAGAGAGATAAATTACTCATTTTTGTAGCTGTGGTAGTTGATCATGTATGGGAAGTAAGGAATTCTGTAGTATTCAAGCATGCTTAAGTCAACCTGGAGAGATCCTTAGTTAGAAGTAAACAACTACAAGACCACTACTCAAGTCTTCAGGAAATTTCAATGGAAGTTCAACCTTCCAATCATGTAAATTGGTTAGCCTTTGAGCGGGACACTATAAAATTTGATAGTGATATTGCATTCGACCCAAATTATTCTTATATCCCCTTAGTTGCCAGAGATTTTTTTTGGGGGGGGGGGGGATTGGTTTTTGCTTTATCCAAACGAGTAGAAGCCAATCTTCTTGACCAAGCTGAAGCAGAAGAAATAAATTAGGCAACCCAACATATTGTAATCCATAATTTCAAGGTCACAATTGAAAGTGATGCAAAAGTGGTGATTGATGCTCTCAAGTCTTTTTGCGAACCATTCCTTGGAGAATATCAATCTTAACTTTAGAAACTCAAGTTGGCATTTCGTATTCCCCATATCCAGTTTAGTTGGTCTAATAGGAACAGAGATGGAAATTGATAAAAGACTTCCTTTGGGTGAAAGACAAACTATAGACTACAGTACAATAGCAAATTCTTCAACACCTAGTCTAATTCCATAAACGTTTATTTAAAGAGCAACAATCTCCTAAGATAACTAGATAATATTACTAGATAATTATTCAAATATTCAATAGAGATAAGATACCTAGATAACTAGGACTACTCAAATAAAGATAAGATAACTAGTAGAAAAGATAAAAATAAACAATAAGGACTCTTAAAAGTTGGGCTGCAGCAAGACTCTCATGAGACATTTATGTGGTACTCCATCATTTGGCCCCCCTTGAAGTTAAACCTTGTCCATAAGGTTTGTCATCTCAAGCTGCATCTCCACCACCTTCTAAGAATTCTCGATGTGGAAAAACTTCAATGACAAAGGCTTGTGAAGTTGCACAGTGATTTACTGGTATGAACTTCTCATTGCAATTGAAGTATAGCCCTTTCTCCCTTCGCCGTTGCATTTCCTCCCAAGAAATATTTTTGGTACTTTTAGTTTCGTTTGTTTGACTCATTGGTCCAGGTCTGTTGGTTGGATTGGCACTTTGTACTAACAAGTTTGCTGCATTTGTTTGTGGCTGATTTGCCTTGTTTTGTTGTCGTTGTCTATCCACACTTTCATCCTTAATTCTAGCTAACTCAATAGCCTTTAAGAGTGTTTTTGGTTCGAATATCCAAATTTCTTAAGCAATGTCATCCTTTAGTCCACCCATGAATGCTCCCACCAATGCCTTTTGAGGCCAACCATCAACCTGATTATCAAGTCTTTCAAACTTCCGTTGGTACTCCCTAAGTGTCCCACTTTGACATATTCGAGACAAAGCCTTGTCAAAATCCTCTGCCTTAGTTGGCCCAAATCGAACCAGCAACTCCTTTTTAAAATTTTCCCAATTGACTTCATTCTTCTCCTCGCAATACACCTTCTTCATCCATTGCCACCATTGGTTCGCTTCCCCCTCCAAATGAAAGGCTGCCAACGTGACTTTACAATCTTCAGATGTCCCTTGGTAGTCAAAATATTGCATTATACAGTTAAGCCAAACTGTTGGATCATCACCCTAGGACTTTGGAAAATCCAGCTTGGTGGGTTGTGGTTGATTGTGTGTTGTAGTTTTGAATCCAGTTGAATGATCTGATTTCTCTTTAGTGTGTGGTGAGGTCCCCTGATCATTTGATTTTAGGGCCGAGAGAGAATCTGATTTGTCACGGGATTTGGACAACATCTTTTTAATTTCACGCATGGATGAACCAAGAGATTGGGACTTCTTTTGCATTCTCTCTTTCAGCTTCTGCATTTTACTCTCTAATTTCTCAATTCGGTCCTTGTTGGTGGCCATGCTCTGATACTAAGTTGATTGGAATAGAGATGGAAATTGATAAAAGACTCTCTTTGGGTGGAAGACAAACCACAATACAATAGCAAATTCTTCAACACCTAGCCTAATGCCATAAACATTTATTCAAAGCGCGACAATGTCCTAAGATGACTAGATAATATTACTAGATAATTATTCAAATATTCAAATAGAGATAGGATACCTAGATAACTAGGACTACTCAAATAAAGATAAGATAACTAGTAGAAAAGATAAGAATAAACAATAAGAACTCTCAAAGGTTGGGCAGTAGCAAGACTCTCATGAGACATATACGTGGTACCCCATCATGGTCCCCTAGAGAAGCAAATAAAGCGGCACATATTTTTGCTTCTTGGTCTAAATGTAATAGATTTAGAGGATGTTTTGCTCTTGGTGCTACTCATGCTGAGTTTTCTAGTGTTATTTTCCAGGAGCAGGCACACCCTAGTTGATGTACTCCTTTCTTTTTTCAATAAATCTTTTTAGTTGTCTATCAAAATAAAAGAGATTAGCAATTTTGTTTGACAAGTCAATGAGTTATAAGCTAGCAAATCAATTGAAAAACAATTTCCGATTACCAAAACCTCTCTATAATAAAGTTTTGCCAAATTAAGAGTCTACATTTTGTTTCCTTATCTAGGACTAGGAGTATGCTGTAACTTCTAGTATCAATTCATCAGTATGAAACCTAGCATGCATCAACATTATTAATGTGAGAAAAAGTTGTTAAGGAATTTGACTGAATGATAAATTTTAATAGCGATGGAGCAAATACTAGGGTTGCATGTGAAACTAATTGTCTGGTTTCCTCCCTTGAATTGATCCTTAGTAAATTCCCAGCAGTTGCCTTTCTGAATTTTAACTCAAAGCTTTCTATGAATAACTTGAGAGTCTCTTTTGTTGTACAGAAGAAGTGAAAATGGGAATCTACTTCTGTGAACAATTTTACAAGGGGATTTCTTTGTTGAGTGTAGTTTGTAGAATAATTCAGACCAAGCTATGCATGTTTCCATTGTCTCAGTTGATCAATTGTACAGATATTTCCTCCTTACTATCATTATTATCATTTTAATTACTACTAGTTGTAGTAATAATCGTGTTGTTTATAATATGAATTTAACTAAAAGCTGGTAAATTATTGTCAAATATTGAAAAGGTAGGACCGAAAACTTAATATATTGTTGAAATTTGGAAAGTGAGGACATAAACATTAGGGTATTGCATAAGTTTAGTCAAAATTGATTGTTCAAAAAAGTTCAGATGCCAATTGAGTTACAAAATCTGGCCAGAGATTTTCAAATTATGATTATTCAACCCATATGATGTCTCAATAGTCCATTACTTTTGAAACAATATTGGAGAGGAACCAAACCTAGGGGGGAGAGAGAGAGATTATGAATTCTGCTGACTTTTGAAGCAAAGAGAAAAAAGTAATTTGACCTCTTTGAGTAGTAATCCATATCCTTAGATATTTCTCTGTGGGTGGGGAAAGTAAGTCTATAACTTTCTCTCCAAACTACAATCAAACACACATTTAACAAGATAGACAGACATAAAAAATCTAACAATTGATTTGGGTCCAATGTGATTGGACAAAGCAAGCCAAAATACAACAAAAGGAGTCATAATGGCTATTCTTTGAATTGGACAAGCAAATACTACATTCGAAAAGCAAGTGCACTCAAAGCCAATGCCATTTATTCTTCATCCATCAATAACTCTTTTTGTGTATCATTAATTTATGCCAACAAAAAAGAAATGATGCTTATCTCAAGGGGCTTACTTTGATTTGATTATTATTATGTTATACGTTGACAATGATGCGTAGTCTTTAGGCATAGGACGCACTATGAGAGCAATTTAAGGGCTATATACATCAACTTCTCCATCTAATTGTCGGCCAATTGTCGCCATCCCAACTCATTTCATCAACATGTAACGACAAATTACATCTCTTGTTGACATATATAGCTTCTTAGTTGAGGTTGATTTGTGCACGTGGGATCACGTTTGGAGTCATCCTTTGTTTATAGTTACATTAATGGATGGACGTGTTAATTAGTGGAGAGAGAGAAGTTGTACTTTCTTCTACTTCGATTTCATTTCCCCAAAAGAACGAAGAGATGTTAACGGGTTAGTACAATGAGATTGTTCCATTTTTGTTTAATTGGATGATGTATATTAAATTTTCTTCTTTTATATATATATATATATATATATATATATATATATATATATATTATTGGTGATGACTTGTAGAGATACTCAAAAAGGTTGTATACCATTCATTAATATATAATAGGAATGACAAAATCAATTCAAACTTATTTATCCACCCAAATCTGCCTACTTAAATAAAAGACCAAAGCCCACCTAATTATTAATTGGGTCAAATTGGTACTAACTTAATTAAACCCAATTAACACTTATGTTAATTGGGTTTTAACTGGCTACCCAAATAGACCAATTTCTACAAATCATCAAATTCTAAAATACTCCAAAACTACTAAAAGGACCAAAATACCCTTGGAACCACCAAAATAATTAAAATACACTTCAAATGACCAAAAATATCCCAAAATTTTTATAAATGACCAAAATACCATCGATATCTCTAAAATGAGCAAAATGCTCATGAAACCTCTAAAATAGGGATTGCAAAATGTACTTGACCCGACCCCAATGGGTTGGTTTTACCCAGCTCGTTAAACAATAGGTTCGAGTCTAAGTTTTCATTAAAAAACCCAAAGAGGGTTTGGGTTGGGTCCAGGTATTCGGCATACCTAACCAGAACCTGACCTGTATATATATTAATATATAATTTTTTTTTTAAAAACCCCAAGTTCCTAGTATAAATATATTTTTCTCTCAAACCATAATCTCACTTCTCTATTTGCCTCTCCCTCACTCTTCACACTCACACAGCCGCACTCTCACTCTCACTTTCACTCTTAATCTCAGCCACCGAGTCAGCCTAACTCCTTCTCACCGTCGACACCACACATTGCTCCTCCCCCTTTCACGCCCCGACTTGGTTATTTCCCTTTATCCTTTATCTTTTTACTTTTTTTTTTTTTTTGGTTTCGTTTCTCTCTTATTGCAAAAATATTTAGGATTTTGTATTGTGAACTTGTGTAGTTGTGTTTGTGGTTGAAAATCAGAAAAATAATATCTTATTTGCTAAAATTACTTGGTTTTCCTATTGTGTTTGTGTTTTTCTTATTATCAAATGTGATATTATTTAGAGTTTTAATTTTTTATTTATTATTTCATCTTGAAAATTATTTAGGATTTTTGTATTGTGGTTTTTTATTTTGAAAGGGAAATCTGAAATTATGTTGTATTTGTGTGATATAAATATTATTAGGGTTTTAAAGTTTGGTATCAAAAGTGGATTTTATGGGTAAAAGCATGAACTTGATTTTCTTGATATTAAATCCCATAAAATGACATGTTTCATTTTTGAGTTTGCTGGTAGCTGTGAGAAAATAATCTAATATTATGGGAGTGACGTGTTAACATAAAAAGGGCATGTGGGAAAATTGCAATCTGTTTCTTTGAAATCATTTGATGAGGTGTGAAGATGTAGAAATGATGGAATTTTTGTGATGGTAGAGTCTAGAGCAACTATATTGAAAGTTTGAATGATGTATGTTAATATTATTATACTGGTTTGTAATTGATTAGATTACCATCCAGAATATATCTTGTTTGACAAATTTTTATGCCTAGTGCAATGTTTCATAATATTTTTGGTCTTATTTGTTAATAATCGATGACTGTTAAGTGTTTCTTACAAGTAAAGCTTGCATAAAAACAGTACTGCTAAGTAACTGTCTTCAGGAATTGATGGAGCTGCATTAGGTAGATTTTGTTTGTCCTAAGCTTCTTGTTTCATAACTGAACCATCTCTATTACATAGACATTATGCGTATCTTTTATGTTTAGTTCCTTATCTATTTTTGGTGAGAAATTGGAAATTGAACCATCTCTATTACATGATATAATGCAAGTGAGCTGCACTGATGTTTTCATTATTCTTTCATGTTGATTAATATAAACAGATTTTTTTCCTAGAATAATTTCTTTTGAGTCAGGAGAAGAAGTATATACATGAGCTAGAAGGGTGCTGAACCACGTTTTTAGTTCCCATAGACATTGATTTGAAACTGAAGCTGATTATATCTCTTAAATTTTACCAATTTTAGGAAAGTGAGGAAGAAGTCACTAATACTGAACAAGCTGGAAACTGGTTCTCTTAGCAATTGTATAATTTGTATTTATAAAATAAAATAAAATTTGTATTTTTATATTTGCTAGTTATAATTTGATGAAGTTTATTCCATTTTTTAATTCATTGTTGTTGTAGGTTCCTCAACCATGCTAGGAGATTGTACACTTCAATCAATTTTTGATGATAGGGAGCCTAATGAAGAGGATGAGAGTTGTGTCACAGTTGTGGAGAATTAGACTTATTGTATTAATTTAGTTGCTTTTTAATTTTTTAGACTTGTTGGTTTGTAATTATCCTAAACTTGTGGGATTTATTTTGTAGCTTTTTAATTTCTTGGACTTGTTGGATTTATTTTATTTTTATGTTTAGCAGGCGATCTTAGCTATGATTTATTGATTTATGATTAAATGGTGATCTTAGCTAGGTGATTTATTGATTTATGATTAATAGGTTTGTAATGGTCATATGATTTGGACTGATTTGGCATTTGGGCCATGTTACATGGGCTTGAATTTGGACGTTATAGGGCTTGAATTTGGGCAAAAATGAAATTTTTTTTTGGGCCACAGTATAGGCTTCAGTTCTTTTTTTTTTTTTTTTTTTTTTGGGCCACAATTTGGGCCGTAGATTGGGCCCAAATTTGGCATGGATAATGGGGCCCGACGGGGCGGGTCTGGGTGGGCATAAAAAAACCATTTATTAAACAGGCTAGGTTCGGGTAATGGGTACCGGCCCGCAGGGTTGGTTCGGGCATAAAGAAAGTCGACCTGAACCCAACCTGTTGCCATTCCTACTCTAAAATGACCAAAATATTCTTGAAATTTCTAAAACCACCAAATATGCTCAAAACCACTAAAATGACCAAAATATCGCCAAAATCTTTAAAGTGAGCAAAATACCTATGAAACCTCTACAATGACTAAAAAACCCCCGAAATCTCTAAAATCATCAAATCTGCTTAAAAACCACTTAAAATTACCAAAATATCCATAAAATCTCTAAAATGAGCAAAATACCCATGAAACCTCTAAAATGACCAAAAATCACCAAATATGTTCAAAAACCACCAAAATTTACCAAAAGACCCTATAAACCTAAAAATGATTGAAATATCCCCGAAGCCTAAAAATGACCAAAATACCTCATAAACCTAAAAAATGATAAAAAAACCCTCAAAACTTAAAAAAGATCGAAATATCCTCAAAACTATAAAATGGCCAAAATACCCATAAGCCTTTAAAATGACCAAAATTCATCCAAAACCTCTAAAAAGAAACCTGAAATCTCTAAAATTACCAAAAATACCCTAAAACCTCTAAAACGACCAAAATAGCTCTAAAACTCTAAAACAACCAAAATACCTTTGAAACCTTTAAAATGACCAAAATACCCCTAAACCTCTAAGATGACCAAATACACCCGAAACCTCTAAAATTACCAGAATAGAGGTTTGGGGGTATTTTGGATGTTTCGAGGTTATTTTCTTCAAATTAAGGGTTCTAAGAGTATTTTGGTCATTTTGTAGGTTTCAAGGGAATTTTGGTAATTTTTTAGGTTTTAGGGGTATTTTGGATGTTTTGAGGGTATTTTCATCAAATTAAAGGTTCTAAGAGTATTTTGGTCATTTTGTAGGTTTTGAGGGAATTTTGTAAGGTTTTAGGGGTATTTTGTTAATTTTTACGTTTTGGGGCTATTTTATTAATTTCCTAAGTTTCAGAAGTATTTTGGTCATTTTTTAGGTTTCAGGAGTATGTTGGTAATTTTTTAGATTTCGGGGTATTTAGGTCATTTTTTTTTAAAAAACGTTTTGGCGGTATTTCAGTAATTTTTTAGGTTTCAGGGTCTTTTGGTAATTTTCTTAAGGTTTTAAGGGTATTTCGGTCATTTTTTTCAGTTTAAGGGGTATTTTGGTAATTTTTAGGTTTCGCGGGGGGTACCCACCCATTTGACACCCCTAATATATAATAATAATTTTTCTTCTTTTCTAACAAAAAGTTTGGGTTGGGTTGGGTTTGAGTTAGAAGTAATTAATTAAATGAATAATAATGGATAAATAAGTTTTATGTGCTCAACCCAATTATGCCCACCCCAAACTCACCTATTTGACACCCCTAATATATAATAATAATTTTGCTTCTTTTCTAACAAAAAGTTTGGATAAAGTTGTCCGAAGTGGTTGTAAGCTTGTAGCATCATGACATTGTCCAGTTCTTCTCACGTGGAGAATTTAGTCTTAATTATTGTAAAGGGGGAGGGGGGAATTACTTGGGGGTTAAGTTCATACTTTCTCTGTGATTATTTTTCTCCCGCTAGCTATGTTGAACACATTGAAGTGGTAAACTTTGTCTTACTCATTTCTCTTCTTTTGTTTGGAGACATTTTAAAATATTTTTATTTACATGCTCAGCTCAAACCTGGTAATAAATGTTTGCCAGAAAGGTATTGGCTCCCAGTCAAAAATAGTCAACATGAGAGAGCACACATAATTACTATCATCTTCTTTGTTTCAAAGCAATATTTGATATGCATTTTTTTATTATTAATATTATCTCTTTATCAATGTTGATAATTGGGTGATATCATATCATGTATCTTAAGAAATTAACTAGCTGTCGGTTGTTTAGTCAACCGGAATTTACATAAAAAATAGTGAACAATAATATGGATTCCTTGATGACAAGCAAAAGTACTACTCCCTCCGTCCCACTTTGTTTGTTCTGTTTGAAAAGTCAAATTTTTTAAGGGAACATCATTTATTGTTTTATCTACCTTTTAAAAATATATAAGTTTCCAAAACTACTATTAATTAAATTTATCAAAAAATTGAATTATTAATAGGAACATTAGTAAATAGGGGTATAATAGGAACATTAGTAAATTAATGACTCTTATTTTTAGAAACAGGACAATATTTTGGAACATCTTAAAATGGAATAGAAGACAAATAAAGTGGGACGGAGGGAGTACTTTGTTGCCTTTGTTTTGTTAATTTGTCATGGAGTCATAAATAAAATGATGTGAGATTAGTGCCTTCAATTCCCATCTTACTTGTTGCCTTCAAACTGTTGGAGTTGATACTTGTTTAGGTGATTCTTGGGTCAGTTAGGTTTAGATATTAAGGTTTCACCGGACCAACCTGCATATTTAAATGTCAAAACAATGCTACTTCCTCTTAGGCACCAAGTGTGCCTATAGAGCTAGTGGTTTCTTTCTCTTTGGAAAACAAATTTACGTAACTTTTTGAGTATTCTTTCGAGGTTATCGAAGACCTATCTAAATCTTGGAGTAAACTCTCTCTTTCTGAAAGGGAAGACTTGGGATTTTGTTCTCCCAAAGGCTCGGAGAACAAATGAGTTTATCATAGTGGCAAAATTTCTTACTATTCGTGCTTTGAATATGGATGCAGTGGGAAGAACTTTCAAATAGTTGTAGAGATGTAACAATGGTTTTATGATTCATAATCTAAATGATCATAAAGCTCTCTTCGTTTTTGATGATGAACATGATATAAACCAAATTTTTCTTAGCGAGCCCTGGAGTTTTGATAAGCATTTGGTTGTGTTTCATGATATTCCTTTTCGATTCATGACTATGGATGTGGCCGAAGGTATATGTGAGACGATCGGTGAGGTTATTCGAGCAATTGGAGCCAAAAATGAAAGGTGGAAGCTTTATTTGAGTGAGAGTAAAGACTTAGAGTGTCTTTTAAGTATGAACGTTTGCCAAACCTCCGTTATAGTTGTGGTTGCCTGAATCATGGAGATAAGGATTGCCCACTATGGATTCAGAGTAGAGGAATTCTAAAAGAAGATTAAAAAAAAAAAAAAAAAAAATCAGCTCGAGCCTAAGAGCCCCTCCCTATCTACCCTCCAATCAAAATGTGATCTTTGTTTTGGGGTACTTTAACAGGTTGGGTTCAATTGGGAAGGAAGCTAGGAGGGTGGAAGTGGCCACCCCAAACTCGGTGGCTAAGAATCGTGAGAAGGCTTCTCTAGAGGAGGAGAACCTAGTTATGGAAATTGAAAAATTCAGGGGAGAGTTAAATGCTGAGATAAATGTTAGTAATGATTCAAATTCAAATGAGTTAACCCCAAATAAACGACCTCCACAAAGTAAGTGGTTATTTTAGCAGGTAAGTATGGATGAGCCATCTCCCAAAAAATAACCACCTAGAGTTACCTTCTAAAAAACGTCTGGTTTCAAATATTGGTGGAGGTTGGTTCTCAGCCCTGCTAGACACAATGAGTATTCTCTGTTGGAATTGTTGTGGCCTTGAGAATTGACTGACAGTTTAAGAGCTTGGGGATTTAGTCCATGCATAAGATCATACAGTAGTGTTTTTAACTGAAACATGGCTAGATAAGGCAAGGCTAGCTAATATTCATGAAAATTTAGATGGAGATTATTTTGGGGTTTCGAAGATTACAAGGGGCGGTGGATTGGCCTTTTTCTGGAAAAGGGATGTTGAATCATCTTCTTCAAATCATATTGATGCTTTAATCAATAAAGGGAAGGAGGATACTTTGAGATTTACAAGTTTTTATGGGCTCCAGAGACTCACTTGAGAATGGAGTCATGGGATCTTTTAAGGGATTTACATCAATGTTTCTCTGTACTGTGACTATGTGCAAGTGATTTTAATGAGATTGCAAAGACTCATGGAAAACAAGGAGGGTGGTTAAGACCTTATACATAGATGAATAATTTTCAAGATGTTTTGGATGAATGTGGTCTCATGGACTTGAGTTTTGTGGGGAGTAAATTTAAGTGGTTTAGAAACTTTGCAAATGGCATTTCAGTGAGGGAAAGATTGGATATAGCAGTGGGAACTATGAAGTGCTGTGATTGTTTTCCAGCTATGAAGGTTATTTCGATGGAGTGTGGCTCTTCAAATCATAAGCCTATAATTATTCACCCTTGTGGGGTATCTATGAAGCAAAATAAACCTTGGAGGTTTGAACAGATTTGGTTGGAGGAGGTTGGATGCCATGAGGCTATTGCTTCGGCTTGGAGTGGTAATATGAAAGGTGCACCGATGAACAAGGTGATGAAGAAATTGGGTGTGTGTCAAAATAAGCTTCAATGGTGAAGTAGAAAATGTTTTGGGATTATTACTAAGGAGTTGATTGAGAAGAGGCAATAGTTAAGGAGGGCAGAAGAGGCAACCTTAAGTGGAAGTAGTGTAGAGTTGATGGTGAGACTGAAATGTGAGCTCTTGGGTCTATTGATGAAAGAAGAGAAGATGTGAAATCAACACTTAAAAACTCACTGGCTGAAGTAGGGAGATAAAAAAACTAGCTACTTCCATAATAAAGCTTCATAGAGATATAGAAGAAACAAGATTCTGGGGTTGCAAGATTCAAGTGGGGTTATGTGTTATGGTGATAATAATGTGGCAAAATTGCTGGAAAATTATTTTCAGACCCTATTTACATCATCAAACTTGAGATAGATTGAAGAGGTAACTATTCAATCTTCTAAGGTAGTAACGGATGATATGAACAATATGGTTGTGGGGGAGTTTACACGGGCTGAAGCAGAGGAAGGTCTTAAGCATATGCCTCCCTTAAAAGTTCTATGGTTGGATGCCTCCAATTTTTTATCAGAACTATTGGCCTAGTATTGGTGATAAGGTTACAGATGCAATACTCTCTTGTCTAAACTTGGACAAAATTCTTTCAAGTTTGAACCACACCGTCCTTACACCCATTCCCAAAATAAAAAGGCTTGAAAACGTTTTTGAGTTTATACCTATAGCTCTTTGTAATATTTTATACAAGCTTATTTCAAAAGTGATTTGCAAATAGGTTGAATTTTTTTACCTCTGATTATTTTTGAGTTTCAAAGTTCCTTTCAATCTGATAAGGCCATCTTAGATAATATATTAGTTGCCACTAAAACTTTACATCACATGAAAACAAAAAAGTCTGGTAAAGTGGGTTTTATGATACATGAGTAAAACGTATAATAGGGTGGAATGAAAGTTTTTGGTTAAAATTATGGACAAAATAGGTTTTCACTTGAGATGGATTGGTAGGATTTATGAATGCATTAGTTCAGTCTCTTTCTCTATATTGGTTAATGGTGAACTGAGAGGTCATATTGTCCCCTCAAGGGGTTTGAGATAAGGGGACCGTTTATCTCCCTATCTATTTTTGTTATGCTCTTAAGGACTGAATAGTTTGATTCAACATGCAGTGAATGAAGGAAAAATTCAAGGCTTCTCTCTTTGTAGAGATGGTCCAATTTATTATTATATTATTATTATTAGTATTATTATTATTATATTTTATTATTATTATTTTTTTTGCAGATGACAATCTACTATTTTGCCGAGCACAATGGGAGACATCTAAACTATTCAAAGTATTCTTCAAGTATATAAAAATGCTTTGGGGCAACAAATAGACACTGACAAGACTACTCTCTTCTTCGGAAAATCAGTAAGCAAGTTGGTGAAAAATTCTATTAAAGATCTTCTTGGTGTGCCAGAGATCAAACAATACAAGAAGTGTTTGGGGTTGCCGGTGGTGGTTAGGAAAAATAAAAAAGCTAGTTTGAATTATATAAAGGATAGGGTATGGGGCAAATTAGAAGGATAGAAGGAGAAGCTCTTATCACAAGCGGGAAATGAGGTTTTATTAAGACTATTGTTTAGGCTATTCCAACCTTTGCCATGGGGTGTTTTAAACTTCCTTTGGGTCCATGCTAGGATATTGAGATGTTGATTAGGAAATTTTGGGGGGACCAACGGGGGGAACAAAGGAAAATACATTGGAAAAATTGGGAGACCCTGTGCAAGCCAAAAAAAGTGGAAGTTTGGATTTCAAGGAGCTAAACAAGTTTAATGACACTATGTTGACAAAACAAGTATGGAGAATTATTCATGATATGGATTCATTATTCTATCGTCTTTTTAAATCAAAATACTTCCCAATTGGTAATATCTTTGATGCAAAACAATCTTCGGGCTCTTATGCGAGGAAAAGTATTTTAAAGGCGAGGTGGGTAATAGTTTTGGGTGCTAAATGGAGGGTGGGAGATGGGGGGTCTATTCAGGTCTTCAAAGATAGTTGGCTACCTAGAAATTTAGGTGGAAAATCTCATCTTCCTCCTCTGATCTTGGCCAGTGGTGGCGCCACGTTATGCTCAGGGTGTTCCTAGGAACACCTTGACCTGAAAAAAAAAAATAGGAACACCCTCAAATTAAAAAAAAAAAAATATATTTGTTCTACTTTTAAGGGAAAAAAAAAATCCCAAAAAAAAAAATTGAACTAAAATTTGAAAAAAAAAAAATTGTAATAAAGCAAGCAGCAAGCCCACAGATTCTCAAAAAAAAAAAAAAAAAAAAAAAACAACGAATGACAATCCCAACATCAAGCCCACGGCAAGCCCAACAGATTACAGAGGTAGCAAACCTACCGATTCTAAAAAAAAAAAAAAAAAAAAAAAAAAAAAACCCAATATAGAGTAAATCAGTAAATCAGAAACCTCAAATTAGTAAATCAGAAATCACTAAAGGCTAAAGCAAACCTAAAGACAAAGCAACACCTCAGAGCAACAGAGCAATGCCTTAGGCTCAAGCCAACAGACGGAGATCGGTCACGTCGCTCGCTCGTCGTTGGAGATCGGTCCAGTCTAGAGCACATTGCTGCATCGGAGATCGGTCCAGTCTAGAGCACATTGCTGCATCGGAGATCGGTCACGTCGCTCGCTCGTCGTTGTCGCTCGCTCGCCCCTCATCGGAGATCGCTCACCAGTCGTCACTACCTTAGCCTCAGCCTTTAAGCCTCCCTACTCCGGTGCTCCCTCAAGGTATTTCATTTTACTGACTTCTCTCTCTTTTTCTCTCCGACTCTCTCTAAGTCTCTTAGTCTCTCTCTCTTTATCTGAAATCATTGAAATGAAATAAATGAGAGTCTTTCTCTCTCTTTATTCTTTAAGACTAACTTTATCTGATTCTTTTGATCTGTGATTGGCTGAAACTTTAACTTTATTAATATTTTGCCTATTTTTTGACTTTTTGAATTTGGCTTTATCTTATCCATTGGTGTTGGTGTTGGTGTTGGTGAGATATTAATTGTCTTTTAGTGTAAGGTGTATTGTGATTTGTGATTGTGAAATTTCCTGATTGGCAGCTAGCTCCTGTGATTGGGGGCATCAGGCATGAGGCTTGTCTATTGAGTGGGGTGGGGGTGGATAGGCACATGGGGCCAGGTGGGATATTTGAATTGGGGGAAGTGAATGCACATGGGACTGTGCTATGTGCTAGTGCAACTAATAAACAAAAATTTAATTAACCAATAATTAATTGGGGAAAGCAACTAATAAACAATAATTAATAATTTAATTAATCAATACATTATAAAAGACAAACAAATTAAATTATGTTAGACTAAACGGTAATTAATAATTTTATAATTAATGAAACAACAATATAACAAATTATAGTTTATAAAAGACAAACAAATTAATGAAACAACTAAACAACAATAATTAATAATTTTATTAATATTTTAAATGAACTTATAGTTTATTGTTTATTCTTTTGCTACCTTGGAAAAAATTCCTGGGAACTTATAGGAAGACCCTGGGAAAAATTCCTGGAGCCGCCACTGATCTTGGCTGTGAGATTAATTTGTGTAGACCTTATTGATGCTGATTCAGTGTGGTGGAATACTCGGATTATTGATGCTCATTTTTTTTCCCTTTGAAGCCCAACGTATATAAAGTCCATTCCTCTATGTTTAATTGCTTAGTTCGATTTTCTTCTTTGGCCTATGGAGAGAAATGGAGTATATTTGGTAAAGTTTGGTTATAGGCTACTCTATGAAGATGCTAGGAAGGAGGATACGTCAGGTTCAAAATCAGAGAAGGAAAATGGTTTTTGGTCTTGTATATGGAAGCTTAAAGTTCCTTGGAAGGTAAAACAGTTTCTATGGAAGGTTTGCATAGATAGCTTACGAATAAAAGTTAATTTGGTGAAAAGAAAAATTCTCTCATATTCTTCTTGTCATCTGTGTGTTCAGCATCAAGAGGACATATTACATGCGTTGTGGGGATGTGAGGCAATCGATCAAAACAGTGTGGAGTGCTGACTTTGGTTGGGCTAACAGCTTTGAGACTTCATAGGGTACTTTTTTGGACTTGGTGGGTAGAATTTTATCAAATCCATGAGTTCCAGAGATCTTTACTACAACTACATGGTTTTTATGGTCTCACATAAATTAAGACCAGATTGAAGAAAAAAACATTATCGGTTTGCAATATAAGGGATTCAGTTCACAGTTATCTCCAAGATCTTAACTCTAGTCAAGTATCTCTATGGGTAGTAGCACATACTAGGAAGAGAACTTGGGTGTCTCCAAAATTGGGTGATTTCAAGACAAATTTCGATGGGGCCATGTTCGGTGAGAGTGACAATGCAAGAATCGGGGTTCTGATTCAGAATTTAGTTGGCCAGGTAATGGCAGCTTTGTCTGAAAAAATTTAGAAACCCCCTTTAGTTGAGATTTTGGAGATCACTAAACAAAATATATATTTAGTGACGAAAATTAGTGAGGAAATAATTTTCGTTGCTAAAAACACAGATTTAGTGACAAAATATTAATTTCGTCACTAATAATGGAAAAAAATTGTAACATTTAGCGACGGAAAATAATTTTCGTCGCTATTGTGATCTGAAAAATGGGCGCCATCAGGGGAAACTTTGGCGCAAACTTAATTAATCTATAGCGACAAAATATTTCGTCACTAAAAGTTGAAATTTTTAGTGACGAAATATTTTGTCACTGTAGGTGCTGGTGTGGATACTATTAGCGACGAAAATTACTTTGTCGCGATAAGGCAGAATTAGCGGCGGAAAAAAATTGTTGCTAAAAATAAATCACAAGTTTTCATTTCATTGTTGTAGCGACAAAATTAAAATTTGTCATTAAACGTATGCGTTAGCGAAGAAATAGGAATTTCGTCACTAAAAATCTTAACAAAGTCTGTATTTTTTAGTGACGAAATGGACCTTCGTCGCTAAAAATGTAAAAAACCATACCTTACGTCCCCAATTTATTTCTTCACTTCTCCCTTTTATTTCAGCTCCCAAAATTTCAAGCCTTCCCCAACTGAGCTAGCGCCATAAAAAACCGAGCCAGTCGTCGACTGTTCCTTCGCCTTCTGTTTTCCGACTGTCGCTTCGCGTTCCGATCTCTTACCGTCCCTTTGCCTTCCGATCTTTGACAGTCCCTTCGTCTTCCTCGATCTCTGCCGTCCCTTCGCCTTCCTCGATCACCGATCGTCCCTTCACCTTCCTCAATCTCCAGTAGACCCTTCGCCTTCCGACTCTAACCCTTCACCTTCCCCAAGCTCGAGCTCCGACCCTTCGCCTTCCCACCTTCCGATCTGCTTACCTGGTCACCATTTGAATCTTCAGCCACCGTTTGGCTCTCACCAGGTACGAACTTATTATTATTATTATTATTATTCACTAACATGGGTGACTAAAATGTCAGTTTATTAGGACCATATTTTATTGGCTCTCCTTGGATCCCATGAGAAATTCTTTTTGTTGATTTTGCTTATTTGGTCATTTATGAATCTTGAGGTATAAGACCAGTATACTCTATTGGTTGTAAATTGTAGGATTTTTTTTTTTAATGATATTTTATTGCCTATAACTTAGTGACGAAAATTAGTGAGGAAATAATTTTCGTTGCTAAAAACACAGATTTAGCGACAAAATATTAATTTCGTCACTAATAATGGAAAAAAATTGTAACATTTAGTGACGAAAAATAATTTTCGTCGCTATTGTGATCTGAAAAATGGGCGCCATCAGGGGAAACTTTGGCGCAAACTTAATTAATCTATAGCGACAAAATATTTCGTCACTAAAAGTTGAAATTTTTAGTGACGAAATATTTTGTCACCGTAGGTGCTGGTGTGGATACTATTAGCGACGAAAATTACTTTGTCGCGATAAGACCAGTATACTCTATTGGTTGTAAATTTTAGGATTTTTTTTTTTTTTTAATGATATTTTATTGCCTATAACTTAAACAAAATTGTCTTCCACCCATACATAATTAGTCTGAATATATGTGATGATCTGATGACACAATGCAAAAGAAGAAACGTAGATGGCCTTTCTTCAATTGAAAAATTTTATGAAAGGTAGAAGGATATTTATAGTTATGTATATATTTATGTATGGCTGTGTTTGGTACACCGTATAGATTGCTGAATTGGATTGGATATAAGATATGTCATCATGTGGTTGGAACACACTTGGATTGGATTGAATTAAAAAAAAAAAAAAAAGATGTAATTTATTATTGGTGTTTGGCAGACAACTTTACATTTACTTATTGTGTGCGTGTGTGTCTGTGTTTGCATTCTCAGCCATTCGATAAGATCAGCAAAGTCCTCTATGGAGATCAGCTCACTGACGAAGAAGCTTAGCCACTTAAAAAAGTAAAAAAAGACTTCTCATTTGTATTACTTTTCACTCAAAAATTGTCTCTTTTTTACTTTCAAATCGTCATTTCCTTTCATGCATTATCTTTAGCTCAATTTGCAATCAGATCTAACCCATCTAAATTTTTTGGTCAAAGTTCGGTTTTTTTTTGGTTGATTTCTGATCTGTGCTATAAATGGGTTCAATTTTTTATAATTTGTAATCTAAGCAATGAGCTAATAAGGCAATTATTAAAGTTACAAATACATTTTAATTTCTTGCTTAAAATGTTTTTGTTAAAAAAGTAAGTTAGTTTGCGTGTGTCTTTTGAGACATGTGGAGCTTATGAGGGGAAGGTAGAAAGTGGAAACGCAAAGTGCATTAGAAAGGTAAGAGTGCTTCTTTTTTCTTTGACAATCGGAACCTACAATGTGTCGCTTTTTGCAACAGAAGTGCAACTCATTTAGGCTTTTCTCCTCATCACTTTTTTGATTGTAGTAAGCACTACCTATGGTGGGTTGTTGTGTTGGAGCAAACAGGTGGCTTGCATGGTGTTATAAGGTGGTTTAAATACATATTGTGAGTGTTTTTCAATTCTTGCAAATGTGGATAAGCATTGTTGATTAGATGTGATGAATAGTATTTTATTTGATTTAAATACTTGTAAGCATTATAGTTGTGATGTTTGTGATTGATTTTGTGGTGGTATGTTGTGTTGGAGCAAGCGGGTGGCTTGCATGGTGTTATAAGGTGGTTTAAACTAATATTGAGAGTGTTTAAGTATTAATATAGACTTGTGCATTCATGAATGAGATAAAACTTTATCTAAATAGCTTATAGACTTAGATGTTAGAATATATTGTGCATGAGTTGTCCTTATTTTACTACTTTTTTTATGTATTATTTGAAACTAATTGTATTATATTACACTTGAAAATTTATATTTGCTTTTTACAACTTATACATTAGGAGTTGTGATTTTAATTTATTGGTGTGGCTACTCTTAATGCATTGTTAGAAATGTTTCTTATAACATAGTTAATGTTTTTACTTTACGATTTTAATGTAGTATTGTTTTTATATTTGTGCAAATTTCTTATTGGTGGCTTTAGGAGATTTACTTTTGGCATTACTTGAAGACATATGAGGACATTTTCCGTTGGTTCTAATTATATTATGCTACACTTTTTGTATTGTTATAAAACATCTTGAGTTATTGTATGTGTTGTGAACAATTATTGTATGGAAGGAGTTTAAATTGGATACTTGTTTTATTTTTTACTTATGGAATGTATGAATCGATTTTTTATAAATGTGTTGTTGAAATAAATGTGTTATTCAAATGTGAGATTTTAATAATGTAATGACAGGTTATAGGTTAATATCAAAGCCATAAAAAAAAAAAAAAGTTTTAGCGATGAATTTTTCCATCACAAATATAGCAAAAAAAAAAAAAAATTTGTTTTAGTAACAAAATAATTCGTCGCTAAATGTAGCAGAATTTTGTAAGAAATGGTTTTAGTGATGAAAATTTTCGTCGCTATATGTGTCTGGATTTTCTTAAAAATAGTTTTAGTGATGAACTTTTTCATCACTAAATGTACCTGAAAATAGTTTTAGTACCTGAAAATAGTTTTAGTGACGAAATTGTTCGTCACTAAATATGATTTAATAAATTGAAATGGTTTTAGTGACGAAATATTTTCGACACTAAATACTATCTCGCTAGATGGAGTATGTTCTACCAAATATTGATTCTACTGTATTTGCTTATTTTCCAGCTCCTTAATTTAAATGCAAGTCTTGGTATTTTTCCTAAAAAAAATGGAAAGTATAATTTAGTACTTTTCACGTGATCGAAGACAAATCATGACATCGATTGTGATATTAAATCATAGGATTGATTAATAAATCAAAGGAGTAATTGTTAGAGAAAATGATTGATAATTGAAGCAATTAATATGCAATTTAAATTCAAATCATTATATTTCAAAAAAAAAAAAATTATTATTGACTTATGTGTGTAATCTCAATTATAAATGGATAAAATTTGGCTATAAATTTTGTTGTACTCAATGGCTATAACTTCACTTAATATCTTTTTATTGGATGCTAATTTTGACAAATCTACAAATGAATTATGTTTTCTTCCTTTATATTTTGTACTTGCAAAATTTTTAGAAGATTAAAAATTAATAGTTATGTTATTAATCAAACGTTTAAATTAATATTTCAAGTTTTTGTAATATAAAATTACACATGAAAAATAAGTTTATTAATCGAATAATAAATAACATGTAGTCATATTAATTTTTTTTAATAGGAGTTATAGCCATTGGTTACAATCAAGTTTATAGCAAAATTTTTTGCATTATAAATATGGATTCTATTATGGATAAAGTTTAGCTACAAAGTTGGTCTTACTCAATGTATATTTTTTATATTAGAGATGAATTTCTATTGAATTTCATCTTCTTCTTATATCCTCCATATTTGTACAATTTTTAGAAAATTAATGACCAGTAGTTATGTCATCAATAAATTGTTTAAATTGCAAACTTTTGTAGTTTAAAATTATGCATAAAATATAAGCTTATAGATCATACAATAAATAATATCCGGTTGACACAAAATATGATATGTGTATTAAGGGCGTAAAGAATATACAATTTAATGGTTAGATTTTCAAAATATGTAGTGTGGGAGGCAAAGACTTGAGCTTTTAAGTTAGGTTTAAAGCCCCATTTACTAACAATAATGCGTCCGAGGAGGAGAAAGCATTGGGAAAGGCCCCATAATAGGTGGTAGTGTAGATAAATGTTGAAAGGTAATAGTCCGAGAGGGTCGTACTCCTCGGACCTGACAAATGTCAGTCAAGTCAACTTCACCTTGACTTATGTAACCTTCTAGGAAATTCCAGCAACGAAGATAAACTTCAGGTGAGTAAGGAAAGGATAAGAATGCAGAAATATTTGGGGGAAAAGCTGCTACCACCGCATTAAATGCATTATAGCAGCTTTCCTGACCGCATTAATGTGGAGAAGACCTCTGAACAGTGTTTTCAACCACTATTACTCCCAGAAAATTAAAAAAGCTACTCAGGAGGACAGAGATTTGAGTGCAGGGTTGGATGATAAACAAGTGGACGGTGGGAATGAATGAGGGAGGACTATATAATAGAGTAAAACCTCCATAAGTGAGGATCGGAAAAATATTAAGGAAAGATACCTAACAAGATCTACTGTAGTACTGGGAAGAACAAAGTATCTAAAATAGCCAATCCATCCAAAACTTACTCCTTGGACTTAAATTCAACCCACGATTATATGTCTTTTCCCTCCTCGGATAGACTTAAAACCCTGATTAACTGTTAGAAAACCCATTAACAGCCTAGTTCTTTCACCCACTCTCTTACAAATTTATTGTATTGGGCTTATTGGGCCTATATCCTATTTCTTTTGGGTTTGGGCTACGATTTGTGACCCTACAATTGGCGCCGTCTGTGGGAAGAACTAGTGCTTGTAAGGATTATAACGGTTATGGTGGGTTCAGGACCACACCAGACTAATCCACACCATGCAGAATCAGCTAATATTCATCAACAGGGTGAGCTCCATCACCTTAAACACGGAAACCATATGGATAACCAGCAGGAAGGTAGTTTGCAGACGCTCCATATAGGTGGAAGTGGTTATCGACGAAGGAGTCATTTAGTACATGAGCAAGCTGATGAAAAGGATTTGTAGCGAGAAATTGATGATCTAAAGAAGAGACTTCGTCGAGCACAACGAAAACAAACCCCTTCCAGCTTTGATGTTTCTTCCAATGATGACGAAGATGCCAGTTACAGAAAACGTTCAGAAACTCCACCTGATGAGTCATATTCCTATGAGGAGTAACATTCTCGCAAGAGGAGGCGAAGGAGTCCATCTGGGAGGGGGGTAGGAACTAATGTCATGAAGAAAGCTCTGAGCCAGATTTCTAAGTCCCCCTTTACTTGGGGAATAGAGAAGGAAAAACTCCCCAGGCGTTTCCATCAGCCCACGTTCACCATGTATAACGGACGCACGGATCCTGTGGAGCATGTGAGCCAGTTCAAACAAAGGATGGCTGTCCATTCTCAGGACGAAGCCCTATTGTGCAGAGTATTTTCCTCCAACTTGGGACCAATGCCGATGAGATGGTTTGATGGGCTAAGAACAAATTCCATCAGTTCTTTCAATAAGCTTACCCAATCATTCTGTTCCCGGTTCATTACGTGCAGTAGAGTCCCTCAGCCTTTAGATTCCCTGCTGTCTATCACAATGAGGGAAGGAGAGTCTGTGAAGGCATATGCTGAAAGGTATTGGGAGATGTTCAATGAGATTGATGGTGATTTTGATGAGGTCGCTATTAGAACTTTCAAGGTCGGCCTCCCATCCGAACATAGTTTGAGGAAATCCTTGACCGGTAAGCCTGTCACCAGTTTACGACAGTTAATGGACAGAGTTGACAAGTATAAGAGGATAGAAGACGATCAATAACAGGGGAAAGGGAAAGCTAAGGCTATCCCTCAAGAAAGAAGAGATTTTAGGTCGGACAAATACAACAATAACCGGCCAAGAAGGGATTATGTAGAGCAGCAAGGGTCAAATAACAATCAAGTGGTCGGGGCTATATTCCGAGAGCCAGTGCATCAAGTGTTGGAAAAAGTTAAGAACGAATCCTTCTTCAAATGGCCCAACAAGATGATGGGAAATCTTGAAAAGTGAAACCGAAACCTCTATTGTCAATACCATCGAGATCATGGTCATACAACTGAGGATTGCAGAAGTTTATGGGATCATTTGGACCAACTCGTCTGAGAAGGCAAATTGAAACAACTGTTGCATCATTCTAGTGGTCTAGGTGAACAGACCAATTCTCGGCCGGAAAGGGAGAATCCTTCAAGACCCCCTCTTGGAACTATCAACGTTATTTTCGCGGCACCTGGCAGAACAGGATCATGTCCTTCTAGAGTAATGTCTGTGGCTCGCCTATCAAATATAGCTATTTGGCTTTTATTGCTGTAGACATAAGGCTTTGTAATCAAATTATGTTAATCTCTTACGTTATATTTTTCTATTATTTCCTTTATTTTTCTATAAATTTTTGAAGTTTGATATAGTATGAGGTTATCTCGTCTTGAAACATGTCCTCATTCTACCTCTTATTTAAAAATGAAAAATCACATGAATTGAGCTACACTTATTAATGGAAAGACAAAATCCACACATATAGATGAGTAGTAGAATAGTAGTTAAATAATTAAATTTGCTATTTCTTAGAGTTTAAACTTTTGATACAAGTGATAGTTTATATTTTGGTCTTTGCTATTCTCTATTGGAGTATATGTTTGTGTTAATTATTTCATTGTTAAATTGTTATTATCATCATTAGATTATGCAGGTCAGTTTCTTGCATCAATCTCCCATTAAGATCCAGATAACGTTAGGCAATGATTGAACAAAAAAAAAAAAAAAAAAAAAACACGTTAGGCAATGATGAATTCTAATTATAAAAAAAAAAAAAAACCCAAATTTCATAAGTCTTCCATCTTAGACATGTTCTTTTCAAATACTTTTTCAAGTTTTTATGTTTTCTTCTTCTCCAGTTACTGCTCTTTAAAAAAAAAAAAAAAAAAAAATTCAGTTAATGCAGCCCTCATCCAGATTAGGGAAAAAGTCTTCTTTAGAATGTAATAAATAACTGATTTTTTTTTTTTTTTTTTTTGGGTAGCTGTAGGTATGATAGACCCAGTAGTATATATTTATATATATATTGGACCAGGGATCCAATCCAAGGACATTTAGTAGTCCGATGACGGGTAAACACTGTCATGGAAGTTCGCATTAGTGAATGAAGAAATTGGGTCTGGTTATGAGAGTCTAGGAAAGTGGTCCGAGGAGGAATGTCTCCTTAGTTGAGCAAAGTAGAGGTTAGAAGGTGCGGTTTGCCATCTAGAGCAACATTTCGGGAGATTCTATTGATAAGGATACACATCATGAAAGCATAAGACAAAGGGGAACTATGAAATATCTAAGAGAAAGATGCTACCACCGCATTGAATGCTCTATAACTAACTTTCTGGCCGCATTTATATGGAAGTGATACCTGAACAGTAATTTTCAGTCTTATAGCTACTCCTAGAGATTTCAGGAAAGTGCTGATGGGACAGGGATCAACGCTAGAAATCTGGTCTAAACGTGGAGTAATAGGCCAATAATGTATTGATCTCTTGTGATAAATTAATTGATTAATTAGTCAAGTTTATTAATTAATCAAATTAACATATAAAATGCGTGGCAGCACAAACAAATCACCAATTAAACTAAGTATGCAGCAGAAAATAAATTGACACGGTGATTTGTTTACGAATAGAAAAAACCTACATGGCAAAAATCCCACCGGGTGAATTTAAGGTCACTACTCCCGATAATCTACTATTATCAAAATAAGCGGTTACAAGTAAAGGAATCCCAGTACCTTATACCAACCTACAGTTGAACACTTAGCTTAATACCCAATTGGACTTGTTCTGTAGTGACAATCTCTCCTTTTCAAAGCACGGCTCCCAGCACGTGACTAACCAATTACGCGGATTCCAGTACGCGACTTGATCACCAACTTGAGAAGGATGTTGGCTGTAAAGTTCTCCTATTCATCACACGATGAAGATCATGAAGTTGCTTGGTCACAAAACCCTATGGTGCACAAACACAACAGCTTCTTTAAGAGAAAGAAGAACTAGGACAAACTAGGTTTCCGGTCACACTTTTTTCACACTTGTGAAAATGTGCTCTTGTGCAACTTGTGTCACCTTTTACAATCCTTAAAATAATCCTTATATATGTTTAGAGTTGTGAAAAAAGAAAGCCTAAACATAGATTCACGGCTTGGATGAAAAACAGTCCTGAAAAACTGAGTTTCATAAACCTCGATAGATAGCCATCTATCAAGCTAGTTCTCGAGCCACTGGTTTCAGTAGCTTTTAAACCTCGATAGATGTTAGCTGTTGAGTTTTAAAATCCTGCACTTTCTTACTTGATTCTTGGATAGACTTGCATGGTTTTAACACTTGAACTTAAAACCTTATTCCTTGAAGAGTTAAACACATCCTAGATCTATCAAATTACAAGTAAAATGCATCTTGTCAAAAGATCAGCCAATTACATAAAATGTTGACATATGTTCCTAACATCAAATCACATATGTCCTAACATGGAGGGTGGAGATGAAAGAAGGAAGACAATATAAAAGAGAAAGAATACCTTGAGGAGGAGGGATTGAGAAATTAAAGGAAAAACACTGTAACAACAGGAACTAGACTTGTAATCAAATTCAAAAGAGATATATATAAGAACACATCTCATCGGATTATGCCGAGGACGATTTTCTTTGGATAAAACCTGTTTATCTTTGCTTTTAGGTCATCTAGGTGCACCATAATTGTTGTCTAATTCATTGGAGCCTAGTTTTCTGACCCACTCTCTACAAATTTATTGTATTGGGCTCTTTGGGTCAAGATCCTATTGACTCTTGGGCTTAGGACTCAAATTGGGTCTTTACAATTGGTGCCGTCTGTGGGAAATTCTTGTATTGTAGTGAGTTTAACGTTCAGTTATGATAGGTCTAGGTTCGAATTGGGAGGAATCTATGGGGTCCCAACGTCAAGATCATTTTCTCAATTTTAAGCAAAGAGGGGACTAGGAAGTTAGTGTGCATACCACCCATACTAGTAGGAGTCAGTCTTGAAATAGGAGTCATGTCTCTTATGAAGAGAATACTAGAATCATGCAACTGGAGATTGCACTGCGAACGACGAGGACAAACTTCTTCCAATTCTGACTTCTATTCTGGCGATGATAGAGATGGTAGTTACAGGCCTAGGTTAAGGACTCCCTTAGTTAGTCTTTCTCGTGTGATGAAGATAGCCATTATAAGCACAGAAATAAGAGCTTGTCTTGCAAAGGCTTGTGAAATGACACTATGAGCAAAGCGTTAAACCAAATTTCCAAATCACCTTTCACATGCAGAATTGGAGGGGGAAAACTTCCTCGGTGGTTTACTCAGCCAACATTCACCATGTACAATGGTTTAACAAACCCTATAGAACATGTGAGCTATTTCAACCAAAGGATGGTTGTTCACTCCAAGAATAAGGCCTTGATGGGCAAGGTGTTCCCATCCAGTTTGGGGCCTGTGGTAATGAGATGGTTTGATGGCCTGGGAGGAAGTTATATTAATTTCTTTAAGGAACTCACTCGGGCGGATCTTGCTTTGTTACTTGTAGCAGAGTTCCTCGACCTTTGGACTCTTTGTTGTCCATAACCATGCGAGAGGGGGAGACCCTGAAACATCTTCTAACAGGTACTGGGAGATGTTCAACAAGGGTGAATCATAACCTGTCGTTGACTAGGAAGCCTGCTAGGAGTGTATGTCAGCTCATGGACCGTATTGACGAGTATAAGCGGGTCGAGGAAGACCAACAACAAGGGAAAGGGAAGGCTATGGTTATTATTCAAGATAGGATGGATTTCAGGTCGGACAGATACAACAATAATCGGCCTTGAAGAGACTTTGCTGGGTAGTCAAGGTCTATTGCTACTCAGGTGGTTGGCACAATGTTCAAGGAACTAGTGCATCAAGTCTTGGAGAAAATTAAGAATGAGTCATACTTTAAAATGGCCGAATAAGATGGAAGAAGACCCTATGAAGTGTAATCAAAGCCTTCATTGGCTATACCACCAGGAGCGACAACACACCACAGAAGATTACAGAACTTTGTGTAATCATCTAGAATAGCTAGTCAGAGATGGAAAGTTAAAGCAATTTCTACATCTGCCCAGTGGGCAAAGAGGCCAGGCAGGATCTAGATCTCAAAGAGATACTTCTTCAAGGCTACCTTTAGGCATAATTAATATCATCCTCGCTGCTCCAGGGTAATGTCTGTAGCTTGGCCACTTGCCGAGGGCTCCAACCCTGAGCCGAAGAGGGCTAAGATGAAAGTCCAACCAGCGTTGAGTTTCTTGGATAAGGACAAGGTTGGAACCATACAGCCACACGATGATGCCCTAGTGGTTATCCTCAAGATAGGGAGGTATGACGTGAAGAGGGTGTTGGTAGATCAAGGAAGCCGGGCAGAAATCATGTACCCTGATTTGTATAATGGACTAAACTTGAAACCTGAGGATTTGATAGGTTATGATTCACCCTTGTTAGGCTTTGATGGGAAAGTTGTTTGTTAGGATATATGTATTCACTTGTTAGGAACATATGTCACTATTTTATGTAATTGACTAATCCTTTGACAAAACTCATTTTACTTGTAATTGGGTAGATCTAGGTGTTTTTAATACTTCAAGAAACTATGTTTCAAGATCAAGGGTTGAAGTTATCAAGTCTGTCCAAGAAACAAGCTAAGAAGTGCAAGTTCATTAAAACTCGACAGCTAGCTTGACAGCTAGCATGTGTCGAGGTTTAAGAAGTTGTTTAACCCGTGTGCTCGACACCTCCTATCTGTCAAGATTTAAGAAAGAAACAGAAATTCTTATCTGTTTTCTTGGAATTCATGAATGTGACTTTGAGACTTCTTTTCTCCTAACCCTAGACATATAAAAGGATTATTTTAAGGGCCGTCAAAGACTTCACAAGTTGCATAAGCTTTGAGAAAAGTCTGTTCAAGCAAATTATAACCGGAGACAAAGTTTTGCCCTAATTCATCTCTTTTGAAGAAGTTGCTGTGTTTGTGCACCACAGGGTTTTGTGACCAAGCATCTTTTTAATCTTCATCGTGTGGATGAATTGAAGAACTTTGCAGCCAATAACCTTCTTTAGTTGGTGATTGAAGTCGCGTATTAGGATCCGCGCAATTGGTTAGTCACGTACTTGGGAGTCGTGCATTAAAAGAAGAAATTGTCATTACAGAATAAGTCCAATTGAGTATTGGGGTAAGAGTTCAACTATAAGTTGGTATAAGGTACTGAGATTTCTTTACTTGTAACCGCTTGTTGTGATAATAGTGAAGTTTCGGGAGTGGTGACCTTAAAATCACTCGGTGGAGTTTTTGCCGTGTTGGTTTTCCCCATTCGTAAACAAATCATTGTGTCAATTTAATTTCTGCTTCACTTAATTTAATTGGTGATTTGTTTGTGCTACCACGCGTTTTACATGTTAATTTGATTAATTAATAAACTTGGCTAATTAATCAATTAACTTAATCACAAGGGGTCAATATGTTTTTGACTTATCATTGTTGTTTCGAAGGGTCAGATTAGACAATCGGCGCAAACAGGTTCGGAAGTGGTGGAGGTGGGCTTCATTGTAGTGGATGCTTACTCCCTTACACTGCCATTGTGGGAAGACCCTGGCTTCATGCCTTGGAGGCTGTTTCTTCCACCTTACACTTGAAAGTAAAATATCCATCCAAGGACCAGATTGAGGAGTTGGTTGGGAGCCAGTTCGTGGCTAGGTAGTGCTTGATAGTTGCAATTATGCATCAGCATAAAGCTAGGTCCTCAGCTTCTGCTGATAGGGGCTTATAGCAATTAAGGATTTCAGTGTTATCCACGGATGTAGTATCAGAAGGGGTAAAGTGTGAGGAGTTAGAGAAGATTATTATAGATGATGATTAGGAAAAGTTTTTTCAAGTTAGAGCTTAGTTGCCTCTTCGAGAGAAGGAAGCGCTAATAGTGATTCTCAAGAGGAATATTGATGTGTTCGCATGGAGTACTTACGAAGCTCCTGAGGTGGACTCAAACTTCATTTTCCATCATTTAAATGTCAACTTGGCTGTCGTCCCCAAAAAGCAACCACCTTGGCGTTTATCAAAAGAGCATTCTAATGCTGTCAAGGACAAGATGATCAAACTTAAGCAGGCCAGAGCTATTAAAGAGGTGTTTTGCCTTGAGTGGCTAGCCAATACTGTAGTGGTAAAAAAGAAGAGTGGAAAGTGGGGAGTATGTGTGAACTTCACAGATTTGAGCAAGGTCTGTCCAAAAAACCCTTTCCCTATACCTTGGATAGACTAGCTAGTGGATGCAATTGTAGGCCATCCTCAGATGAGTTTTTTGGATGCCTTTCAAGGATACCATCAAATACCACTGGCTATGGGTGATCAAGAGAAGATGGCTTTTGTTACTCTTACTAGAAATTATCGCTACAAGGTGATGCCCTTTGGATTGAAAAATGCAGGGTCTACCTATCAGAGGATGATGACTAAGATGTTTGAGCCATAATTAGGCAAGAATATTGAGGTTTATATAAATGATATGGTGGTGAAAAGTAAGGTTGTGTCCGAGCATGTGGGTGACCTTGGGAATATTTTTGAAATACTGAGAAGACATAAACTGCGCCTTAATGCTTCCAAGTGCTCATTTGGCGTGCGATCAAGTAAATTTTTAGGCTATATGGTCACTCATTTTGGAAATGAGGTCAACCTTGATAAGATTAAGGCAATTAACAGTTTACAGCCACCTCGGAGTCCCAAAGAAGTCCAAAGATTAACATGAATGAATGCCGCTTTAAACCGATTTATCTCTTGGTCAGCTGACAGGTGCAGATCTGTCTTCCAGTTGTTGAATAAGTGGAAGAGTTTTGATGGATTGAGGAGTGCGTCTTGGCCTTCTAACAGCTCAAGGAATACAACTGTTATGTCTAGGCCGAGGTGGATGAGGTTTTTGCTTACATTGCTGTGGCTTCCCATGTCGTGAGCTTGGTGCTTATACGAGTTGATAGTGGTGTGTAGAGGCTAGTTTACTATGTGAGCAAGTTGTTGCATGAAACAGAAGTTCGTTATTTACCATTGGAGAAGACCATTTTAACAGTAGTACATGTTACATGTAAACTCCCTCATTACTTCTAAGCTCACATAATTGTAGTTCTAACCCAACTCTCACTTCAGTCCATACTCTGGAAGGCTGACTACATAGGAAGGACTGCCAAATGGGGTACAATCTTAGGGGCTTTTGATATCAAGTATATGCCTCGCACCTCTGTCAAGGGCCAGGTCCTTGCTGACTTGGTGGCCGAGTTTGTTGAATCCCCACTGGAAGAGGAGGGAGACAAGATGAATATGGATGGAAAATTAGTTGGTGCGGTCTCCTAGCAAAGGCCTTTATCCTAGAGGGTATACATTGACTATGCGGCTAATCAAAGAGGATCTGAAGTGGGGCTAGTTTTAATATCTCCTGAGAAGATCACTATTGAGAAGTCCTTAAGATTGGGTTTCTCGGCCACAAACAATAAGGCCGAGTATGAGGCTTTATTGGTTGTAATGACTATGGTTCAAAAAATGGAAGGAAGAACAATGGAGGTATTTTTAGATTCGAGACTGGTTGTAGGCCAAGTGAAGGGAGAATTGGAGGCCAGAGGTATGAGAATGCAAGAATATTTAAGTCAAGTTAGGCACTTGAAATTAGGGTTTGAGTCTTTCAACTTACTGCAAATCCCTAGAAGCGGAAACACACATGCTGACTCTTTAGCCACTTTCGCAACCTCCTCGGCGCAGAGCTTACCTCGGGTTATCCTTGTTGAAGACTTGTGCAAACCTACTGAGATGAAGAGAGAGATGGTCCATATTCATCAAATAAGGGTGGGACCTAGCTAGATGGACCCTATTGAGCTATTACTTAAAGAGGATATCTTGCCCGAGGTGAAGTTCGAGGCTGACAAAGTATGGAGAAAGGCTCCTCGATTTTGGCTGTCCGAGGACCAAAAGTTGTACAAATGCTCTTTTTCTGGACCATATTTGCTATGCATACACCTTGAGACAGTAGAGCTACTCCTAAAAGAGTTACATGAAGAGATTTGTGGAAGCCACACAGGAGGTAAATCCTTATCTCACAAAGCCCTCACTCATGGATATTGGTGGCTGAATATGCAAAAGGAAGCACAAGAGTACGTAAAGAAGTATGACCAATGCCAAAGATTTGCACCAAACATTCATCAACTAGGGGGTGTCCTCAATCCTTTGTTCAGCGTTTGGCCTTTTGCCCAATGGAGCTTGGATATTGTAGGGTCTTTTCTTAAGGCAGCAGGGAATAAGAGATGGTTGCTGGTCGGCACGGATTACTTCACCAAGTCGGTTAAAGTTGAACCATTGTCAAATATTAGGGATGTAGATGCCAAGAAATTTGTTTGGAAAAATATTTTCATTCAGTTTGGGATCCCTCATACTCTCATCTCGAACAATAGTCTTCAGTTTGATAGCAAAGCCTTTGGGAGGTACTATTGTGACCTGGGCATTGTGAATAGATATTCCACCTCGGCTTATCCACGGGGAATGGACAGGCTGAGACTGTCAATAAAGTTATAGTGAATGGACTCAAGAAGAGGCTGGATGATGCAAAGGGAAAATGGGTGGAAAAGCTGTTACACGTTCTTTGGACATATCGGAATACACCTCGTAGGTCAACAGGGGAGACACCCTTTTCAATGACTTATGGAGCCAAAGTTGTGATCCCAATGGAGACCGAATTCCCAACACTGAGGACGAGCTCTTTCACTTCGAGCAACAATGATGGGATGTTAGAAAAAAGTTTAGATTTAATTGAAGAGCGAAGAAAAAATGCCATAGTTCAATTGGCGTATTATCAACATAATCTCAAGCAAGGGTACGACGCCAACGTGAGGTTAAGGCCATTAGTGCTTGGAGACTTGATATTAAGAAAGGTTTTAGGTACTGCAAAGAACCTAGCATAGGGAAATTTAGGGCCTATCTGGGAAGGGCCATATCGTATCACCTCAGTGGTTAGAATAGGTGCGTACTACCTGGAAGATCTAGATGAAAAGATTGTACCACACCCCTAGAATGTAAATAACCTACGAAAGTATTATTATTAGTGAAAGTCATTTTTGCCATATTTTCTGTTTATGACATTATGCGTTACTCTTTATAATACTTTTCATAATTGGTTTAGGTATTAAACAGAACTTTTGCCATGCCTAGCTCTTCGGACCACATACTTTAGGTAAATTAATACTTCATGTCATTTTTCTAAGTGTTAAACAGAACCTTGGTCATACTTGGCTCCACGGATCACATACCTTAGGTAAATTAATACCCTTCATAATTGGTTTAAGTATTAAACAAATTTTTTAGTCATACTTGGCTCTTCGGACCACATACTTTGGGTAAATTAATACTTCATGTCATTTTTCTAAGTACTAAACATAACCTTGGTCATGTCTGGCTCCTTGGACCACATACCTTGGGTAAATTAATACTTTTCATAATTGGTTTAAGTATTAAACAAAACCTTAGTCATGCCTGGCTCTTCGATAATTTTTCTAAGTGTTAAACAAAACCTTAGTAATGCCTGGTTTCTTGGACCACATGCCTTAGGTAAATTAATACTCTTCATAATTGGTTTAAGTATTAAACAAAACTTTAGTCATGCCTAGCTCTTCGAACCATATACTTTGGGTAAATTAATACTTCATATCATTTTTCTAAGTGTTAAACAGAACCTTGGTCATGCTTGGCTCTTCGAACCACATGCCTTGGGAAAATTAATACTCATCATAATTGGTTTAAGTATTAAACAAAACCTTAGTCATGCTTGGTTCTTTGGACCACATACTTTGTGTAAATTAATACTTCATATAATTTTTCTAAGTGTTAAACAAAACCTTGGCCATGCCTGGCTCCTCGGACCATATGCCTTGGGTAAATTAATACTCTTCATAATTGGATTAAGTATTAAACAAAACCTTAGTCATGCCTGGCTTTTCGGATCACACAATTTGGGTAAATTAATACTTCATATTATTTGTTTAAGTGTTAAACAAAACCTTGGTCATGTCTGGTTTCTTGAACCACGTGCCTTGGGTAAATTAATACTTTCTATTATTTATTTAAGTATCAAATAGAACCAGTCATGCTGAATGGTAGAGATCTTCCTTGTAGTGACTTGATCAAATGGGCACTCATGAGCATCACTTAAAAGTATTTGTGAGATATCTATGATCTGTTTGAGAACTGATTATCACCTCCAGTTCCTTAGACTTACTGATAAATGGAGGGTTAGGAGGAGCTCGACATGGATGGGTGCTCGACCATTGTGTATGTTTTTAAAGTTAAAAGTATACTTTGTTGAGATGGTAGACTTAGTAGGTTTAGCCTGTCCTATTGCTGATCACGTGGGATGTAGTAATTGTGCTACCACTTATGTAGATAACTAAATGGAGTTATATCTCATTGTAACATTAGTTAAGAGTTAAATGAAACAGAAACTATGTTAGGATTCATGTAAATAACACAAGTATGAAAGAAAAGCTTATAATTATCATTAAGCCGAGCCTCAAGAAAAGGCAAATAGATTACAAAAGAGTAAATTGATTACAAATCTTGGAAACAAAAACAATAGTTCAAAAAAAAAAAATAAAAAAAAGAAGAGACAAACTCATGGCTTCATTTTTATTACAAGCTTGTCTTTTGGAGTCTTGGCGGGTTGGGCAGTTGTTGTTGCTGAAGATGCTGGGCCTTTACCCTTGAGTTCTTCCTTGGCAGGAATGGGGAAAGTTGCCAAAACCAACTCATGGCTTTGGGAAACCACCCCTCCCTCGGAAGAATCCTTGGGTGCAGTTGAGGGCTTTATAATCTCAGGGGCGACCTCCTTAAGGTTTTCTTTCTCCTTCACAATTGCGCTAGTTTGCTCTACCCCTTTTGGAGGACTGTTGGGAGGAGGAAGGTCCTTGGTCGGAACCTCTTTAATAGGGTCGTACCTTTGGGGGCTGCATCATCCTAGGAGGCTGAGGAGCCTGGTGTTTGGATTGTAGGGGGTAGTAAACATTCTCTGCTCTTCTAAGTGCTGAGGAGGCCTTAACCCCGGCCAGGTTGAGGACCTCATTCCACACCTAGAGGTAGTATGCTTTATATACCCCCGAGAGATCAGCCTTGAGGGCCTCCTTGATCTCATCTACCCCCACGTCATAGCCATCTTGTTCGGCCTGGTCCCTAGCCTTCTCAGCATCATCTAGCTTCCTCTTCAGCACTTTTATTTGCTCCTTGGCCATAGCAAGCTCATCCTCAGCCAGGTGGAGTTGCTTGCGTTGAGTCTCGGCCTACCTCTCCGCCCTTTCTAAGGTCGCCTCAGCGCTTTTCTTCTCCCTCTCAACCTCGGTGAGCTTGGCATTCAGATCCTTGACCCTATTCTTGACCACATTGAAGGCCTCAACAGTAGCAATCTGCTTGCCCTCCTTGTCGTTCATTTGTTGGTGAGTGATATTCACTAACTCTTTAGCCCTAAAAGTGGCTTGAACAGCCTGCAAAGGAAATGTACTAGTGAGCAAAGGCAAAAGTAAAAGAAAAAGGAAAAAAAAAAAAGAACAGCAAAGAGAAAGGGAGCTTAGCTTGAAATACTTACCATGGCATGGTCTCTTTTCAGACCTAGAAACACCTAGTGTCTCTTTATGACCCTCAGATTGGCCATGTCGTCGGATAGTAGCAAGGCCTGCTCCATGGCGTTTGCTACATACCCGACCTTCCCTTGATGGAAGTCCCTTATTGAGGAGTTCACAGGGAGAGGGGATCTGTCTAACACCAGGGGGGAATTTTGGTTTGGAACCTTGGTGCGAAGATTATGTCCCCTGTCTCCAGGTGCCCTATTGCTCAAGGACCTCGTCTGGGTAGTCTTGGCTACCTTGGCCCCTTTTTGAGGCTCATTCTCTTTGGGAGGGACACCTCAGCCCTCTTCCATCACATCCTTCCTCTTCTGCTCCCTTTTCCTCTTTTTGTTTGCAAGTTCGGGTTGATGGTCATGAAGAGTGGGGAGAGAGGGGTGTTTAGCTTGACTGACCGCCTTGGGTGCCTTGCCCCCAGCTTGAGACTCCATGATCTCTAGAAGATTAGCCTGGGCTTGTGCTGTATCCCCATAGCTTCTAGAACGGAGGAATCTCCTTCTGTCTAGCTTACTTGTGCTGAAGGTAGATGACTGCAATCACTGGTGGGAGCCTCTGGGGATTGAGGTCGGTTGAAGATCTCGAAATCATTCTCGGAATCAAACACTTCAACTACTTATTCTTTTTCTTCTTCTTCCTCTTTGGTGGCTGGCTGTGAAGGGGTCGCTTTGTCCTCGGCCTTGTACTGAAGGAGTGGTTCTATCTTTAGTACACCATGTGGTCCCAAGCCTGGGTTGAGAAAGCTAGACACAGTAACATTGATTAGGTGTAAGCGTGGGTCTTTTGCCTTTATCACGCACTTTGGTGCTTTGAAACTTGATGAAAGAGGGTTGTAGCCGAGGATTAGGTGGGCCGCTTGTAATTGACTGGCATTATGAACAAAAACCTCGGCTTTAAGTATCTTGTCTAGGTTTGGCTGGTTTACGAGATTGAAATTTGGAACAACGGCGTGCTTATTTGCAAAACCATTTGAAAAAAAATAAAAAATCGTAAAAAAAAAGGGCATAAGTCAAAGGAAAGTTAAATTACAAACACAAACGGAGAAAAATAGGTACATAATATGTCAAAGGGAAAAAAGGGTGACTTTGAAGTAATAAACTTAGACCTAAAAACCCCACCTAGCATCCCGTCTCTCATCGGGTAGTGGAGGCCATCGTGTCACTTCCCTGAAACAATTAGAAAGTCTTTGTTCATGCCTTAGTTGGATTTAGGGAGGCATGAGATGAGCCTAACCTCGGGGTACCTAGTTTTTAGGTAATATCCCTGTCCTTTTAAGTGGTGAAGGTTATAGATCCAGTTGACATTGTGATGGGTAAGGTTTAAGCCCATTTTCTCATTAAGGGCATCTATGCTACCTAAAATCCTAAACATATTTGGAGCACATTAGGTGGGGGCTAATCTATGAACCCTTAGTTAATCCCTAGTGACTATGCTTATGGGGATTTTCATCCCTTCCTCTATAAAGGCAATCATTAGGATTACCACTTCTCCCTCCTACCTCTGAGTGTGCTAGTCCCCTTCCTTACAGTATCTAGTGGAGACTCTTGACGGGATTCTATATTGAACTTTAAATCTCTTTAAACTCTACGCAGAGTCTACCAAGTAAGCAAATCTACCCATATATGAAAGAGGGTAGAAGGTGCTAAGATGTTAAAGGGAAATTAAGAGGGCTGAGGAGAAAATGGCTCTGTGTAAAGAAAAGTAGAAGAGAAAGTAAATGAAAATGTTTAAAAAGACTTACGCAAAGAAAGAAACTTTCCTCGAGCTGGCTCTTGATATTTATGAGTGCAAAAGTGAAGTGAATGAAGTGTTCAAGCATTATTTGTATTAGAGAGAGAGACAAGCGGGAAAATTACCGCCCAATTTCCAATAAAATCCCCAGCCGTTGGATCCACATCGCATCGTAAAATGTGGGGAACATGCAAAAATTTAATGAAGGCACGTCTCGGATGCCGAAACGTCAGAAGCATGCGTTAGGCAGTTAAAAAAGTACTTGTACAGACATATATGATGTATGATAAGAGCAGGGTAATTGTACTGATATCGAAATCCTCATTTCCTCCTGAAGAGCAAGATAGGAGAATTTCGAGGGGCTATTGTAGGTACGATAGATCCACTAGTGTATATCTATATATACGTTAGGCCGGGGGCCCAATCTGAGAACATCTAGTAGTCTGAGGATGGGTAAACGCTGTCATGGAAATCCGCATTAGTGAATGAAGAAATGGAGTCTGGTCATAAGGGTCCAGGAAGGTGGTCCAAGGAGGAATGCCTCATCGACTGAGCAAAGCAGAGGTCAAAAGGTGCCGCCTGCCATTCAAAGTAACGTTTCGGGAGATTCTATTGATAAAGATACACATCATGAAAGTATAGGACAAAGGGAAACTATGAAATATTTAAGAGAAAGCTGCTACCACCGCATTGAATGCTTTGTAGCTAACTCTCTGGCTGCATTAATGTGGAAGTGATACCTGAACAGTAATTTTCAGCCTCATAGCTACTCCCAGAAATTTCAGGAAGGTGTTGATGGAATAGGGATCAACGCTAGAAACTTGGTCTACATGTGGAGGGTGGAGATGAAAGAAGGAAGACAGTATAAAAGAGTAAGAATACCCTGAGAAGTAGGGATTGAGAAATTAAAGGAAAACATTATAACAATAGGAACTAGACTTGTAATCAAATTCAAAAGAGATATATATATATATAAGAACACATCTTCTCGAATTGTGCTGAGGACAATTTTCTTTGGATAGAACCTATTTATCTTTGGCTTCAGTTCATATAGACCCACCAAAATTATTGTCTAATTCATTAGAACTTAGTTTTTTGATCAACTCTTTACAAATTCATTGTATTAGACTCTTTGTGTCAAGATCCTATTGACTCTTGGGCTTAGGACTCAAATTGGGTCCTTACAATAGCCAAACCTATTTGTTAATTTTTCAAAATGTTTAAATGATGATTGCTTTAGAATAAAAGCTTTTGTGTGTGTGTATATATATATATATATACACACTCTCTTTTGGCTCATTCTACAGCAAAATGCTTGCTTTGCTTTGCTTTAAATCATAGGAAAGCAAAAGAAAGCAATATGTCTACAAGAGGGTTTTTTTTTTTTTTTTTTGAAATAATTACAATACATTGCTAATTTTATAACTTGAATTATTTCCTTCCTAGAACCTCTACGCCTTTTTTTTTTTTTTTTTTGGTATTGAAATGTGCTAATTAAATTACTTCGCTCTTAGCTTGACCATTATAAGCTGAATTTTAATTTCTTTTAAGTTTTATTATTGCCTCCCAAATCTGAAGATAAACTAAGATTATACTGAAAATATTTTAAAAGATTTTGATTAATTGATTCTTAAAAGCAAACAAAACAGACAAGACAGCAGACTACATTAATGCTTTTATTGAAATATTTTGTCAAAATAAGTGAAGAGTTGATCACCTAAAGTTGTTAATTTGTTCCAATTCTAATAGAAAGGATTAAAATATTTTGATTTATTCAGTAAACTGAATAATCTTCCTGTTTCACATCGGCTCAAATTCCGGTTCATTCATTCTCATATGTTTCCGCGGCCTATTTCGAAACTTAAATTTTATTTTCCTCTTTCTTTCTTATAACTATCAAAAATGTTCTTTAAAATATTTTTTTTCATCCTTGTAAAATCTCTCTCTCTCTCTCTCTCTCTCTCAAACACACAAGTTGTGACTAAGTCATTCATCATCATACGACTTGTCTTACCCAACTCTCTTGTTTCCCCTACGTACCACCTATATATATAGCACAGTGTTCATCGAATAAATATGTGGAAGTGTAATTTTAAAAGCTATTAATTATTTTAAATATAAAATTTAGATTTTGTTAAGATCTCATTAATTTACGCCAACAACCTACGTACAAATCTACAATACAATGTAAAGAAGCTATTATATATTGAAAATATAATGCCGTGATAAATTTAAGTTTCATGTAGTGGAAGAGAAGAAAAAGACAACCTTAGGTTTACTTCTGTCTAAAGATATATATTTGATTTATTGAAGATGTCCTTTTCTTTATTTTTCCAACATGTGACTATGTAAAGTATAGACCAAGTCGTGCAGATCGTCGATTATATATCAGAATAAATTATAATGGCGTGAAAGTTTATATATTTTTATTCTTTTTGGAACTATTGTCCCAAATCTTTTTGTTTGGTTTATTTCCTCATCTCATAAAATTTCCCATACAAGATTTTAATTCAAATATTGAAACCCTATATGGACTTGTTTAAAACACTTCTATATATAGTTCTATTTTTTTAAGGGAGTTTTATATTTATATGTTCAGTTTTTAACAAATTGGAAGTCAAAGGACAGTTTTTTTCAAAAACATCATAATAGTCTTTCCTGAAATAGTTTTTTCAGCTTAGGGAAAATAAAATAATTGGAAACATTTTATTTATAAGTTTTCTTTCTTCACTTTGGAAACATTTTCTAAACCTATTTTCTGAGAATACAACCAAACATATATCTAACACTATTGGCAAGGGTAGGTGTTTAATATATTTGGTGGTTCCTGGCTTGTGTACCATCTGAAATTCAGAGCAAGATGACTCACATGTAGAATAGTACCATGGGAGCAGTATGCATCTAACAGCATATTATATATTGGATTATGTATTGGGAAATTTATCAAACAGCTAGGGAATTTGATTTTTGACATGCAATCATGTACATATTATTGTGAAGTTGGTTAATCATTTTCTTTCATCCTTTTCAAGATTCAACAAATTGCTAGATGCGAGATCAAGGTTTATCTTTTGTGTGTGCATGCGCACGCACGCGCGCACACACACAAATATATATATATATATATATATATATATATATATATATATATGTATATGTATATATATTTTTTCACGCTTCCACCAACATGCACAGTAGTATCAAACTATCAAAATATAAGGTTCAAACATGGGTGCTTCATTATTTGACAATGAAGAATCACACGTTAGGTGAGAATAGTCAATCAAGGACCACATTGTAGTTCATATTCCAGGTTCAAGATTTGGAATTTTAGGAATCCTTCATATGGTGGTTTGTGCAAAAGTAACAGTTTTGTAGAAGTCCATATATCTATTCCTAGATGGTTGAGGAGACAATTTTTTGGGTTGCTGAAATTCTATCCTAAGGGAATAAGATATTAAAACAATTGTCCCAAACTCAATTGCCAACAAATTAAACTATCAAAGATTACATAAACTCTCAAGGGAGCTGAGTCACATTAAGAATGCCATGGACCATTAGTTCGTAGTAAGACGGTTTTCCTTAGTGAGTGTGACAAACTTTTGGTGACTCTCCACTCTCTATGTAACTTGTACTAAAGCCTAAATCTAAATGTACGTACTTTGAGTTGGATTCTATTAGTTTGAGTGTTCGATCTTAATTTTAAGTTTCTGCTATTTATCTTAAAACGGTAATTTTGATTTGATTTCTTTACCAATAGAATAAACGTAACGATTAATTATCACGAATGAATTAGGTAAGTTTTTATCTGTTCTTGTAATGTGCTTCTTTTCTGCTTACGGGAAAACATAGTAGATAAAATGATTTTATAGATCCACCTAGTATTATATTAATAAAGAGTTTTATGATAGTAAATTAGTGAATCTGCTATCAGTATCTTGGATTAATGTTAAAAATAAATTGTTAGATTACATATGCCTATTAATTAGTAAGAGATTACTTTATGATACATTTTTTTTTTTTTTTTTTTTGCATTTACCATGCTAATCTAATTTTAACCTTTAATCTATTAGTTTAAAATATATATTGAATAGTGGGAAAAATTCACAGTTTTTGTTTTTGGTCTGGAATTATTAATTAATTTCTGAAACTGCAAAACTAGAAGAGGCAACCCAAAAATTTTCTTGAATCCGATGTCAAATTACGTTATCTATTTAATTTATCACCAAAAAAAAAAAAAAAAAAATCTATGTGCTTTACCGTCAAAATTTAAACCAAATACAAAAGGGTAAAAAAAAAAAAAAATCAGTATTATCTTTAAATGTAACCAGCCGTGTTAACCCTTGGAAGGTCGCACATTTCAATGGATGAGCAGAAATAGTAGTTTCTATTTTCTAATATAAGAGGTCTGTTCGATACAGTATTTTATCTATATATATTTACTGCCTTCCACCTTAAGACTTTCTAAATCTGATGCCGACACAAGTTGCTTTTCGCTTGTCATTTTCCTTTCTCGTCAAGAAAAATAACCCTAGGAAGCACAAGCAAAGAGGCTTTTATGTGATCTTGAAATATAGTTCTCACTCACCCATCAAATGTCAAAAAATTACTTCCTAAGGCAACGTGAAAGATTTTAAAAGGGTGTTGAAGAAAGTTCCTATAGACACTTTCATCATTTTTTCCGGCTTGTATAATTGGTGATTAGATATTGACTATAGTCTAACAGATTCCTAAGCTTATATACAACGATGTGAAAGGCTTTTTCAAAAGTGTGGAGGCTTACCTAACATTTACAATGCCAAATTCAACTATATGTCACCTAAATCAACTAGTTGTCACACCATATATGTGAATGTGAATAATGTCCTCTTGTCGCACAAAGAGAGAGAATACTCACCTGAGTATTAGTTATTCTAATTGGTAAAATCTCTTATTATCGAATAAAAAATTTGAGATTTGAACATCGCCTACATAAAAAATCTATTTGGTATCTTAACTTGAAGATAAATAACAACATTATATATGAAGGTGACGTCATAAATTAAAATTCTATCATAAAAAGAATATCCATAATGTGGGAGGGTATTTTAGGAATTTGATCAAATTATTGAAATGATTGCTAAACTTTGACATGGGACATAAAGCTAGGGTTAGAATTTTTTTTTGGGTAAACAGTAAGGGTTAGAATTAACACAATACATTAGTGGAGAATGAAAACCTAAATCAGGATTGGCTGTCTCTAGATGAAAGCCGTCAATATCATGCTTTTGACGATGTTAAAGCTGAACTATATTGTATTCTTTTGCTGACACTATAAACGTTTTCTACTAATCGGAGACATTGTATTGAGCCATCCCATAATAAGAATAATCAATCATATATATATATATATATATATATATATCTATATATATAAAACCAGAGACCTCATGCTGGAGTGTATGAGGTCTTGCCATATGGCTCTCTAATTTTGCGTTTAGTCTTTTTTTACCTCTTTTCTTTAAATTTTTTTACTGTTACCCAAAATATCACGTCAACGTTTTTTTTTTTACTATTATCTAAACGATGAGCCATTATAGAAAATTAGACCAAATCAGAACAAACCTTATGAAAAGCCTAAACCCACTTATTTCCTTACATATTATGACCCAGACTTTATCCTTTCCCACGTGTAGATGAAAGGCAAGACTCTAACTCACTTACACCCCCCACCCCCCCGCGTGCACGCGTAGATGAAACTTGAAAGCCAAGATCCCGACTCACTTAGAAGCATTCTTTCTCCGCACAAACTTCCCTTTAGACTACACACACTCTTCAGCTTCTTTGAAAACAACAGTTTGCAGTTAGGATTCAGTAATCCGATTTGACAAAACCAACGTTCCTACTTATTTTTCAAGTCTTAATTCAGCCCTCTTGTGTAAACTAATGGAGATGTACAATCAAGGAAAATATGCAATCACTCTAAAAGAAAAGAAAAGAAAAAAAAGAGAGGAAATATACAGTCTAACATCAATAGTCCCATTACTCTATTTTCTATTCCTATTTCAGAACCTCTCTCTCTCTCTCTCTCTCTCTCTCTCTCTCTCTCATATTTTGAGTGGTGCATTAGAATTCCCCAAATTGAAGATAGTATTCAATTTTACCAATGGGCTACACATTGGAAAGATTTTCCTCTAAGATAACGAGTACTTTTCTTGTTGTGTTACAGAAAATGTCAAATGATATGCGATGACATAGTCACTAATAGTCATATTGCATTCAACTATATTCATATTAAATTTTGAGTTGTTAGTGATGCTATAGTACTAGGTATGAAGACCAATTTGTTGCTATGACTTTTGATATGCTGTTACAGCCGATTAAGAAATTCACAACAAGTTGGACCAAACTGTTTGTGATGCCTTCGAATTGCAGGTTCTTTTTTTTTAAATAATTTTTTTATAAACTAATGCATGAAAGTTTTAGGTCCATCATAAGCATATAGATGATCATAAGTTCAGATATTGACAAACAATTGAGATACTACGGTCATAGATTTTGATAGCTTTTGTCCTTTCTGAAAATTTAAACAATTTATAGGATTCTAGCCAAAAATTTTTGACATATAATCTATGATGCAAATATAATTTTGGTATACCATATGGTAGAAACTAGAGAGGACTACATAAACTTTTAGTTAGATGCATACCATTATTTTTTAAAGTCTTATTGTAGTATTTACATGGTTTGGCTTAAAGCAGAATTTCATTGGCAAAATTAATGATATGTTCATTCAATCAAATCCATGAGCAACAAGGGTATGCCATATGTGATCTTTTTACTATAAATGTTAATTCATTCAATTATTTAGTTATATATGTACTACTTTTTTTAATTGTTAGTTCCTGATTTAAATTGTTTTTAAAATTAAAAAAAAAAATTGTGGCTAACAATATATACTTATCCTACTTATTATAGCAAATCTATGTTTATTTAGATGTTCATTCTATGAATCATTTTCAAGCTTTTCTTGCTTACTCAATTCCTATTGATGTAAATAGTGAAGATCGGACTCCTGTAGAAACCAAGTTTATTGTTTCAACTTGAGACCAACTAATTTAATTATACTTTTTATGCAAAGCTTGAGACCAACATACTTTTAAGCAAAGTTTTCTCGTGCATTATACAGGTTTTCAGCTAGTAATAATAATAATACACTATAAACTAAGATGTTATCCTAGTGAAAATAAATATAGAAGAATACGGTGAAAAGAATACTTAACCATGAAAAAGTTAAATAAAAATTGCGTATGATATCAATTCTAAGATCTTCTATTTATTTATTTTTACATGGAATATCAACAATGAGATCTTTTATTATTATTATTATTTTTTGTCTTTTTGTTGTTGTTGAGAAGAATCAACAATGAGATCTTAATGATTAAGAGCACATCTTTTTAGTGAGTTTTAGACGTAAGCGTATGAGTTTTAACTCATTATCTCCACGATTGACAGAATTAATAAGTTTTAAAGCTAAATTGTTAATATATTAAATCTATTATGAATAGTCCTTGATTAAACAAACAGACATCAATACCATGCATAATAGAATAATAAATAAAATAAGATATGATGACCCACGAAAACTAATGAAACAAATTAGTTTCATATTAAAAATTGTGGGAAAAACCTTCCCAAAAGAGAATCTACTATAGTAAAGAAAAATTTAAGATCTACTACAAAACTTTTGTCCCTGGATTTTACAATCCCAATAGATGAATTTACAGTAGAAACCTTCTATCGTATCAAAACCTCTGAGCTCTTCAATATATGAATGCTTTAACAAATGATACACCTGCAATTACAACTAGAACCTCCGACTAAATCTAAGAACTTCTTGAAGATTTTCTTCACAACTGCAAGTCTATGGTAGTTGCTATGACTTCAGCTTCTTCTTCAAATAAATTTCAGATTTACTTTGAAACTCTTCGATATGGTGAAATTGAGAAAACTTAATTACAAAAGCCCTAGCTACACAAAACAAAGTGATTTTCTCTCTAAAAATCCTTCTAATAGATGACTTATAATGTCCTTTAAATACTAGTTCAAAAGAGTCTCAATTTGGGCTTTAAACAGAAAAGTTATGGGTTTTTTCACATTTCTGATTTTTGCTAAAAATTTTGTCCCAAGACTTTACAATCCCAATAGATGAATTTATAGGAGAAACCTTCTACCGTATCAAAACCTCTGAACTCTTCAATATATGAACGCTTTGCCAAATGACACACCTGCAATCACAACTAGAACCTCCGATTGAATCCAAGAACTTCTTGAAGGTTTTCTTCACAACAAGTCTACGGTAGTTGCTATGAGTTCAACTTCTTCATCAAATGAACTTCATATTTACTTTGAAACTCTTCGATATGGTGAAATTGAGAAAACTTAGTTACAAAAGCCCTAGCTACGCAAAACAAAGTGATTCTTTCTCTGAAAATCCTTCTATTAATAGATGAATTATAATGTCCTTTAAATACCGGTTCAAAAGGGTCTCAATTTGGGCTTCAAATGGAAATGTTATGGGTTTTTTTGCATTACTGATTTTTATTGAAACTTTTGTTCCTAGACTTTACAATCCCAATAGATGAATTTATAGTAGAAACCTTCTATCATATGAAAACCTTTGAGCTCTTCAATATATGAATGCTTTGACAAATGACACACCTGTAATCACAACTAGAACCTCTGATTGAATCCAAGAACTTCTTGAAGGTTTTTTCACAACAGCAAGTCTATGGTAGTTGCTATGACTTTAGCTTCTTCATCAAATGAACTTTAGATTTACTTTAAAACTCTTCGATATGGTGAAATTGAGAAAACTTAGTTACAAAAGCCCTAGCTCCACAAAATGAAGTGATTCTCTCTCTAAAAATCCTTCTAATAGATGACTTATAATGTTCTTTAAATACTGGTTCAAAAGGGTCTCAATTCGGACTTCAAACAAAAAAGTTATGGGTTTTTTTTTTTTTTCTTTTCACATTGCTGATTTTTGCTGAAACACTAAGCTTGATAGATTGAGGAGGAATCAAGCTAATTATCAAGGAAACAGAAGGTTGCCTAGAAGGGTCTTGATAGATTTAGGAGGTATCAAGGAGGATCCCAATAGATCGAGAAGGTATCAAGATTGCTATTGAGGCACATGCTAAAAATGTACTTACTTGAGTTTTTCTTGAGCAAATTTTGCGTCTTCAACTTGATTTTCAATTACAATTTTAAGACACATTAAAACTCAATAAAAAAAAAAAGATAATTTGGCATGATTTGACAATACCAAAACACATGAACCTTACAACAATAACTTTATCTTATTTTGTATATTTTTATCTTCAATTAAAATGATTAATTTGTATATTTTTATCTTAATTTTTGTAGCCAAATGTTTTTATTATTTTTATTATTGGCGATGATATCCATATTTCGTTATTGTATATTACTTTTTGGCGACGGAAAAATTTTCCTCACTAATTTTTGTCTCCAAAAATACATTTTGTTGTAGTGTCTGATTTTCAACCTTTTTGACTAAATTGCATCTTCAAAACTCGTTCTTTTCTTATATATATATATATATATATATATATATATATATATATATATATATATATACACGCACACTTTTTGGCAATACACCCTTCACACAGGGGTGTTCTTGGTGTCGTGTGGGCAGTTTGGGGGTTTGTTTTTTGGCAACATATCATAGGAGTCAGCCCCCTAAACTTTCTCACAGCACCGCACCATGAAGGGGCAGGGAGGTTGTCTTGGCTCCGTGTGGTTTGGTGGGATTAGTTAATTTAGTTCTTTGAATTTGGACCCTAACTAATACATAGTTTAAATTCAATATTTCGAATTGTATTATATTCTACCATATTATCGTCATCAAAATTAAGGGAAAATCGTTAAATAAATACTTTAATTAAAAAATTGAATTTTCCTTTAAAAAAAGAAGAAGAAAATTATTTGTCCTTTGAGAGAGAGAGAGAGAGAGAAAGAGGGAGAGGATCCTTATTTGTTGCTCCAAAGGGGATAGTTGAGGTTTTTATGCTGCTCTAACTTCAACTCTATCAAGGTTTTCAGACCCGGACCGTTCATTGAACCATAAAAGGGAGAGGTTTAAGGTTTTTGAGGTCGAACCTAGGTCAAACCAGGGTCGAACTGTGATGACGTCATAATTAATTAAAGCCTAAATATAGATATTAAATTTATAAAACTAGCAAAATTGACAATATATCTATATATGTGAGGGAAATTTAATGATTTTCAAGCATATAATTAAAATTTATGATTAATTTTTGAAATAAAGTTGAATATCTTTGAAAGATTTTAATTATATTTTTTTTTATTCCTTGTAAGAGATGGATAATTTAATTAAGTAAAATAAAATTGTGTTAAGTTGTTTTTTTTTTTTTTTAAAAAAATTGCTACGGGGTTGGACTTCACGGTTCTCACCGGTTCATGCGGTCCAACCCCAGTTTTAACGGTTTACGGAATTAACAAAAAATCTGGTTATTTAGGTTTAAAAAACCGGTTTTCATCCCGGTTCCCAGTTTTCACGGTCCGACCTCCCGGTCCAGTCCGGTTCTGAAAACCATGAACTCCATCACCAAGCCAACATCTAATTCTGCTGCTCTCCTTGCTTCATTAATGGTGACTTAGTGAGGGCAAATTTTGATGTGATGCAACGATGAGGTGGATGTTAAGGGGGTTTGAGATGAGAGAGATAGAGAGAAAGGGGGGGGGGGAGGAATAAAAAAATGGGTGTTTATTCTATCTATATATAAAATAAAACCGAAGCATGGTTGACTTTTTGTTGACTTCATAATATTGTCACCTCATTAAAAAAGAAAAAAAAAAGAAAAAAACAAATAGACATTGCAAACTTCAGTCGGTAAAACAAACAAGTTGGGACTCATTTAAAGAGTTAGAGATAGTCACATTAGTAGTCCTCTCCCATCTAAAATCCCTAACAACTACCATAGCCGCTCAGTAAACAATAACATGTCTATTGATTTGTTGCTTTTGTGTTGTGGGGATAATGTAGAAAAAGCTTAATTGGTGTACTTTAAAGTTGAAGTGGAAGCAATTGGACTTGCTTGGTGATTTTTACTGAAAAGGCGTTAGAGGTTTGCCCACTCACTTAAAATATTACAGTCTACCGTTATAAAAACCCTACATGAGGCTAGTCTGAAACTGAAAACTTGACCCCTTTTACTCTCTCATCGAAACAGATAGTAAGAGTATTCACATCAGTCTGTGTATAATAGAAAAATATGTAGAAATTACACAGTTGTGCTTTAAAATGACCCGCATTAGTCTGTATATAATTATGTATAGTAACCATATAAATTTACATTGACACTATTCATTTTGTATTTAGTTGTTTATTATTTCTTTAAGTATCTCGAGAATGAAGGAAAAGAGTGGATGGTAGTTGTATTAGTCCGTATATAATTATGTAAATTTACAAGTTTGCTACAGTAATCATGTAAATTTACATTGACACTATTCATTTTGTATTTAGTTGTTTATCTTTCTTTAAGTATCTCGAGAATGAAGGAAGAGATTGGATGGTAGTTGTTATGAGTAGAGAAAGAGAAACAATTTTAAAAATCAATAAAAATTGACATTTTAATGAAATGTAGTATAAAATAGATAATCTAATGTGAGTTTTTTTAAAAAGTGAGTATATAAAATAGAAAAAAAGTAGGTTATTATGCTAAAATAGATAGAAAATTTTGCACGATATAAATGCTCTAATTCAGTAATTCACCAATCACCGAGTCCAAATCTTCTATCTTATCAATTGTGCTCCACTTCATACTCCACCAATAAAACTTGGACAGTTAGACTCTCTCATTAAATGAGATAACTCTGACTTTAACACTCACATTACTGACGTTAACGTTAAAATCCCTTTCTTTTTTTTTTCTTTTTCTTCTACGGCTTTTATTTCTAGTCTCCATATCTCAAAAGGTTTTTTGCTCATCTCTATATCTCAAAAAGTTTTTTGCTTATGAACAGTGCGTCTCCATGCCTGATGGATTACTATAGATTAGGAATAGAATTTATTTCATTAAAAAATTTCTAAAGCTGATTATTATATAATTTTTTCTCTTTATTCTTCTTCTTCTTCTTCTTTCTCTTTTTTTTTTTTTTTTTTTTTTTTTTTTTTTTTTTTTTGCACACACTCTCTCATTTTCTTCATTTCTTTTTCTTCAACCAACAAAATCAAACAACTTGAATAAAAGAAAGAATTTAGCATAGCATATAAAATTTCAGCCTTTTCTCAATGGACAACAAAATCACAATGAGAACAAAACACAAAACCCAATTGAATCACAAAACATAGTTTTTCTCTTCAAACTAATGGAATTAGAAGTCAGAATAGATTATATATATATATATATATATATATATAAAGTAGTTCTGAGTTCTGACCCATCTGGGCTGCATGTTGTTGGCGGTGGGGACAAAGACAAGCGGTGGTGGAGGACAAAGATGATTTCTCTCTCTCTCTCTTGAGCTTTTCCTTCTCTTGGGTCTCTTTCTCCCTTTCCGTTTGATGAATGATGAGAAGATATTTTTTTTAGAACCAAACTGAGAAATTTGGGTTCTCCATTGTGACTGCCACTAGGTTTTCTTTGCAGGTATCTTTTGCCCACCAGTTATAAAAGTCCAATCTTCGAGCCATTAAAGTTTGGAGCTTGGAACCTCAAACTAAAAAGAAACCAAAAAAAGAAACCAAAAGCCGGAAACAGAGAGAAGAAAACAAAGAAAAAAAAAGAAAGGGATTTTAACGTGAGTATTAAAGTCAGAGTTATCTCATTTAATGAGAGAGTCTAGCTATCCAAGTTTTATTGGTGGAGCATGAAGTGGAACACAATTGATGAGACAGAAGATTTGAACTCCCAATCACCATATAAAAGCTAAAAGGCTCGACATTGTTATTTAATGTCATAAAATTTCCTATATTTTTTAATAGTGATGCACAACTGAATGTGGGGTTTATTTTTATGATATTTATCTACGAAGCTGGCCAATTTGACTAAAACTCTTAACTTAAAGAGCCTAAAGTGAATATTCTTACTTTACTTTTATATATTTTTTTGAATCGTAAATTTATTGATAAAAACAAAAAGAAGAATGAGCCTTTTTATAATATCACTAATCTCAGAACCTAATCCTATTTTCTTTGTTGATTTATAGAAATAATAATAATCAATTAGTGATACTATAAAATCTATCCACAAGAAATACATAAAAGAGAATCCTTTATGTTCATTAAAAAGAATATATACAACAGTCCACTAAAGAAGAAAAAAAAGAGAGTAAAAAGTGGAACTTAGAATAATGTGATTCATTTTTTGAGTGGTTTCCTCGTGTAGGGGCAAATAGATTCTCATCAATTCTATAAATATATATATATATATATATATATATATATATATATATATATATATATATACTTCTTTTTATTAAGTTTTTTTTACCGTTACTCAATAGATTGTAGTAACTATGAGTTGCGCTTGATAATTAGACCAAATTTTATTCTTTACAAAATTGACTAACTTTTAAAAATAAACCAAACCTTATGAAAAGATCAAATCTAGTTATTACTTTACATGTTATGACCTAAGTCTAACCCTTCCCACATGAAAATCAAAACCAAAATTTTACCCATTTACAAACTCTCTTCCTCCTCCTTCATGTATAGATGATACTTTCAGAAAATTTCATTCTCATGAAATCATGTCTTTCTTTTTCTCAATTTCCATTCAATACACTTTTGTCTATTAATAACATTCTATGCAATTTATGCTGGCAAATTCTCTTTGTCATCAACCAGTGCAACATAAATTTATATAAATCTTGAGATTCTTGAAGTTGCTGAAATAATTGAAAAGTGCATATTTCTAAAATTTATAGTAACAAAAAAGGTCTAATAAATAGCATATAATATCTCACAAAATGCCATTTACATAATATTTTCTTTAAAAAAAATTCAATGATAGGAATGGTCAAAAACATGATCCTATACAAGAAATACCAAAAATACATACAAAAAAATTTTCATAGGAGGATTTATCTTTAAAGAATATGAAAACAATAATAGAGATAAAATGCATTAAATAAGATCCTACAAAACAGGATTGTTAATCATTTCAAATTATACACATCATTAACATGAAAAAATAATAATACATCTTATTATTTACATTAAAAAATAATACATATTAACTTTAAAATTCATTGCAGGATGTGAATTGCTAGGGTATTGCAACAATAAACAACATTGATACAACAATGGTTCGGTATTACATTTTGTGCGTGCTTTGTGGAAGGAAGGTCAAACCACAATCAGGATCATTTTGGTGTGCAAAAAAGTGAAACAAAAACAAATCTCCCTATCCCAAGGTTAGAGGCACTCATATTAACTACATACTCTCCATATATTTATAATATATTCATTTACAACTACTATATATACAATTGCAAGAAAATCCTAAATAAATCTGCAAGAGATCTTGCTGAAAAATAAACCGAGGTACAATTTATTTAAATGATTAAATTATTGTAAAACTATTGATCATAATATATATTAAATTCCTCATATTAAAGACATGAAGATTGATCGAAGAAACAAGTAAAGAAAAACTATTTTATTAAGTCTCGACAGATAGCTTGATAGATATTGCTATCAAGACTAAATGAGAAGCTCGACAAATGGCTCGATAGAAGCTCGATCTATTGAGAATTACGATTTTCAGTTTTCCAGATCTGAAATTCGGCCCAAGCTTATGTATTTGTTTAGAGTTTCTTTTCTCACAACTCTAGACATATATAAGGCTTATTTTAAGAGCCGTCACACAGGGATACAAAGAAAAATAGATTATTTTTCTTTGGGAGAAACTATTGCGTTTGTACGCCATAGGGTTTTTGTTAGGTTATAAAGATTTAGGTTTAAATGTTTAGAATCATATTTTTATTGGGTTTGCAAATCGAGAACAAAACATGTTTAGTCTAGGTCTTTAGGCAATGCTTAAAAGTGGTTGTTTTAAGGTTCAAGTCCAGCTAATTACAGAAAAAGGAAGTGTGGTTTTGCCTTGCTTGACTGATCGAGAATTAGGCTTGACTGATTGAAAATCGTAGGTCCAGTTTTTCTGTAGAATTTTTAAATAGTCCTAAGCCTACAAAAACGTTTAGGATTTCATCTAAACTTATCCACATATAAAAGGGAAACCTTAGCTATGTTTTGAAGACTTTTTAAAGACTTGTGTGTTACTATTTGTGAGATTTGAGAGGTTTTATACTTTCTAACTATACAAGAATCTACCAAAGCAAGAACTACAATCAAGCGTTGGTAGAACATAGTTGTTGCATCAAGATCATTATTGATGGTGATCTGAAACTTTTGAGTGAGATCTCAAAATCACAAACAAGGCAGCTTGTGTTGGTGTAAATCCAAAAAGAGAAGAAGTTTGTGGATTCAGAGTTTGCACGTGGTTGTGTCAGTAAGTTACTATATAAGTTAGTAATAGATTTATGGTTAAATCTGATTGTAAAAATTTCAATTCTTTTATAGTGGATTTGTTTTATCTTGGGGATAGCTATGTCAAACCCTCTTCAGGTTTTTACCTTAAAACAGTTCGTTTAATTGGTTTTTCTAGGCCATCATATTGTGGTATTATTTATTTTTCCGCATTTGTGCATGATATGATATATGCTTGTTTAACCTAGATCTGAATAATAAATCTAAGTAATTACTTGGTTAATATATTAGGTTAAATAATCTAGTTTAAGGGGTCTAAATGAACAAATAGTTTTGTAACCAAGTGCTTCTTGATCTTCACTGTTGATGAAGTGAAGAACTTTGCAGTCAATAACATCTGTTTAAGTTGCTGGAGTTAGTCACGTATTGAGATCCGTGCAAAGGAGTTAGGGTCCGTTTGGATACAGCTTATTTTGCTGAAAACTGAAAACTGAAAACTGAAAACTTGTAGCAAAATAATTTTTAAATGTGTAAATAGTACCATGTGACTTATTTTTAATCTTTTTTTTCTAAATAAAGTAGTTGTAGATCTCGTGAACAGTGCACAATATCTCCTACATAGTGTAATCCACGTGTATGAACAGTGCAGGTTACTATTCATAAGCCTAAATACATTGTTCATATCTCATGAACAGTGCAAGAGACGCTAAAAAAAAAAAAAAAAAAAGCAAACGCGAAATCATCTGTATCCAAATCACAGATTGGAGATTTGTGTATCAAATGAAAGAAGAATACTATGAGATTAATTCCAATTGGGTATTAAAGTGAAAGTTCAATTGTAGGTTGGTATTTTGGAATAGGCTAGGATAGAGGTAAGATTCCTTATACTTGTAACCGCTTAATTGTTGATTAGTGGATTCTTAGGAGTGATGACCTTAAAATCACCTAGTGGGGTTTTTTCCTTGTGAGAGGTTTTTCCCATTTGTCAACAAATCACTGTATCAATTTATTTTCCTCTGCATTTAATTTAATTGGTGATTTGTTGGTGCTTTCACGATTTGCATGCAATTGAATTTAATTAATTAACTTGAGTAATTGTATTAATTAACCAGGGTCAAGCTCTCTTGACCCAACACCCTTAACTCCACCATTGATTTAAATTAAAAAAAAAAAAAAAAAAAAAAAAAAAAAAAAAAAAAAAAAAAACCACGAAATCTTTTGAGGCAATTTACAAGTGGAAGTTGCATAATACCTCAAGGTGTGTGTGTGTGTTTTTTATTTATTGAAAAGAATAATACTTCAAGGTTAGTTAATAGCATTAATTGTGGGCAATCTTGAATGAGGTTTTTCTTATTTATCCATATTGTTTAGTCGAGAATTTTAGTTAAAACTACTTTTTTTATTTTATTATTATTTGTTAATTCTCTCTTTTATATATTTGTTGTGCATCTTAATTTTAAATTGCTATTACTTATCCTCAATGAGGCATCTGCCTTCAACTAATTAATAATTAATAGTAACGCAATAATCTTATGAACCATGTGATTTATTATTTACTTATCCACACTGAGGCATCTGCCTACAACTATTAGTTAATTAAATACATATCATAGGTATACCAATATCTGTTAGTCAGTCCCAAGATAAGATATAAGGAATGGTCAGAGGTTCCAATCTGACCAATATATATGGTATGCAACTGTCCACTTAGCTAAGAATGAAAAGGATCTACGAAAGTACATATCGAAATTCAAAGTCAGTAATTTTTAGTTTGCTATAATACATATCATCATCTTGCAAAGGAAGAAAGAGGAACAGACTAACAAGATCCATACCTCAAAGAACATGGCATGTGCTAGATAAATATGAGAGCAAAAATGAAAAATCACAAATATTGGTACCTAGAATAAACGTTCTACATCAAGGGAACAATAATTGGTTTTAGGAATGAGATAGATCACAAGAGTTTTTCAATGGGCATCACCAGTCAGTTTGGTGAGAGAGAGAGTAGAAAGGAGTAGAGTAATGATCTTTCCATTTATGTTGTATCAAATTCAAATTGAAAAAAATAAATAATTGTTCTATCTGCATTAGGGGTGCTAAAACACACTAGATGATATTTTAGCATACCAAATATCAAAGAGAGGCCTTCATTCAATGCTAAAACACATCAATGAGCATTCTCTCTGTTAAATTTTTTAAAATTATTTCTCGCTTCTCTCTCTTAGCTAATATATACTATTTTAATGGATTGAATGAAAAATAAGAGACCAAATATAAGGTAAATTGTAAAATGACTTTCTAAAATAGATAAAGTAGCATTTTGAATTGTTAAATGAGATTTTTTTAAGCACCACGAATGTGAATGCTAAATGACCTACATTGAAATACCAATGAAAAAAAAAGGCTTTAATATCAATAAATTAGCTTTAGATTCAGGGCAAATTACAATTTACCCACTTGTGGTTTGGCCAAAATTTAAGTTGCCTACTTGACATTTGAAATTTGACATTTAACCCACTCGAAGTTTGACTGAAATTTAAATTGCCTACATGTGGAGCAATTTAAATTCCTTTTTGATTTTATTTGATCTTGTATTTTCATGTTTTTTTTGTATTTTTGGAGGAGAGAAACATAAAAGTAGAGCAAAATTACATATTTATCCATGTTTTTAACAGAAATATTTTACAAAACTCTAAGTAAACTAATCTTAAGTGAATAAAGTTTCAAATTTCAAACTACAAATAGACAACTTAAATTCCAGTCAAACCACAGGTGGGTAAATTGTAATTTGTCCTCAGATTTATAAACAAAGCTCAAATAAAAAGTAAGGTTGGTTGTATAGTAAACAAACAATAAATTGGTAGGATAATTAAGATGTTCCAATAACCAAACTAATCTTAACCAACTTGTGGCTGGTCAAGATTGTGATCAAGTGAAAGATTAGTATAATTTAATTGAATAAGAATATCTCAATGAAAAAACTAGTCAAGATCCAAGAAGTTTGTTGAACACAATCACAAATTAGACAAGGAAGAAGTTTCTTTAACTAGTTATCATCCCGTTACTTAAGAAGAAGAAAGATTGTAGACAAGGAATAATATGAAGTGTTAGGATGAGCTTAAAGATGTTGAGAGAGAGAGAGAGAGGGAGAGAGAGAGAGTCCCTTCTCAAAGCTTATCCTTTAGGACAAGGGTTAAATTAGGGAGGTTGATTTTTGTGTACCTCTATTTTATATCATATTATATATATTATATTAAAGTCGAAGCAAAATAAAAATTCAAATTAAATTCAAATTAGCTTTTAATTGTTGTAATTTTGCACTATGCGTTTAATTTATTTTTCTTGGTCTCAAGTGGCTTATTCATAATATTTGACACAAAAGCCAAGATGGCCATCTCACTCATCTAGGTAAATCTGTCTCATCATCACCACTGTTGAATGTTTTCATGCCTAAAAACAGGTTGCAAGCAAGTCATTATTTTAAAATTGTAATGTTATTATTAGGAGTTGGGCTAATAGATAAGAGTGCGATAAAATGTTAAGTTAGCCTTTAATAAATTTTATCTACCTGTAAAAGATAAAGATAGTTTTCTTTTGAATGCGAATGTTATTTGTATCTTATAAAGCCATTTTTTTTTTATATGATTTAATGTTGAATAAGGTGGGCTTCAATTAATTTAACTGGTAAAATTTCCTATCGTTGAATAAGAAGTAAGGGATTCAAACCCCACTAACATAAAAAATTAATTGTTGTCTTGACTTGATGATAAAGAGATTACCACATAACGGACACTATATAGAATAATAGTATTATAGTAGTATAAAATTAGAATAGGAACGTTTAATGCATTTGAAAATATAGAAGACCAAACAACTAAATAAAAAAAGTAAGACCAAACCGAAAACTGATTTTGGCAATATCAATAATAAAATGTTGACTTGGATTTCAGAATATTGGCTTGAATATTTGAATGTCAATATCTTTTGCAGTTTGTGGTCTAAGGACAAATTGGATTCGAATCTCTAGCTTTTATCCTGTGAGCATAAATTATGTGACAAAGTGCCCCCCCCTCACTTAAGTGTCATGTAAACTATTTTTATTTCCTCTTTTGGGGGGTTCTGATTGCTGATTAAAGTTCAAATATTGTTGTGATCAAGACCTGAATGCCTCTAAAGAGCATAGAGGTAATTGGATGTGTCATGACTATGGTGCACATATAATTGTTGATTCCATCCATTTGATAGTAAACAAGCTTAAAATACCCCACTTCAAATAATTCTAACAAGATGATACTAAACCTTCAATGAACAGTCTCTGACAATCGTATTTTTATCATTATTGCTATTGCCATGCTGATATACACTCTTGATATTGCACCTAATGCATGGTTCTTAAATTCAATTTAAAGATGAATTATGATCGTCTAATTTACTAAAACTTACACACGAAATTAAAATTTTCATAATGTGGTTGTGGAAGAGATGACTCAAAACAGTGACCCTCGTTTTCTTACTTAATTTGGCATGTAAATAACATTTAAGTGTAACACATCATGTGGATTCCAACTAATTTAATTGATAAATTCTTTTATTGTTAAACAAGCAACTTAAATTCGAATCTCGCATAAAAAAAAAAAAAAAACCAGTTAAAGTTTTAGTTTGATAATAAAAAGTAATGATCATGAAGCCAACAATAGATTTGAGTTTTATCTTGTTTATATATAATTAAAAGTAAGTGTAATACGCTGCAAAATTAGGGACAATTAGGAGAAGTCATTGATTATGTGATGGATAAACCATTATGCAGGATAAGGACAGAAATGTTTCCGTGAAGATATTGCAAATCCTCCAGCCCTGTTTAAAACTTTACAAAACCATACCTTTTCTAAGACAAGTCCATTCGACATCCCTACATAATTCTTGAGTCCACAAAAGCAGATTAACTTATCTTGGATATTTGGTCTGTCTGTCGTAAGTTTTACTATCCATCACTATACCCCCAAAAAAGTGTAAATCCATAAAGACAAGAAATGTAAAGAGACGAGTGAAAAGACAAATAAAGAAAATTAGAAAAAGCATTGAATGGGGTATATATGCAAGAGAAAGTGGTGGTACATATATGGGTGTTCCTCAAGTGAGTCAATCAAAAAGCTTTTTAAATTTTAACACACACACGCGCATAAAAACTATTTTCCCTCTCTCTCTCTCTCTCTCTCTCTCACGCCCACACACGCAGAAAGTCTTATTCTCTAAGTGTTCCTATATTATGACCTTGTAACTGTAAAAGACTGATACGTTCTTCCACACATCACAGAGAGGCATTTATTGCTACAACAATAAATATTTCATCTTCCTTGCTAGTAAACCCAAAAAAACTTCATCACCCACAAGAGAAAATTCTCATCTCAGACTTACTCACACATCATTTTTTCTCTCCCAATGGACCTTCCAAGTCCTTCTGAAACTGAAACTTCAACCATCTTTTCTGTTTCAGAGAGTATACCAATATGCCTAAAACAAAAACCCTCATTGGAAAGCCCAAAAGATCAGCAAGATGATCATCAAAAACACCAGCATGCAGACTCAAATCCTGATCTTGTATTGGATCTAAGTCTTTCTAGCAAGGATTCCCATAAAGGGTCGAACCCAGAACTCAACCTCATCGATTCTTTTGATGCAAACTCATCGGACTCTCCTCCTCCTCCTCCTCCTCCTCAAGGTAATGAAACTGAGCCCCGGGTTTTCTCATGCAATTATTGCCAAAGAAAATTCTATAGCTCACAGGCACTTGGAGGCCATCAAAATGCGCATAAAAGAGAGAGAACACTTGCGAAAAGAGGTCAGAAAATAACTTCTTTATCATCATCAGCTTTTGGAAACCGATACCCTAGCAGCATGGCTTCTCTACCTTTGCATGGCTCTTTCAATATTAATAGGTCACTTGGGATAAGGGTGCACTCTAGGATTCATAAGCCCTCTTATCATTATCAACAGCCAATATCAACCATTGGTTCTACTTCTTCTTCTTATCTCTATGGACAAAATGGTTGGTCTAGACAACCAATTGATCAGCAACCAGCAATTGGGAGGCTTGTACAGGAGAATTTTCATGCAGGATCGGCTACCAATGGTGTCGGGATTGCACGATTCGACAGCGTTCAAGGAGGCTTGTGGTGGGATAGTAGTAGTACAAGTGTTGCTGCTCATTTGAACTTGAAGACTAAACAAGATGAGTTGCAGAAGCTTGACTTGTCTCTTAAGCTCTAAAAGTATTAGTTCATATTTCTATCTTTTCTTTTTTCTTTTTTTTCTTTTTTCTTTTTTGGAGTCTAATACTTTACTTACTGTCTTTTTCTTGATTGATTTAGATGTGATTTTTCATTTTTCATTCTTATCTTTTAGTTGCAACTTTTGTAAATGCTTTTTGGTCACAGAAGGAGACTTTTTTGTTAGCTTTGGTTTTGCAATTCTTTTACTTGGAAATTAACTAGTGAACTAGTCCATGGGTTTGGTTGGGACTAGAGAACTTTGAAATTTGAAAGTTGCTTTGTGAAACTGATAGTCTTCTGATACACAACTCATTCCATCTCTCTATTCCCTGAATTTTTGTTTTGCTTTAGTTGAGAAGTTAGTACTCCACAAGTAAAAGCAGGTAACGTTCTTTAATTTTGGAGCCAATTTCTCAGTGGTCTTTTCCGTTTAAGATTTCATTTCACACTCATGCCATAAAGGCTGTATGGCGTTAAATTAAATACTATCCTTAAATACCTTTGCACATGTCAATTTCAAAATTCTAAAATTAATAAATATTACATGGGATTCAAATTAATTTGAATTCGAGGTTGGGTTTTTAATTTTGTGTGGATATGTGTTTTGGGATTCTATGTTATAGGGTTGTGATTGTTTTACATCGGTAGCCATGTTCAAAAGATGTGCACATATAGATAGGTGCTTATGATTGTCATTTCCTACTGTTATTTAACATGGCCCTCTAAAATTTTTAAAACTTGGATGGTTGTGATCTTTCAAAATGACAACATCTTTGACCCACTTGCAGTTGAATTAATAGACCATCTCTATTGACTATTGGGATCAAACAGGTAGGTGTAGCAAGCCATGTGAAAGTAAGGCACATAATGACCCTCAGCTATGCTATCACATCACATGTTTTGTTTATATTAAATTATGGGTAAATCGTGATTGTCTTAATTTCTTACCAAGAACAAAGAAGATCCACTGATGGAGCCCACTTAATGGTGGGTCCAGATCCAGCTGATGTGTACAACATAATATCATATTAATCATAATACAAAAAACAAAATTCTCCTCAAATTAAGATGCAAAAGTAACTGAAATCTTGTTATAATGACAATTATCATAGTAATCTCACACTAACAAGGGCTGTGAAAGGATGACAGCAGTTTCACACAAGTCTTATCAATGAAACATCAAATTTTGGGGCTTTTGCCACTAACTGTGAATCAGCTGGTCTGTCTATTTATTGAGTTAGACTGCCTTAGTCCATACCATATTTCCTTTAAAATATTTTCAGCCTTTGATATTGCCTTTCAATTAAGAAACACCATTTGGAAAATGAGACACTTGCAAAATGTGGCGCTATCATGTTACTGAGATTAGGTGGAAAATTAAAGCAAGAAGTGGTCTTCTCACTTAAGATCTTATGATAATTAAAGAAGAGATTTCTTGTCCCCTTCTTAATTTAATAATAGCGTTTGTTTGTTTGTTTCTTTTCTTTTCTCTCTTTTAAATACATACATCAATAGTTAAGGACAAATAATTTGAACTTTAGATGTCTATGGCCATTTGAAATACTAAAAGATATTAGTTTTTTATTAGAGATAATTACAACATGTTGCTAACTCCGCAGTTCAAATCCTTTTCCCCATAAACCTCGAAGCACTTTGTGTATGAAAAAGTGTCAATTCAGTTACAAGACTTTTGACATTAAAAAATATTAGTTGAATTACAAAACTCTTGACCATTTGAATTGGAAAAATTGCTCTGACCCCTCCTAATTTTTTTTTTTTTTTTTTTTTACTCATCTCCCCTATAATGCAATTTATTTACATTTACTTTTCCTGGATGATTGAAAAAAAGAGAAAGAAAAGGAAGCTAGCACCCCATGCTCTAATGTTGTTTCGCATGCTAACTATTAAGGCAAGTCAGCTAGTTGTGTCTTTATGTCACAAACTATTATATTTTTTGTAACTAAATTAAAATTTTTTATTTTGTCATAGTTTGACCTCAATTAAACCTCAGGCTGATTTTAAAAATTTTGAAAATTTTCTTTTTTAATTCTTTGAACAATTTGGGTTTCAAAACCATGAGTTTAAGTGAATAGTAAAATAGAAATTTGGAATTCTTTGGAAATTGTTTTTAGTCATGTAGAGAACGTCAGTGTGAATAGTTTACATTTTAGAAGAGGTAAGTGTATTATTTAAATTAGAGGAGAAGTGAGTATAATAACTGAAATCCTCAACAGAGAGTATTGCCATTTATCCCTATTGAATCTTTCTATATTCATAGTTTTTGGGTTTCACTTATTAGTAAGAGTACTTTTTGGATTTCAGGAAAACACACACAGATGTGTGTGGGTGTATATATATATATATATATATATATATATATATTTGTCCACTTTCCTCTAAAGATTAGTAAATAGAAAACCAAATTGACTACCATCCTAAATCAAGTGATCATGTAATAATATTATCATAACACAAACATTCAAACGCGTGCACATAATCCCCTCTCTATCTCTTTCATTAAAGACAGCGGTCTAGGGCGACTGCCTACCTAACTAGATGATATCTGTATTCTAATAATCTCTTTGGCCATTGGAAGTTCGTAGTTGATGCTGATAAATTTTTGAAGTTTTGTTTTACTTGATTCGTATTAAACATCGTAAAGTTAAAGATGTATTTAGTGATATATCATTTAATGACAAAGTTGCCAAAAATCTTATAACTTAACTAACTATATTTTTATGCCTCCAACAGAGATATTCATAGTTCAATATCCCTCCTCCCCTCAATTATCAAATTATTAAAAAAAATATATTAATGGAGCCATGTTATGTCATGGCCTCCCAAAACTTCGATTTTTATTTTATTTTATTTTGTTATATATGTTTTTAACAATATTTAATGTTTGGACATTAAAAATTGAAGTTAGCCCTCCAAAACATTATTGAGCTAATTCAATAACACTCCCAAAAAAGAAAAAGAAAAAGAAGAAACAGCTGAATCGGTAGCCCTTGGGTGAAAAAAAAAAAAAAATACTGGCTTAGATAACCCTTAAAAAAGACAGTTTTTTAACAAAATTAATGTCATTTTTTATTAAAGGTTAATTTTGACATATTTTAAGTTTTCTTTGTGTATAGGAATAATATCTTCTGTTCTGAATAATCATGGAAAGAGAATCATTAACTATTTTCTTCTTCTTCTTTTATTTTTTTATTTTATTTTTATTTTTTTATATATTTTTTTACATGTTTAGAGCAAATTAGGCCAATTAGAGTTTAGAAAGTTAATTAAGTTTTCTTACAACTACTATGTACCCAGTTTAGAAAGTTGATAAGTTTTCTTTACTCTTATATAGTATATTTATGAGTTATAAGACGTACTATAATTTTAGAAAATTAAGGCTTTCAAAATTTTTTAGAAAATTAAGAGTTTATATTTTTTAAATGCACTTGTATCTTGACCAATTTATTGATACTATATTAATTCAGCTCAAGCAAGAAGTTTGGCTTCATCATGCTATATATAATTTTTAACTCCGCCATGAATATCATTTTATATTTTAAAAGATACAACATTCTATATATTATTATCAGATTTAAAAAATAAAATTTTAATTATGAAATGGATTATTCTCTACATTTCAAATGAAATATAAAATATCTTATTCGCTGGACCCCGAATAAACATACATAATAATAATAATAATAATAAAATAAATAAACTCGAACACGCTACGACATTAGATCACACCACGAAACAAGAGACGGAGAGACTTGCATTGTTTCACCCAACATGCACTTCATCCACGTACAATGACAATTATCCTTTTTTTTTAATTTTTTTTAATTGTTTTTTTTGGTGAGAACCATTTTCATTGTTTCTTTGTTGTGTAAACCTTGTAATACAAACAAATTAATGGTTAGTTGTCTTTATGATACCTACAGAGACAACCACCACTACTTGACAAGATATAGCAGCTCTATTATAAGTCTTATCATTCTAAAATCAAGCATAGTTGAAGTTGAGAAGAGAAATCTTATCTACGATCCATGTTAAGAGTTACATCAACATCGATCTCTTACTCGAGAAGCAAGAGAAATAGGGAACAGAAATATTCAAACACTCCACCACACACTCTCGACACCACAATCACAATCACATCGAATTCTCTTGCCAATTACTCTCCCACAGGCTCACCTGCACGTGTGAAGGACCCCCACGGCCCCTACCCGTTCTCAATTTTAGTTTCTTCCGTTGGAAGAATATTCTTTGCAGCAAAGGACCAAAAATTGTAAATCAAGGATCTGAAATTTTCTTCAGTTAGGTTAAGGTGATCAAGCTTCCTTATCTTTTAAAGAATATTAATTCTTTATTTTTCCTAAAAAAAAAAAAAAAAATTCTAAGGGACCAAGTTGCTATTCTGTAGAAGATCTAGTCTAGACTTGACCATAACATCATCTATCCATTGAGAATCAATGCCTGGTGTTAGATTTAGCATCGGCAAATATCATGACATGTACCTTGTATGAGCTGTAATCATCAAATCAATAGTATTCCAAAACTAGCTCAAGAGAATCTTGACTCACCTTCAATTGAGTCTCGAAAGATTAAAGCAGGCCTCTTAACTTACTCTCGACTAAGGCTAGCTCCATCAAGATACGAGATTCCTTGATTATAATTTAATTAATTAACTTGACTGATGATTTGGAATTCGTACCCTACATATATGCATAACTATAAAAGGGCACTTAGATCGACTTAAAGAGAGCTTTGAAGAGGTTTAATAGAATTGTGCCAAGAACTGCAAAAGAAAAACCCTAACCTAATTTCACCAACCCATTTGTGTCGAAAGCATATATATTTGAAGACGAAGTTTCAGTTTGGTGATCAAAGCAAAAGTGCAGATGATAGTACTTAGAATCACAGACGATGTTCGTGGAGATCAAACCTTCAATGTGGTACTTAGAATCAAAGATGATGTTCGTGGTATAAATTTAGAATAGAAGAGTAAAAATAGCTTGTAGCTGACTGTAGGCCATTTCAATAAATTTTTTAAGGAGTAGAGTCCAGGATTGAGGTTTTGTTCAAGTTTTAAACTTTAAACCTACTATATATTTATTTATTTATTTTTGGGGAGTTTGGGAAACCTCAGATTAGGGTTTTTTTTTTTTTTTTTGGGATGCATCCCTAATTAGGATTTCCACTTTATCACCATATGCTTGTGTTCTTTACTTTATTATTATCTTTACATTGATTGTTAATCTGCGATGATTTACCAGTAATAACTGAATTACATAATTAGCTAATTTAACAAGTTGATTATAATTCCAATGTAAAATTAATCTAATAATGGTCTAAAGTTACTTTTCACCCTACAATTTCGTTCTTCAAAAAAAGAAAAAGAAAAATGCTTTTATACTGCCAGACGATCACTCACCCTCAGTGACCAATAATATTGATTCCTTACATTGACAAGCAAAAAGGAAAAGGAAAAAAAAAAAAAAAAAAAGTTAAAAATGTATACTTCAAGCAGGTCAAGTAAACCATTTTAATTACTAAATCAAAGTTATTTATATTGCTTTAGACCCTACGTGCGTACAGGGGCATATGCATATATGCAACTACCATACTGTGTAGGTACATGAAGTGACATTTATTAGATATACATCAGCCCACAAGTCAGCTAAGCTTCTCTAAATGGTTTACGTAATCAAAACTAGTTAATTTTGAACATTTTTTCTTTTACTCATGTTATTTGGCCATGCACTTGATTTAAAATATATTTTTCAACCATTATAATTTTGCTTTCAATCTTCTTCTTTCTTTTTCTTTTCTTCTTGTTTTTGTTTTGATTTTTGCATTTGTTTGTTTAAAAACTCCAACAATAATAGAATAGAAGAGCATGGAGAAAACATAATTATCATGGAAGTGGAAAAAGCGACTTCGTCATAGATAACAATCAACAAATTATATAACATTGAATCGGTTTGCTGGTAAAGTTTGGGGGTGCTGGCACCAACTTCACTACATACTATTGCTTTTTTCATTAAAACTAACTCTCACTATGGAAAGTCACTAGCTAACCTCCTTTACTTAATGAATGGTTTCAAGCATCTATGAGATCCTAAATTTCGATATGTCCTGTAAAGACTAAACTGAACAATCAACCAACTGAATGAAAATTGTCGATGACATGATGATAGTCCTTCTAATTTACTTTTCATCAAGATAAATTGTCCTTTAACCACCTTGACTTTGTTGTCCATTAGATCCGTAATTCTAGCCTTTTTAGGTTTTTTTTTTTTTTTTTGGATGAGTTTTTCAAAGCTCATAAGATTCTTCATACTACAATATATATTAACAAATTCATTGTTAGAAATAATATCTGATTGCTATGAAAATTGATATACATGTTAAGAATATATAGAGCATGTAATTTAACGGTGAAATTTTTAAAATATAAATCCAATAACAAGTTATTAGATGGTGTAACATTATCTTTCTTTGTATCCTTCCTTTAATTTGATGAAAATTTTATTTTTAATTTAAAAAAAAACCCAAAATATGTTTTTATAAATTAAAAAAATATTAAAATTAAATTGAAGATAATTTTAGCTAGGTACTTAATATCAACAACCCTACTACCCTAGATAACAAGAGTTGGATGGAATGATTAAATTGACAAAAAATAAATATTAAAGTATGTTGAAGTGAAAAAAAATTAAAGCTATGTTAGGACATATGTGATTCACTTGTTAGGAATATATGTCACTATTTTTTGTAATTGACTAATCCTTTGATAAAATGCATTTTACTTGTAGTTGGGTAGATCTAGGATGTGTTTAATATTTCAAGAAACCTTGTTTCAAGTTTAAGTGTTAAAGTCATGCAAGTCTGTCCAAGATTCAAGTGTGAAAAGTGTTGTTCATTAAAATTCGATAGCTAGCTCAACTGTTAGCATCTATTGAGCCTTGAAGAGCTGTTGAAGCCCATGGCTCGACAGTAGCTCGACAGATAGAGTATCTGTCGAGGTTTATGAAGTTCAGTTTTTCATCCAATCCGTGATTGTATATTTGTGCTTTCTTTTCTCACAATCCTAGACATATAAAAGGATTATTTTAAGGACCGTCAAAGGAGAGACAAGTTGCACAAGAGTTTAGCAAAGTTTGCTCAAGCAAATTGTGACCAGAGACAAAATCTGCCCTAGTTCATCTTTCTTGTGAAAAATCTGCTGTGTTTGTGCACTGTAGGGTTTTGTGACTAATGAGCTTCTTGATCTTCATTGTGTGATGAATTGAAGAACTTTGCAGCCAACAACTTTCTTTAGTTGGTGATTGAAGTCGTGTACTAGGATCTGCATAATTGGTTAATCACGTACTGGGAGTTGTGCATTGAAAAGAAGAGATTGTTACTACAGAACAAGTCCAATTGGGTATTGGGGTAAGGGTTTAATTGTAAGTTGGTATAGGGTACTAGGATTCCTTTACTTATAATCACTTGTTATGATAATAGTGGATTCTCGAGAGTTGTGACCTTAAATTCACCCGATGGGGTTTTGCCTCGGTGGTTTTTCCCCATTCATAAACAAATCACCCGTATCAAAATTTTCCGCTACATTTAACTTAGTTGGTGATTTGTTTGTGCTACCATGCTTATTGCATGTAATTGAATCTAATTAATTAACTTAGCTAATTCATCAAGGGGTCTATACATTTTTTGGCCTATCAAGTGGTATCAAAGCAGGCACACTCTGATTAGGGTTAATCTTTGCTGTGTGATCCATTGACCCTTGTTATCATGGAAACTCTTGATTATTTTGATTTGCATGATCTTATGTTGAATGATGATGATGATATTCAAGATACCTATTGCAAGCTTTATAATTTTTGTATGAAATCTCTTGAATATTATACAAAATTAAAAGCTAAATTCAAAAAGGTCAAGCTTGAAAAAGATGATTTGATTGCAAAATTGGATGAAGCCAATAATTTGAATGAGAATTTCAAAAATCAAATTTCATCTCAGGTGGACAAAATTAAAAGTTTGGAAGAGCAACTAGTTGAATCTAAAACTGAAGTTGAAAAATTAACTAATGCCAAACTTGTTGTTGAGCCTAACTCAAAAGAAAAATATTTTTATATTCCTCCATTTAAAAGGAATAATGAAAAGTTGAAGGCTAATATTTCTAGGATAGACAAAAATTTAAATTCTGATGTTAACGCTGAAATTTCTAAACTTATGTCTAAAACTCCTCCTAGGAAGAATAAAAATTCTGAATTTGTCCCCACTTGTCATCATTGTCATATTGTTGGTCATATTAGGCCAAAATTTTCTAAATTAAGGTGGTTAGACCTCCTTCTAGGAAGCATAGTAGTTCGAAAACTACTTATGTTTGTCACCATTGTGGTGCTTCTGATCACACTCGTCCTAATTGTTTCAAGTTGTTTCCTCATAAGCGAGTGTCCAGTAGGTCTCATCATTTGTCTAAAGGCTCTATACCTATTCTTGGTGAGTTATTAAAAGTTTTGAGCTTTTTAACTCAATTTTAGGGGAATTCTAATTCCTCTATGTCCTTTAGTAGTTATACTAGGACACATGCCTTTTCATCTTCACGGGCAAAGACTCGTGCTGTGTGGGTGATAAAGGATATTAAGACTTAATTGTCTTTTTGTTTGTCCTCTGCTTTAATTCTTTCTATCTAAAGTAGGAATCTCTTGCTTGTTTTCTTATCTTTTTGGAATCATGCTTTCATGCATATGCATCTAGTTTTATGCATTGTTTTCTTTAACCTTTTTTTTTTGTTTATTTTTTTTTCCAGTTTTTCTTTATTTTGTTTTTCATATAAAAATAAATAAAAAAAATTTGAAAAATACAAAAACAGTGTGTGTTTGTGTACATTGGTACTTGTATCTCTTGTAGCTTAGATGAGCATCTCTATGCACAACTAAGCATGTGAGCTTTGTGGCTCGTATTTATGATGAGTAAGATTAAGTAATCACTTGTACTTATAACTCGTATCACTTTTTTTGATGGGAAGGATTAGAAAATTCTAAGAGAAAGGCATAAATAACCATTTCATCACTATTGCTCGCCAATCATAAAATGACATTCGTATGCTTTGGCATAGTAAAAGTGCAATGTCAAAAGCTTAACATCATTGGGTATTTCTTTTCTCTCTCTTATATGCCTATGCATGATTTACTTAAAAAGAAAAATATGCAAAGAAAAATAAAAAGCAAAAAGAATCAAAATGCTTTAAATATGATTGCAAGTGTGTCTTCTAGGAGATGTGAGAGTTATAGGATGTACCTCGAAGGTGATAGTCTCCATCAAATAGTCATGATTGTGTGTGAGTTAAAGTGATTTACTCATATCTCAAATCGTCATAACATGCAGACACTTATGCAATCTTGCGATGTTTTTCACACACAACACACAATATTTTTTGCTACTTTTGATACATATGCAGATACAATGTGATTTGGCCATCATAAGGTTTACATGTGTTAATGTGTGCTCACTAAACTGTCTTGACTTATTTTTGAAATATAAAATTGGTTAGACTTGTTTAGTGTGTGTGTGTGTGTTTTGGGATCTTTGTGCTTAACCTTTTTTTTTATTGTGAGATGTTTTCAAAGGTCAAAATGTTGTTTGGATCCTTGGTTGAGTTACATGTTTGATTGCATTCATATCTGTGTTTTTCTCTTCATGAAAAACTGTTTTTAATCAACCTCGACAGCTATCTCGACACCTCTCAATACCTAGCTTATTTGTCAAGCTCTTCAGTTTCATTTTAACGCAATCTCGACACCTCACGATAGCTAGGTGGATCGATCGAGAAAGTTCTTGTCCCCTCGATAGATCCTCGATAGAAACCTTGATCCATCGAGCTTCACCTTGCCTTGGACACATGCTCGATAGCAGCTTCTATCGAACCCTTTAAAGCTCAACAGATCTGTGACACCTCTTGATTTGTCGAGAATTACTGAGGTGCTATATAAGGGGCGCTCGCGATTTAGATCTCATTTCTCTCGATCTATCCATGTCCTTTCACCTCCAAAACCTCTCTCTCTCACCTTCAACCTCTTTCTCAAGGATTCCAAGACCCTAATCAAGTTTTCTTCGCTTAGTTCATGTCTAAATCCCTCATTTTCATGCATTTCATGCTTTTTTACCTAAATTTTTGGGTTTTTTGAAAAAAATTTGGTTTTTCAAAATCAAAGAGGTTTTTGCAAAATTTTTGGGATGGGGTTTGAAGATTTGATCATAAAAACTTCATGCATTGCATCTCATGAGCATTATAACTGTATTTTCATGCATTTAGATGTGTGCTATATCTGTTATTTGCTTGTGTGCTGGTAGGTTTGGATTGGGCTGAGCCCATGATTTTTTTTCTATTGCATGTCATATGTTCATGTATTCCCATGCATACGTTCTTTCTTTTCAATATATCATGATATATTTGAACTGCTTGGGACTTTTCTAATTGTCTTCTCTCTCTCTCTCCCTCTCTTCGTTTACGTTAGTTTGCTTTTATGGCACCTAAACGTAAATTTGCTCCGTCCTGGAACCCTCTTCGTTCCGGGGCATCTTCTTCTTCTGATCTCACTCTTTCTTCTATTCGGTTCCCTGATGAGGATGCCTGAAAGGACTTCTTGTAGAACTTTTATAGACGAGGCGTTCATTCGGAACGCCAAGTCATTTTGTCATACTTCTCTGACACTGACCTACCCACTATCATTCACAGTCGGGGTTGGGAGTCACTGTGTGACGTCCCAGTCACCTGTCCTTCCGTACTAATCTAGGAGTTTTACTCCAACATGCATGGAAATGATTCTTCAGTACCTCTCTTCATTACTCACTTTCGAGGTACACGCATAGTTGTCACACCGGATATTGTATCCGAGGTGCTCCATGTCCTAAGGGTAGAGCATTCTGACTACCCTGGTTGTGAGCGTCTGAGGATTGGGTCCAAAGATGAGCTTATTTCTTCTTTTTGTGAGCGTCCATCTGTTTGGTGTGATCGTCAGTTCACTTCTTGTATGGCCTTTGCTAAAGGCCCTCGTTTTCTTAACATGGTCATGACTTTTGTACTTCATCCTCTCTCTCACTATAACTCTATTACAAAGCCCTATGCTCGATTTTTTGCTTTCTTTATTTGAGCATCTCACTATAGCTTTTCCCTCTCATTTCATTCTTTCTATCATAGATGTCTATAGGGATATGGCGACTCGTGATAAGCTCATCTTCTCTTCAGCTATCACGAGGCTTTTACGCCATTTTGATGTTCCTTTTCCTTCTTCCGAGCCCTTCCATGTCATAGGTGCTATAGATGCTGGTATCGTTAAATGCAGCGAGGCACAGTTTCGTTTGAGGCATTCTGGTACGACAGCTCCTCCCACTTTTTTAGCTACATCCACCTCCGCTTCCTCTACTTCAGCTGAAGGTGTAACTCTAGACACGATTATGGCACCGCTTCAGCGCATGGATGCTCATCTTAATACATTTTCTACTGAGTTGTATTAGGTGAACACCTGTGTCGGCCGTGTTGCTAGACGGCAAGCTCGCTTTTGTGGCTTTGTGGAGTCTCTCTCTCCTCCTCCCGAGGCATTCGAGGACAATGATGGCTCTGACGACGATGATGATAATGAGGATGGAGATGCTAGCTCTTTCGGCACTGACAAGATGTCTACTTAACACTTTTACCCTTTGTCACTTGTGACAAAAAGGGGAAATAGTTTTGTTATGAGAGTAGTCTTGTTATGAGAGTAGTCATAGTTAGTGAGAGGGTTAATATAGGAGATTTTTGATAGGGGGAGTGTTTATATGCTGGATGTAATGAGGATTTCATATATCTTTTTCTTTTCTTTCTATTTTAGATACATTATTCTTGTACATGGGTCTTATGACCATTATTGACATACATTGTAATTATATTCCTTATTTAGTGATGTATGTTTTTCACCTACCTTTACATGTGTTGTTTCTTTTCTCTCTTTATACACATGGTTCTTATTACTTGTATGCAATCTATTATTTTTATTTCACACAAAGATACCTTGATGAGTTTTGTTTAAAGTATTTCAGAAATACAGGTTGTCAAAATCTACTTGTCATAAACTCTCTTCTTGCAAAGTTTTTTAAGAGTTTGTGTTAGGATAGATTTTATTGTATTCAACAAGTGAATATGAGTTGAGTGATTTATGACTTCTCTCATATGTTCATTTGTTTGTCGTGGTTTTGTCACGGATTGCCAAAAGGAGAGATTGTTAGGATATATGCGATTCATTTGTTAGGAACATATATCACTATTTTATGTAATTGACTAATCCTTTGATAAAATGCACTTTACTTGTATTTGGGTAGATCTAGGATGTCTTTAATACTTTAAAAAACCTTATTTCAAGTTCAAGTGTTAAAGCCATGCAAGTCTATCCAAGATTCAAGTGTGAAATGTGCTGTTCATTAAAGCTCGACAGCTAGCATCTATCGAGCCTTGAAGAGCTATTGAAGCCCGTGGCTTGACAGCAGCTCGACAGATAGGGTATCTGTCGAGATTTATGAAGTTCAGTTTTTCAGGACTGTTTTTCATCCGATATGTGATTGTATGTTTGGGCTTTCTTTTCTCACAACCCTAGACATATAAAAGGATTATTTTAAGGGCTGTCAAAGGAGACATAAGTTGCATAAGTATTGAGCAAAGTTTGTTCAAGCAAATTGTGACTGAAGACAGAATTTTCCCTAGTTCATCTTTTTTGTGAAGAAGTTGTGTTTGTGCATCGTAGGGTTTTGTAACCAATGAGCTTCTCGATCTTCATTGTGTGATGAACTGAAGAACTTTGCAGCCAACAACCTTCTCTAGTTGGTGATTGAAGTCGCGTACTGGGATCCACGTAATTGGTTAGTCACGTACTGGGAGTCGTGCATTGAAAATGAGAGATTGTCACTACAAAATAAGTCCAATTGGGTATTGGGGTAAAGGTTTAACTGTAAGTTGGTATAAGGTACTAGGATTCTTTTACTTGTAGCCGTTTGTTGTGATAATAGTGCATTCTTGGGAGTGGTGACCTTAAATTCACCCGGTGGGGTTTTGCCTCGGTGGTTTTCTCCATCGTAAAAAAAATTAGCGGTGTCAAATTTATTTTCCACTGCATTTAATTTTGTTGGTGATTTGTTTGTACTACCATGCTTATTATATGTAATTGAATCTAATTAATTCACTTCACTAATTAATTGGTTAATTCATCACAAGGGGTCTATACGTTTTTGGCCTATCAAGATGATTAAAATTGAAATATGCCAAAAATATAGTGTAATTTATAATTTAGTATTTTTTGTGAATAAATCACTTTTCAAATCAAAGTCATGGTTCCAGTTTCTAGACTTTCTCAAGACTCTTAACAAAGATTTCCAAAAGAATAAACACTACAAGAATAAATTTTTAATACAACAACAAAATAACCATTGCAATAACATCAAATTTATTGCAATAGTTGATGCATTGTGTTATAATAAAATTTAAGGTAATAGGTTTATGCAACAAAAAAATTGTTAAAATAAACTCTAAATATTATAATGACAACTTTGATACAATGATATATATGTTGTTGCAATAAACAATTTAATGTTTCGAATATCTTGTAGCAATAGGCTATTATTTTATGAATCTTTTTGCAATAGATTGTAAATAATTAACAAAACTAATTAGAGTTAAGTTATTGCAACAATATATTTGTTATAATAAATAATTGTTTCATATTTATCATTGTAATAGGTTTGAAAATAATTGATACAAAACTATTATAATGATATATTCGTTTCCTGTTTGTCGTTGCAATAGATTATAAAATAATTGATTGTGAGAGACCGCGTCCCTAGCCCCCTTTTTATGATGTTGGGCCAAATCTACATGAATGAGTGGAGTCGTGTTATTGCTTCTCAAAATGGAAGTTCGACTAGTTATATTTTCCCCTTTATATTAAGGGTTTTACAATGGAGCCGCCACTTATTTAATTATTAGGATAAATAAGAAAACTAAAATTGAAAAATTCCTCATTTTATTAATTTGAAATTGAATTTACATTCATCATAGGAAATTACATGGCTTTGGTCCTAGATACAATCTAAGATAAAGTACATGACTTTGTTTCATAGTTACAATCTAAAAATAAAAAATTACATGGATAAGTATTTGATCTACTAACCCTTGATCTAAGCACGGAAGCTATGTTACAAGGTGGGAAGGTGTTAGGCACCCACCTTACCCGATGAAACTGGTATTTTAGACTATGGTGGCCAACATTCATATCACATCATCCAATATGTTATCATTCAATTTGCATGTTGAATTTAATGTGTGTGCATGTGATAAACCCTAATTCAATTTATTAAGCATTGCATTTGGATTGAAAAATAAATTCTAGTGAATGTGTGTGAATGTTGATAACTTAGATTCAAGAATTTGAAAGAATTATTAAACAAACATGTTTTTCATATTTTTGATGTGGATTTAAGATTAAAACTAGTGATATGCATGAACATGTGATGAACAACCAAGAATATGTGAAGAACACGTAAGAACAATTAAAAAATTTCAAACATATTCAAGGGAATTTAAATAATTACTATCATACTTTAATCTTAAATTCTCATCATGGCAACATAAACAAACAGTTAGGGAAGGGGATTATACCTTCATGCAAGATCTATATGGTGGAGGAGGAGAATCTTGATGGAGGTCCTAGGGGTGGAGGAAAAGAAGAGCTAGGAGAGGAAAAGTGAGTCTCACTCGATACCTTGAGTCTTAGGAAGACCAAGATATGAAAAAGCTACTCAACTTCACTAGAACTCAAGAGAAGATAAGAAAAGAGATTTTTTGTGTGCCTTGAAATAAAGGAGAAGGAGAGTTTATATAGTAGTGGTGGAGGAAATATGAATGAAAGACCATTTAATGAGGGTTAACAAAGAATTACGAACCTAAACCTTATTTTAACCTTTGGAAAAATCTGGTGCATCAAATGTGGAGATTGATGAGAGTGAGGAGCAAGTAAAGTTCGATTTTCCTGTAGCTGCAGTAACAGCCTGTAGAGTCAATTTCAAAAAATCATATTTGACTCAATTCTGATCGAAATTGTATCATTATTATGCTCAAATTGAAGCCCCGGATGTCTAGTTTCTGGGAAAATTAACCTCATTCACAGATTCAAAATATTCTGAGAGATATCGATGAAATGGTGAGCAGATGTTGTTTGTTAGAAAATGGTTTCAACACAATTAACATTAACAGGTCTCAAATTAGTTCCCAATTAACATTAAATGGCTCCAATCACTCCCATTTCAGACTTAATTGGTTCCAAATTTACTCTAATTAAAAGATAATTGCATAAATTATTCATTGAATAATTAATATTTAACTATTTATTTAATTAGGTGTGTGCAACCCTACCATAAAATGTAGTCCTAACCAATCAAATTATGACACATTATCGATCTCAAATTGATTATACTTATAACCAATTGAAATCAATTGTTCATAATCACATATAGTCGGACTTAATTTGTGATGGTGCATCTCAGCCATTAAAACTTGATTTGATGATAACTTTCAATCTAGTAGTCCGATTCGGGGCTTATGACCAGTCGATTTGATCGTTACAACATCAAAATCATTTTGGTGAAATGAGATTAAGGATCTAATAACTAGAATTAGGATGCATATTTCCATGTGAGGTTAAATGCAGATTGCAAAATGGGGTGTCAACATTGATATCAAATTATTACAATGATATTTTCATTACAATAAAATATCAATTTGAAATTTTTGTAGTAATAAATTGTAAAAATAATTGGTATTAAATTATTGTAATGATTTCGTCATTTTAAGTTATTGCAATAAATTTTCCTAATATAGAAAGGTATTAAATTAGCTATTGTAACTGATAATTATAAGTTATTGCAACTAATTATTATTAATGCAATAATTTTCCACTTTTAAGTTACTATTGCAACAACTTTTAATTTGTAGATGTGATATTGTGTCTAATACTACTATACTAATTTTGTTGTATTAATACTTGGTGTAACAGACTTATTTTGGTCTAGCGAAAAAACTTTACTTCAAATCAAAGTCACGGTTTCTAGACTTTCTCTGTATTATTTAATCTTTTTTCTTTATTCTACTCTCCCTATCTCCTCTAATTTCTGAACCCTTCGGAACTTTGATTTACCTCTGCTAACACAATGGCTTCCGCATCTTCTTATTTCCAATCTCCTTGTTCTTCTCCTTCTTCTTCATCACAGGATTATGGCATTTTTCTTAGTTTCAAAGGGCACCTTCTATAATTTCAAAGACCATTTATACACTCCATTGCATCAAAAAGGAATTAGGACCTTTAGAGGCATGAAAAATCCATTGACTTACATTAGAAGAGTTTAAAAGCTTCTCATATGAACATGAAGTAGAACAAAGACATCCATGTGCTCAGAAGCTTCGATAGAAGCTTCTATCTTAGTCTCTTTCATGCGCTCCACTATCTCCACAATAAATAATGCTACAATAGAAGCTTATGAAAGAGACCTAAGATAGAAGCCTCTGAGCGCAAAAGTGTCTTTGTTCTTCTTCATGTTCATATGGGAAGCTTTTGAACACTTCAAATGAAAGACAATGGATTTTCCCTATTTCTAAAGGTCCTAATTCTCTTTTTATGAAAGGGAGTGTATAGATGGTCTTTGAAATTATAATGGGTGTCATTTGAAACTATGAAAAATGTCATAATCCTAAGATGGAGATGATGAAAAAGAAGAAGGTGAATGAAAATAAGAAGACGCAGAAGCCATTGCGTTAGTGGAGAGAAAAATCAAAGTTCTGAAGAGTTTAGAAATTAGAGGAAAGAGAGAGAGAATAATAGAGACAACAGATTAAATAATAAAGAGAAATAATAGAAACCGTGACTTTGATTTGAAGTAAAGCTTTTTCACTACACTAAAATAAGTCTACTACTTCAATTGTTAATATAAAAAAATTAGTATAGTAATATTAGATACAATATCACATTTATAAGTTAAAAGTTGTTGCAGTAGTAAATTAAAAGTGGTAAATTATTGTATTAACAATAATTAGTTGTAATAATTTATAATTATCTGTTACAATAGGGGTTTAATATTGTAAGGCTGAATTTAATCAACCATTTTATTGGTTTTATTCCGTGTCAAATTTGCTTGTATTTTAGCAATTAGTAACCCTGTATTTAGGTGGGATTCATGTAAGGGTAGTAAGTGAGAGAGTGTGAAGAAATGTTCAAGATAGTGCAAAGAAGTAGGGACTCATGACTGGATCTCATGGGTGGCTCGCGACTGCAAGCTGCCAAATGATGAACACATGCCAAGCATGCTAGAAGTTGAAACGTCATGCCAGCTAGAGCACTGTAGGACAAAAAGTATAGACTAGCCGTTTAGTTACCTTGCGGCTGGAACTCGCGACTCAATCAAGCCATGAGTCCAAGCTGCCAGCTAGCTCTGTTTTGAAAAACCTGACTCTTCGTATTTCATTCTCACTCCAGTATAAATACCCCTTATACCCATGACATCTTGAGAGCTTCCAGAGAGAATATTGAGAGAGAAACCCTAGAGAAAAACAAAATTGACTCATCCACAATCTTCACATAAAGACTGTTCAAATTCCTCTACTCTCATCCTCTCCGTTGTTACATCCTTGAGAGGTCCATTGCCAAAACCTTTTCTCACCATACCCATATCTGTGAGAAGGCCATTTGGTGCTTGGGAAGCAGTTAGGAATGGACCAATTTCATATTGGTTGATACTATGGTCTATAGCGGAATCCGGTAAGCTAAAGAAGACAAAGGTTCGACGCAACCTCGTTGGAGTAAGAGATTGGAGGGCTTAGGTACACGGGGTAGATTAGGTTTGGAGGGTCTTCTACTATTCATGTATCCCAACTACATTCTTTAGTGGATTATTTACCGCTTGGAGGGTAGCCGAGAGGTTTTACACTGAGGGCTTCGGTTTCCTTTTCGATAACACATCGTTGTGTTGTCCTTGTATTTACATCTCTCTTCCCTTAATCTTTGCCATTTAATTTCTTCTATGGATGTGATTTTATTTGGTTTAGATTATTTATCATTTCTGTATTAAGCTTATGTTCATATTTCGCACATTAATTGTTTGATATTAAGCTTGAATTGCTAATTTGTTAATTGGGGGTCTAAACGTTCATAGTGTTTTATTCGCTATTTGAACATTCAATTGGTATCAGAGTGGGTACACTTGTTGTGGTTTAAATACCTAAGTGTGATCCTTGACCCCTTGTGTTATTTGCCATGGATAGTGCTTTAGATGCCTCTATGCATGTTTTGGATGTTGATGAATGTAACATGCCACGTGTTTGTGAAAATATCTCTATGAGTGATGATCCTTATGATTGTGATGCTATGTTACATGAATCTACTATTCATGTATTCCAACTACATTCTTTAATGGATTATTTACCGCTTGGAGGGTAGCCGAGAGGTTTTACACCGAGGGCTTCGGTTTCCTCTTCGATAACACATTGTTGTGTTGTCCTTGTGTTTGCATCTCTCTTCCCTTAATCTTTGCCATTTAATTTCTTCTGTGGATGTGATTTTATTTGGTTTAGATTATTTATCATTTCTGTATTAAGCTTATGTTCATATTTCGCACATTAATTGTTTGATATTAAGCTTGAATTGCTAATTTGTTAATTGGGGTCTAAACATTCATAGTGTTTTATACGCTATTTGAACATTCAATTGATATCAGAGCGGCTACACTTATGGTTTAAATACCTAAGTGTGATCCTTGACCCCTTGTGTTATTTGCCATGGATAGTGCTTTAGATGCCTCTATGCATGTTTTGAATGTTGATGAATGTAACATGCCACGTGTTTGTGAAAATGTCTCTATGAGTGATGATCCTTATGATTGTGATGCTATGTTACATGAATCTTTGCGTGTTGTTGATATTCCTAACATCAAACTCTTCAAGAAAAAGGCTAAGAAGTTTCATAAAGATTTAAGCAAGTTATTTTGTGAAAAGGATGATTTGATTGCTAAGCTCAATGAATCAAACAAATTGGTTGAGAAATATAAGAAACTTGCTAAAAATTCTCTTGAAAAGCTGAAAGAGTTTGAATGTTTGAATATAGACTTGGATGCTAAACTTGTTTTATCTAACAAACTTGTTGATGAGCTAAAATGTGAGAATGAATCTCTGAAAATGCATTGTGTGTCACCTTTGTGGTGCCTTTGGTCATTTAAGACCTCAATGCTCTAATTATCATGCTCTTAAAAGAATTAAAAAAAAAAGAAACTTGAGTTTCTTGGAAGTTATACTAAAAATGGTAAACCGGTTTTGAGTGGAAATAGCATGTTGTTAAAGAAAGTGTTTAATGTTTTTAACTCTTTGTCTATATGCATCTCCGGTTCTCATTCTTCCAACCCTCGTTTCACTTCTCATGAGACATTCATTCCAAACAATCTTTTCGTTTGGATGAGAAAGGACTCCTATGGTTGAGTTTTTGCTCTTTTGGTCCTTGATCTAATTCTTTCGATCTTTGTAGAACCTTTCATGCATTAAGTGTCATATCTTCATGCATTTTATGCATTGTGTTTGTTTTGATCTTACTTTTATGTTTTAGTTTTGTGTGAGTAAAAATCCAAAACCACATAAAAAGTGAAAAATTCAAAAAGTTTGATCGTATATATTTGAGCACATATCACATGTGAGTTTAGCCTTGTACCTTCGTATAAATGGCTTTATGCATTTACGAGCTTAGGTTGTTCTTTATGCATTTATATCTTTGTGGGAAAAATCTTGACATCTACGTGTGATTGTTGTAAATCAATCTTCAAGCTTGTCATAAATGATTAGTTAATAGTCATGTTGGTTTTGATATATGCGTAGACTTATGCCTATATATCTTCCCACACTTTTTATTGTTTTTACTTAAGGAGCTCAACAAATGTAAATCTCCAATAAAAAGAGATGTTGAGCTGCAAAAGCCGTCGCACATACTAGTATTTGACTAGGAAAAAGGGAAAGCGACTTGTATTGAAAATGTATGATGCCCAAAAGCCAAAGGCTTGTTCATCAAATTTAAATATCAAAAAAATTTCAGGCATCAATCTCAACATGAGATGTATTGATTCAAAATGATTAAATGTTATGAATTGTAAAAAAGCCAAATGAAATGCTTCAAAGATATGTAATCATTTTCTTGTGGGAGGTCATATATTTTCATTTTTATAATTGAGATAGACCACTTGACTTAGTACTAGCTGTGTATGACTTGATTGAATTGATCATTGAAGCTTCATTCTAGACTAAGGACTATTCCACACACACATAACACACATGCCTAATGTTCAATGAATGCCTTATTCATTTGTTCAATTATACTTCTTTAAATGTGATGTGTGTGTGCTTAACTATATATAGACCAATCCAAAAAGATTTTTGATCATTTTGTATGTTTTTGGAAGTGATTTTTATCATTCTTTGTGTCCTTGTTTAGTGCTTGCTTTGTTTCTCATTGTTTAAGCATGTTTTGTGTTGAAAAACAAGTGTCAGAATTTTTGGCTACTCATTCTAGCGACTTGCAAGTCGCGAGACCCAGTCACAAGTTTTGGCTACTCATTTTGGCGACTTGCAAGCCGCGAGACTTAGTCACGAGGTTACATAGAATGTCTTGGCGACTCACTCGCAACTCGCCAGTCGCGAAACACACAGAAATAGCTTTTTAAAGAGCTTTTTCGTGGGAAACTTGTTTTAAACCTCTCATATCCTCTCTAAAACCCCTTTTTCAATATTTTTACATCAAAACCCAATCAATTTGAATGGCTTTTCATTCCATTAACATCTCTAAGGTATTTTTAAACTCTTTTCATTGATTTGGATCCTTAGATTATGTTTTGGAGAGTTTTGTGCTCTTGGTTGGGATTTTCATCATAGGGGTTGGGAAAACTTATTTTTTGTCAAATTCTTGTATGAGATTGGTTTCTTTTGTTGATTTGCTTTGGATGTTGGCTCCTTGTGGCAAAAAGAACATGTATTAAGGGTGAATTTCATGATGTTTATGCATTGTTTCACATTGTTGTTCATAGTGTGCATATTAGGTGTTTGATAAAATGCCTCTTAGGCATTTTCTCGCTTGTTTGGACTCTGATGAGTATCAAACTTTGAGGTTTCTCATGTTTCCTTATTAGGAACATGTTTGGTTCATTGGTTGTATATTTAACACACCTTACCCCACATGTGCATTTTCCATGCATTGCATATAGCCACCTCTTGCACACACCTCTGCTACCCTTGTCATGCATTGGTCTATACTTTGTTTCTTCATTCTAGCATGTCATATTTACCTTATGCTTTGTATCATTTTGTTTTGTCTTTTGTTTGAGCTTCTTTTCTCATTCATCTTGCACTCCTCATGCATCATTCTCCTTGTTCATACCTTCATCTCTTGCCCTCTTTTCTCCTTGACCCCTTTGTCTATCTCTCGTGCACATTTGTAGGGGGAGAGATATTCCATACGGGAGATGCATATACCAAGGGGGAGAAGACATTGTGTTAATTAGAAAAATCTGTTTTGTTTGTTTTCTTGTTGGCTTTATGGTGCTTTGAGTTATGCTTTGTTGTTCTCATCGCATCATGTTTGTATATTGGACATGCTTACTTCCTTATGCTATTGTGCTTCATTGAATGCATGTTTGGATGATCATTTTCTTTGCTATGTGATCTTTGTAGTCATTTCTTTATGACTGTTTTGGTGTATGATCGAGTTGCTCACATGTTTCACATTATGTTTACTTGATCGCAATTTACTTATTACATTATACTTGTCATTTTATTACTTGCTTACCTTGAGGGTTTAATGTGTTTTGTGCAAGTGTTTCAGGTTACAGGTATATATGTTTCAAGTGCATCACAAGAAGAGAAGTGTGCTCATTGATAAGGGAAGTGGTTATGTTTGTACCCTTACTTCTGTAGCTTTTGTGATTTGTACCCATATTGCTTTTGTAAGCTTTTAGGGTTGTTTTCATGCACTTGTAGGTTTTTATGGTTTGTACCTATGCCTTGTTGCATTGTACTTATTGTTTTGTCTTGCATTACTTCAAGTACTTTCACTCGTGTGCCCTAGTAGGATATTATTCCTAGATGCATACTTGTTGTGTGCATTGGTTGAGTGTTGGACATGCAAATGATACTTTGCATTTAAGCTTATTAGCTTGCATGTCCGGTTGTTCATTCCAAGTGTGAATGAGCATTGTGATCATTTTGTTATGTGATTACTTGTTTGGTCAAGCCATGTTTTATTACTTTATTTCATTTTTTCTTGACCGCATTGTGATTGCTCCATATGCATTACATGTTTTCTGCATACATGATCATATTGTATTGTTGTGGTTTCAGGAGATACTTGTTCTTATGGTTCAAGAGTTACACAGATTCTAGAGTTAAGTGTGAGTGAGTTTTGTTCAACTGTTCCCAACTCACATGTTAAGTCTAGAATTTGTTTTAGGGTTTTGTCATGGAATAGCCAAAGGGGGAGATTGTAAGGTTGAATTTAATCAACCATCTTGTTGGCTTTATTTCGTGTCAAATTTGCTTGTATTTTAGCAATTAGTAACCCTGTATTTAAGTGGAATTCATGTAAGGGTAGTGAGTGAGAGAGTGTGAAGAAATGTTCAAGATAATATAAAGAAGTAGAGACTCGCGACTGGATCTTGTGGGTGGCTCACGGCTGCAAGCCACCAAATGATGAACACGTGCTAAGCATGCTAGAAGTTGAAGCATCATGCCAGCTGGAGCACTACAGGACAAAAAGTACAGACTAGCCGTTCAGTTACCTCACGGCTGGAACTCGTGACTCAGTCAAGCATTGAGTCCAAGCCGCCAGCCAGCTCTATTTTGAAAAACCTGACTCTTCGCATTTAATTCTCACTCCAGTATAAATACTCCTTATACCCACGAAATGTTAAGAGCTTCTAAAGAGAATATTAAGAGAGAAACCCTAGAGAAAAATGAGATTGATTCATCCACAATCTTCACATAGAGACTCTTCAAATTCCTCTGCTTTCATCCTCTCCATTGTTACATTTTTGAGAGGTTCATTATCAAAACCTTTTCTCACCATACCCACATTTGTGAAAAGGCCATTTGGTGCTTGGGAAGTAGTTAGGAAATGACCAATTTCATATTGGTTGATGCTATGGTTTATAGCGGAATCCGGTAAGCTAAAGAAGACAAAAATTCGGCACAATCTCGTTGGAGTAAGAGCTTGGAGGGCTTAGGTACACTGGGTAGATTAGGTTTGAAGGGTCTTCTACTGTTCTTGTATTCCAACTGTATTCTTTAGTGGATTATTTACCACTTGGAAGGCGGTGGAGAGGTTTTACTTCGAAAGTTTTGGTTTCCTCTTCGATAACACATCGTTGTGCTGTCCTTGTGTTTGCATCTCTCTTCCCTTAATTTTTGCCATTTAATTTCTGTTGTGGATGTGATTTTATTTGGTTTAGATTGTTTATCATTTCTGTATTAAGCTTATACTCATATTCTGCACATTAATTGTTTGATATTAAGCTTGAATTGGTAATTTGTTAATTCGGGGTCTAAACGTTCATAGTGTTTTCTTAGTTACAATCTAAAAATTGAAAAGTACATGGATAAGCATTTGATCTACTAACCCTTGATCTAAGCTCGGAGGCTATGCTACAAGGTGGGAAGGTGTTAGGCACCCACCTTGCCCGGTGAACCCAATCTTCTAGACTATGGTGGCCAACATTCATATCACATCATCCAATTTGTTATCAATCAATTTGCATGTTGAATTTAAAGTGTGCATGTGATAAACCCTAATTCAATTTATTATTCATTTAGATTGGAAAATAAATTCTAGTGAATGTGTGTGGGTAGTGATATCCTAGATTCAAGAATTTAAAAGAATTATTAAACAAACATCTTTTTCATGTTTTTTATGTGGATTTAAGATTGAAACTAGTGTTGTGCATGAACATGTGATGAACAACCAAGAACATATGAAGAACATATAAGAACAATTAATAACATTTAAACATATTCAAGGGAATTTAAATGATTATTTTTATGCTTTAATCTTAAACTCTCATCATGGCAACACAAAAAACAATTAGGGAAAGAGATTATACCTTCATGCAAGATCCATATGGTAGAGGAGACTCTTGAGGGAGGTCCTAATGGTGGAGGAAAAGAAGATTTAGGAGAGGAAGAGCGAGTCTCAATCAATATCTTGAGTCTAAAAAAGATCAAGATATGACAAGACTACTTAACTTCTTAGAACTCAAGAGAGGAGAAGATATGGGGTTTTTTTGTGTCTTGGAATGAAGGAGAGGGGGGTTTATATAGTAGTGGTTGAGGAAAGATGAATGGAAGGCCATTTAATGAGGGTTGACAAAGAATCATGAACCTAAACCTCATTTTAGCCTTGGGGGAAATCTAGTGCATTAAATGGAAAGATTGGTGGGAGTGAGGAGCAAGCCAAAATTCAGTTTTCTCGTAGCTTCTGTAACTGCCTGTAGAGCCAACTTCGAATAATCATATTTGACTCATTTTAGATTGGAATTGTCTCATTATTGTGCTCAAATTAAAGCCCCAGATGTTTAGTTTCTGGGAAAATTAACCTCATTCACATATTCAAAATATTTTGAGAGATATCGATGAAATGGTGAGAAGAGGTCATTTGTTAGAAAATGATTTCAGTACAATTAATGTTAATAGGTCCCAAATTAGTTCCCAATTAACATTAAATAACTCCAATCACTCCCATTTCAGACTTAATTGGTTTCAAATTTACCCTAATTAAAAAATAATTGCACAAATTATTCATTGAATAATTAATGTTTAACTATCTAATTAATTAGGTGTGCGCAACCCTACCATAAAATATAGTCCTAACCAATCAAATTATGACACATCATCGTTCTCAAATTGATTATACTTATAATCAATTAAAATTAATTGTTCATATCACATATAGTTGGACTCAATTTGTGATAGTGCATCTCGGCCATTAGAACTTGATTTGATGATAACTTTGAATCTGATGGTCCGATTAGGGTTTATGACCAGTCGATTTGATCGTTACAACATCAAGATCATTTTGGTGAAATGAGATAAATGATCTAGTAACCAGAGTCAAGATGCATATTTCCAAGGTGAAATTATCCTTTTACCCTCTATGTGAGGTTAAATGTGGATTGCAAAATAGGGTGTTAACAGAATGCCCCTCATTGGCAGAGCTTGAAAAGCGAATGTCAATGTACAAAAGAGACACCTAACTTTGCAATCAGTATTTAACCGTGGTGAATGCATGTAGATAAAAATGCAGATGGTCATGTTCTGGATCCTAGCTCATGTTTTTAGAGGACCTAGGATTTTTGGGCTTTGGCTTATGTTTTTAGAGGACCAAAGTTTTGGGATCTTGGCTCATGTTTTTAGAGGACCAAGGGTTTCTGGATCTTGGCTCATGTTTTCAGAGGACCTAGGATTTTTGGACTTTGGCTTATGTTTTCAGAGGACCAAGGGTTTCTGGATCCTGGCTCATGTTTTCGGAGGACCTAGGATTTTTGGACTTTGGCTCATGTTTTTAAAGGACCAAAGGTTCTGGATCTTGGCTCGTGTTTTCAGAGGACCAAGGGTTTTTTGGGCTTTGGCTCATGTTTTCAGAGGACCAAAGATCTGGATCTTGGCTCATGTTTTTAGAGGACCTAGGATTTTTGGGCTTTGGCTCATGTTTTCAGAGGACTAAAGGTTTGGGATCTTGGCTCATGTTTTTAGAGAACCAAGGATTTCTAGATCCTGGCTCATGTTTTCAAAGGACCAAAGGTTTTTGGAAGGTATTATTCATGCCAATGTGTGTGGGCCTTTTACCCTAGCACCTTCAAAATAAATATTTTCAATTAGTAATAGAGTTATTCATTGAAAAGAATTTGGCATACCTAGCAAATGCCTCTAGTTTGGGACATATTCCATGCTTTGATGAATGCTGAGGGTAGACAATTGACTTGATGTTGCACCACTAGAGAATATGGAAGAAGATCATAGCTTTCTGTTCCTGAAGAAGAATTTAATGAAGATTTTTTTTTTTTTGGGGAAAAATTTGGAAATCCTGAATTTTTGTTTTATGATTTTTTTTTTTTTTGAAGGAATTGAAAATTTTGATTGATAATTTTTTTTTTTTTTTGAAAATTTTGGAAATCTTGAAATTTTTCAAAGAATTGAAAATTTTGATTGATTCTTTTTTTTTTTTGGAAAGCAACCTAAGAAGTACAAGCCCAATGCCCCTAGTCCCAATGCCCTTTTTGAAAATCTCCTTCTTTTTTCTTTTTTTCTTTTTATTTTTGAAATATGAAGATTTGTTCATTATCAAAAAGTGAAAAAGATGAAGATAAAGATGGAGTAAAGGTGATGAAGATTTATTCATGATGATTTTTTTTTTTGGTTAAAAAACCTATCCTTTGAATAGGAATAACTTTGGCTGGAAGTTGATGCGGATTGCTAAGTCCTTGCTTAATTCCTGCAAAAAGATAATTTCAATTTAGCAAAGGATTTATTCATTGAAATGAATTGGAAGTAGTTTGAGGCATATTCCATGCTTAGATTGAAGCTAAGTTCATTTGATGTTGCGACCATTGGGGAACATGAAAGAAGATCACGGTTTGTCATCATTGGTTCCTGCAAAATGACTTTCTTTCTCTAACTTGTTAGAAACCAATTATCATGAAAACATTTTTGGCCATTGCCATTAGTGTAGACATGCTTGCAAAAAATGGATTGATTCCTCAAATGAAAACATGCTTTCATGTGAGAAGGACGTATTCGCATATAATATAAATAGGCCAATGCCCCAAGTTTAAGCATGCTTGATGCAAAACAAATGGGCTTAGCCTAACATGCATCCAAACAATTTTGTCACATTGTTTTGACTTCTAGCCCTAAAGTTGTTTGGGTGATTGAAACTGGGCCTTTGAGAGACTGCCTACGTACCTCTTTCATAGAGGATTAGGTCAAGACGTAGTTCAAGAGAACTATATTTTGAAAAAGAATGATTTTTTTTTTTTTTTTTTTTTTTTTTGTGGAAATGAGATTTCTCTTTCTTTCTTTCTTTCTTTCTTTCTTCTTCTTCTTCTTCTCTCTCTCTCTCTCTCTCTCTCTCTCTCTCTCTCTCTCTTTTAATTTTTTTTATGAACAAGAGGTGATCCTTTGAACAACCATTTTGGCAAATCATAGTGTTTAAGAATTAAACAAATCTCTTTGATTAGGAAGGATCAAGATCATTAAACTCATGTAATCAAATTTGCTTCATCCTTTTGAACATCTTCAGATTAAGTCTTCAAAGGCAATCAAGAAATGAAATGTGATAATATTTATGAATCACATTGTTGGGTGCAAACAAGGAGAGTGCTCCAGGTTTGGAAGTTCTTTTGAGTCATTTTGAGGATTTGAGAATTTGAGAAATTTTGTCCTCGGACATATCATCCTGTGGGGTTTGACAATTTTAAGCATTTTTCCTTTTTAATTCAAGAGAGAAATATTATTAGAGTTTAAGATGCGCCTACAATTAGCAAGATTTCAAGGAGGTCTTATTCATGGGTTGTAATGTAGGCCAGGTTTAGGTTATGAAATGAGTGATATAAAAAGGCTCAAAATTCCCTATGATGTTCCCCCAAGTATGCATTACTCAAAAATCAAGTATTGGAGGAGTTTTCTCATTTCTTCGTTGTCATCTTCTCAATAGTCTTCATTGGTCCCTTGTATCAACATTTTTTTTTTATACTCATTCATCTTGAATCATACCTCTAGACTTTCATCTTGTAAAATTCTTCTCTTTTTAGGTTGCATTCTCAAGTTTCCAACTTGGTGGGATTTACCTCTTTTTTCTTTTCTTTGGCCCTAATTTTTGCCTAGGTCGTCTTTTTGGGTTTTCAACGTAGCGGGCTTCTTCTTCTTCTTCTTCTTCGTCTTCTTCTTTTTTTTTTTTTTTTTTGGCTTCTGCCTAGGCTACCCATTTGGGTTTTTAGCCTAGCAGGCTTTTTTTTTTTTTCTTTTTCTATGTCTCTCATCTCTTGATTGAATGAATTTTTGGGGATCTTCCTTGTTTTTCTCAGATTAATGATTTTTGGTCCTTTTGATGCACTCTCTAGACTTCTTTCTTGCCTCGATGTGTTTGCACATTTCTATGCTTGATGAATCTTTTCCTTTTTCGATGAACTCTCTTTTGGATAAACCTTGTATTCCTCTTGGAATGATGAATTTTAGGTTCTTCAAACTCTATGCACATTTTGTTTCTCTCATATTGATGGAATTTCATTTCTCTTTTCTCGATTAAGTGAAAGCTCATTTTTCTTTGATGATCTCTTATCTTTAGCTTATTGAATTCTGTACTTGCTTTCATGTCTTCTAGGACAGCTTTATCAATTAACTTCAAAGCTACAAGGTTGACTTCTCCTCAACATGAGATTTAAGCATGCATACTTTGAATTTTCCCACCATAGGTTTAGATTTTAGTGGGTTCATAACAAAAAAGGGTAGATGTTTGAAGGCTCAAATGGGCTAGCAATGGATGATAAACATTCTAGGTAATACAAAATAATTTGGTTTAACCAAAAATGGCCTCCTATCCCTAGTAATGCTTGCTTGTAGGCACAGTGGTTCAAGCTCTTTTAATAAATTCATCTTAAAAGAAAAAGTATGAATGCTCTAATGATGTGAAACAAAATACTTTTGAAAATTGGATAAAGGGCATGGATTCTTGGGATTTTCTGATGGATGGATGGATTCTTTTTTATTGCTTTTTAAGACCATTTCTTCTTATATTCTAAGTCAAGTAGCAAAAGTCTTTACATGGATCAAATGAAATTAATCATTCCTTGGTACAAGTTGATTGCTCAAGGCTTTAAACATCAAGATTTAGAAAATGTTTTGTCCAAGGGATCCTCATGTACCATTTTGATAAGGAGACTTCTTCTTCTTTCTTTATTTTTTATTTTTTTTTAATGTATAAATCTTGAAAGAAAAAAATTGGGTCTCTTTGAAAAAGTCACTAGGAAGTTCAATGGTCCTAGTTCAAAGTTTTTTTTCAAAAAAAAATCTTGAAAAAAAATTGGGTCATTTTGAAAAAGTCACTAGGAAGTTCAATGGTTCTAGTTCAAAGATTTTTTTTTTTTTTTTTTTTAAATGACTCAAAGGCCCAATGCCCTTAGTCCAAACACTTTCTCATTTGAATTTATTTCTTCTTCTTCTTCTTCTTCTTCTTCTTCTTTTTTTTTTTTTTTTTTTTTTTTTGTAATTTTTTAAAATTTATACATGAACAAAGTACATCAAATGCTACATGGATTTTTTGAATTCAAAGAAACATAGAAACATGGAATAAACAAACAAACTTTAAGCTTAACCATGATGTTGCAAACCAAATGTGGAGTGAGGCAAAGTTGGGCCACTCGCTTCTTCTTGGTTCATTTACGATGCTTGAGACTGTGTATGCTTGAACCTTGATTATGATGAAACAGCTTGGCCTTGCACTTGGAAGACAAGCATCTTGTGAGCTTTTGGTCTTTGATGTTGATCATGCATATACACCTTTGATAGGCTCAAGTGTTGGGCTTAGACTCATTCAAGAAACAAATTGGGCTTCCATTTCTAGTAGAGTTCAATCTTAGGCTTTTGGGTTTGAGTTAATTCACAACATACAAGGTTTAAACAATCATGATGGGCTTAAGTGTTGGACTTGAGTCATTATGATCCAAACAACGGCCAAACAAATGCGTAATGAAATGCAATTTACATGGACCGACCTAAAGGTAGGTTTTATGGGTCATTACAACATGGGTAAAAGGTGGGTTAAAGGTCCTCACAAGCTAGCATGTCGTACCTCCTAACTTGTGACTCTAGGAGTGCCGCGTTGGTCTGAACGGTACAATTTGTCCCTATGAACTACCATGACATAACCATGACGATCCTTATCGTGGTGGGTGGTAGGTTCACCGCTAGGTATGTAAGTCTCAGGAAGACCACAATCCACAGCTAATACTAATGGGCTAGCACACAAATAAAATAAATTTCATTCAAGCAAATGATACATAACATGTAATATAATGACATATTAGACATATTATATACAAAAAGCAATAAACAAACAATGACATGGTTAGCCACCATAACCTAATTGAAACTTAGCCCTCAATATCCCCAGTGGAGTCGCCACTATGAGAGACTGCGCCCTTGACCCCTTTTTATTAGATGTTGGGTCAAACCCACATGAATAGATGGAGTCGTGTTATTGCCTCTCAAAATGAAGGTTCGACTAATTATATTTTCCCCTTTAGATTAAGAGCTTTACAATGGAGTCGCCACTTATTTAATTATTGGAATAAATAAGAAAACTAAAATTGAAAATTTTCTCATTTTATTTATTTGAATTTGAATTTACATTGATCATAGGAAATTACATGGCTTTGGTCCTAGATACAATCTAAGAAAAGTACATAGCTTTGTTTCCTAGTTACAATCTAAAAATCAAAACGTACATGGATAAGCATTTGATCTACTAACCCTTGATCTAAGCTCGGATGCTATGTTACAAGGTGGAAAGGTGTTAGGCACCCACCTTGCCCGGCGAAACCAGTCTTCTAGACTATGGTAGCCAACATTCATATCACATCATCCAATCTATTATCAATCAATTTAAATGTTGAATTTAATGTGTGTGCATGTGATAAACCTTAATTCAATTTATTAAGAATTTCATTTGGATTGAAAAATAAATTCTAGTGAATATGTGTGGATGATGATATCCTAGATTCAAGTATTCAAAAGAATTATTAAACAAACATCTTTTTCATGTTTTTGATGTGGATTTAAGATCGAAACTAGTGTTGTGCATGAACATGTGATTAACAATCAAGAACATGTGAAGAATATATAAGAACAATAAAACATATTCAAGGGAATTTATATGATTATTTTCATGCTTTAATCTTAAACTCTCATCATGGTAACACAAAAAACAATTAGGGAAAGAGATTATACTTTCATGCAAGATCTATATGGATGAGGAGGAGACTCTTAAGGGGGGTCTTAATGGTGGAGGAAAAGAAGAGTTAGGAGAGCAAGAGTGAGTCTCACTCAATATCTTGAGTCTCAAGAAGACCAAGATATGATAAGACTACTCAACTTCCTAGAACTTAAGAGAGGAGAAGAGATGGGGTTTTTTTTCTGTCTTGGAATGAAGGAGATGGGGGGTTTATATAGTAGTGGTTGGGGAAATATGAATGGAAGGTCATTTAATAAGGATTGACAAAGAATCATAAACCTAGACCTCATTTTAGCCTTGGGGGAAATATGGTATATTAAATGGAAAGATTGGTAGGAGTGAGGAGCAAGCCAAAATTCAGTTTACCCGTAGCTTCTGTAACAGCTTGTAGAGTCAACTTCGAATAATCATATCTAACTCAATTCTGATTGGAATTGTCTCGTTCTTGTGTTCAAATTAAAGCCCCAAATGTCTAGTTTATGGGAAAATTAACCTTATTCACAGAGTCAAAATATTATAAGAGACGTCGATGAAATGGTGAGAAGAGGTCATTTGTTAGAAAATGATTTTAGTACAATTAACATTAATAGGTCCCAAATTAGCTCCCAATTAACATTAAATGGCTCCAATCACTCTCATTTCAGACTTAATTGGTTCCAATTTACTTTAATTAAAAGATAATTGCACAAATTACTCATTGAATAATTAATATTTAACTATCTAGTTAATTAGGTGTGTGCAATCCTACCATAAAATGTAGTCCTAACCAATCAAATTATGACACATCATTGTTCTAAAATTGATTATACTTATAACCAATTGAAATCAATTGTTCATAATCACATATAGTCGGACTCAATTTGTGATAGTGTATCTCGGCCATTAAAACTTGATTTGATGATAACTTTCAATTTGATGGTCCGATTAGAGCTTATGACCAGTCAATTTGATCGTTACAATATCAAGATCATTTTGGTGAAATGAGATTAAGGATCTAGTGACTAGAATCAAGATGCATATTTCCAGGGTGAAATTACCCTTTTATCCTCCAAGTGAGGTTAAATGCGAGTTGCAAAATGGGGTGTCAACACCTTTATAAATAGGACCCAAGGTTTGACCACTTGCACTTTGCTCTCATATTAGAGGGTAAGAGCCCCCTTGATCTTATCCATGGATTGACCAATTTAGACCATTCACATGGATGCACAACAATGATCATATAATATTAGTGGAGCTTTGATGAAGTTCAGCATCATATAGTAGTATTATCAATGAATATCTTTCTTTTTCAAAACCTGGACCCCCTTTTGGAACTATATTAGACCAAGCAGCATACTAATTGCTCCAACATATGAAAAAATTATTCTATATGGATGGTGATTTTGTTTGATAGATGACACATCACTAGTTCCATGGACTAAGTTGTCGGAATTTAATTTGATATACAACATAGGCGTTTAAGACTATACAGAAGCACAAGGCAGTGATTCTCTAGGACCTAATTTTGCTAAAAATAAATGGATTAATATCTTCTTCTTTTTTTATTTTTCTTTTTTTGAGAATCAAGTTTTGGAAAATAAATGGATTAGTATGAGCTACATCATTTAGATGGAAAATCTATATAATTAATGCAATAGACTTCAAGTCATTAAAGCAGCATGTAAAACAAAAAATGGAAATTCATTACAGCAGCCACAGTTTTGTTTTTTGATTTTTTTTTTTGAGTTTCAACTTATAACGTCTACTCCTGATGGTAGTTCTTTATCATCAGATTAAGATACTAATCAGTTTTTGGTGTAGGCAGAGATTGAACCCCAGATCTCTTATTCAACTATCAGAAACTTTACCAGCAGCCACAAGTTAAATATGTTTGATGCATCACTCTAGAAGCATAACATATGTACAGAGTACAGACCAAAGAACAATAAAACTTCATGAGGTCTGGTTTTTTACTTAACTTCATCGAGTTTCTTAGTTTCACTAATCTATTTGCTTCTTGAAAGCCGAATGTTGAACCTACTGCTCTGGTCAATAAGCGGCAAACATGGGAAAAGACTTCGGAAATTATTTGGAGTATAATTTGATTAGAGTGGAAAAAAACAAAGATTACCAAGAAAAGAAAAGGAAAAAAAATGGGAACGCAAGTTTTACAATAATATTCAAAGATAGTTCCACCTTCCACCTGCAAGTTAACATCCCAACCGTATCATTAGGAATGCAATTTATTTGGATGAACTATTTAAAGAAAAGAATTTGAATTTCAGTTTTTAATTTAGATGGTTTGAATAAAGTAAGAAAATACATTTTTTTTAGTGATTTTATTGATGGCCTTGAGCTGTATTAATATGTTGACTAATATATGGATTAAAGAAAGAGTTTGAAAAAATATTCAAGGGTGGAAGAAGAGACTATTGTCAAAAGCTAGTAGAGAGATCCTTATTAAATCAATGGCATAATTTGTTCCACTATACACAATGAGTGATTTTAAGCTCCCGCTTACACCATGTAAAGATTTAAAAATTAATGGATAAGTAACTTCTGTTGGGGATAACGAAAAGAGAAGGATTAAATGGAATTGACTGTGTGATTCACAAATTTCTGAGAGAATGAGTTTTCTTGATTAAAATGCTTTCAAGCTTAATTTTCTTCCCGAATTGAGATGTAGGCTCATGCATAATAATCATTCCTTGATATATCAAGTACTCAAACCAAGGTATTTCCTCTTGTGCTTTTTTTGAAGTCTAAAGCTGGGAAAAAAAAAAAAAATCTTCATATACATGGAAAAGCATGTTTGAAGTCAGGAAAGTTATTTGAGATGGAAGCATCTGAAGAATTGGAGATGGAAAAACACTTAGAATTTGGAAATATGATTTGCTACCTATCCCACAATACACAAGATGATGTCACCTAGGAAGAATTTGCAAGAGGAGGAAAGGGTAAGTTAATTGATTAATGTAGCCATTAGGTGGTGGGAAACTGATTCGCTAGATTCGACCTTTTTGCCACATGAAGACAGAGATAAACCAGATAATTTTATGCATTCAATTAGCAGTTAGCCCACTAGTACGGATGAAAACTCCAAAGGGAGTTTTACATTGACTGTTGGAAATTGAAGGCAACAAATGAAGAAGAATAGAACAAAGTAGCCTTAGAGGCATAATGAATCCCTTTCATATAAGATAATATTTTCACCTACTTAAAGAGTATGCTAAAGGGTTACAGTCGTTTGTAGGATACAACCAAGCTTGAATCCTACAGAACTACGTGAATTTTCCTTTGAATGTGCGTATATATATATTTATATATACACACACATATATACATAAAGTGATACCAATGAAAATGCACTATTGAAAGCTCAATTATTGAAGAGAACTTTTGAAACTTTGTTAAAACAATACTAGTTATTCAAAACAATCAGCCCTCACTTAGGCATGATGTTTTTCTACAGAATTATATTAATTTGTTGGTCCACAATCTCAGTCGAGCAAATTGCATTTCGCTCAAGCAAACTACTTCTTGCTTGAGTGAATAGCCTTTCACTTCACTCAAACGAACTATTCAGTAACTAAAATTTTTTCAATAGAAAGTTCGCCTACACTTGTCTGTAATTTCACTTGAGCGATTACTTTGCTCGAGTGAACTAAATTTCACTCGTGTGAACGTTTAAGAAACAGTTTTTTCTTCATTCTTCACCTTCCAAAGTGGGATTACCCTACACCCACACACACTTTCATATATAACCGTGAAGATTTCCAATCATGTGGCAGCAAAGAACCAAATAAAGGAGTGAAAAGCAAGAGCTCTTACTTCAATGGGATTGCATCATTGCAAATAGACGGTTGTGGAAAGAACTTTGGAACATGCGAATTGCGAACCCAAAACAGAATCAAATTTTGCATGGCGAGCTTGTAATGAAATACTACTGACACAGTGAGCCTAGAAAAATAGAAAAATTGTAAGACTCAACATAGATAGGTTGTTGAAGCAGGATCTAGGATTTGAGAGAGAGAGAGAGAGAGAGAGTAATTGATTGGAAATTTTAGAATGATAGGAGTTACTTGCGGTTTGAAGGGAAAACGAACAGAGCCAGCAATTATTGCAAAAGATGAATGAAGCGGGTATTGGTGGAATCATCATCAAGGAAAAAGGTGGATTAATCTCAGCCTGTGTTTAAAATTTTTATAACAAAATAAAAAAAGATGGCTACTAGTCGAGTTGTCCATGTAATCCCATACTTAACAAAAACAGTCCAACCAAGCTCGATTAGATCATGAAGATGCCGAAAATCGTCAGTAAGCTGCACAATTCTCACGTGCTTTAGACAAAACTTGCACAACAAAGAAGAAGAAAAAACCCTACAGAGAGTACCGGTGTAGTACTGACCAAAGATCCTCTGAAAGTTAAGTTAGAGAACTTTCACAACTCTAGAGTTCCAGAGCTGGAGTAAATTATGCGTACCTTATTTTTTGAGGGCTTGAGGTTTTTATAGTAGTGTAAAACCGACTTCTATTTCTTGGGCAAGAAGAAGTTTCCTTATGGGGAAGGTCCTAATAAATGTACGTATTTTGCTGGATTCTTCCCATATAGGGATTCCATTGACCAGGGTCAATCATACGGTGCAAGATATTTCCATTTAGGATTCCTTGGAGTTTACTTAAGCCATGTGGGTGCCATATGGCCTTGGTATCCGTCGGCCTTGTACCCGTGTACCTAGAATTCGTCCATTATGGAGGATCATCCGTCGACTATAGGGGACCATTTGTCATGTGATCTCTCCGTTCAGTACCTCAATCCATCGTCTTGTTTTTGATCATTCATTAACTTAGTACCGTCACCTATGGCAAGTTTGTTTGAACAGCTTCATCAACCTTAACATTCATCCTCTTCAGTTGCCCCCTCATTTCATGGGTTCGTCACTTTAACTTATGAATAGACCCGTGGAGTGATGGTCTAGCTAATCCATTGGGAAACACACTCTGGTTGATAAGCTATTCTAGAGCCATTAATGCAGTAGGGACATGTAGCATGTTTTTAGTGGTTACTCAAATTGAAGCATTCCTTCGTCTCCTGTACTGTTCCCTCTATATATATGTTGCTTCTTTGTTTCACTTTTTACTTTTCGCAACAAATTTCTAGTTAGAGCGCAACTGTCCTTTTTATCACGCTGTCATCTTGTCTACTTGGTGCGACCATCCTCTACGCCTTTCCCGTCGCCTTCTTCGCGTCGTTAAACTGTAAGTATCCTGCACTTTATGCTAAGTTCTCCCTTTGCTTTTCCATTTATTTAAATTTTGCATGCTTGTCGCTTGGATAGAACTGTAGAGTCTTAGGGTTTTACCCGTCACGTGTAGGTGACAGATGTCTAATGAGGTGTCGAGTGAACAATCATGTGTCCGTGAAGGAGTGGGCTACGATGAGGTGTTTTTGTCAGGTCAGGATGACCCCGGCACCTCTTATGATGAAAGGGATCCGTGCCAACTCACCTTCCATGGAGGAGGATGAGGACTTGGATATGGACGGGTCGGAGGGAGATTCAAATGATGATGATCTAGACATTAGTGAACCCCCTATTTAGTCCGTCATAGGTCCTGATGGTTTTAGGGAGTTCATTATGCTTCCATTGTGGACAATAAATGATTTCAACTCTTCCATCAAACAACAACACTTCAATACGCTTAGGGAGAAATACCAGATTCTCGTTGGCATCCCAATGCATCAACCTTTTAAGCGTGAAAATTGTTACTACAAGGGTGCTAAAGATGTCAAAGTGTACGAGCAGATGTTGAACACGGGACTTAGATTCCCTTTAAGTGCTTTTCACTGTCGTTTTCTTCAGTATCTTAGACTGGCCGTCACCCAAATCTCTCCAAACGCCTGGAAAGTCTTCCTAGGTGCAGAAGTTTTGTATGGGGTGATGTTCGACGGGGCACGTAGGATGACGGTGGAAGAGTTCTTCCATTGCTACCGTCCATCCAAGATTACCCAATCAAAAAGCATGTATAGTTTTGTGCCAAAGAGTCCGTTGCTTAGGCTAGTGTGCGACACCCTTGACTCCAACAGAAACTGAAAGAGTAGTTACATTTTCATCCAAGGGGACGGCTGGATGTGTCACCCTAGTGATTAGGAGTATATGCATGTGGAAAAAACCTAGGGTATAATGCCCCCATCCGGTATGTGTTCGTCTGTCTTAGGCTTTTATTTCCTATTGTTTATTTTGTTTGATATTCTAATCATCTCTTATTGTAGCTCGGGACCGTCCATAAGTAACCCTTGAGGAGTGGAGCTTCGAGAAGATCTTCACAACTACCAAGCTGTCGGAGAGGTCATGGATTAAGCTAGTTACCTTGGACACCCTTCATTGGTACTGTGATGGTCCTGAACCAACTGAGGCTGCCCGTTGCTACGATAGACAAGTGCGCAAATGTAAGTCTGTTGCCCAATACTTGCTTTTCTTTTTAGCTACTTAGTAGCTTATCTAACTCCTTTTATCCATCCATCATTATGCAGAAATGGAAGATAGCGGGAGGAGGGCTTTTATCAAGCAGCTAGCTGTTGCTAAGAAAACATTGGAGGGGAGCTTACCTCCTAAGACGGGTTAAGCTAACCTGTCTACCAAAAGGAAACCGTCCGAAAAGGTGGACCATCCACTTAAGAAGCCCAAAGTGGTGATGGGGTCAATTGTTGGTGATAGCCCTGCCACCAGCGAGTTGCCCCTAAGCCTGGTCTGAGGAAGGGGAAAGGCTTGATGAAAGGTCCTAATCCTGTCACTGAAAAACGCCCCATCCTCCTCCTTGAAGACTTAGGGTATGCACTTAAGCAGTTGTCGTCCATCATCAAAGACGATGACTATAAGGGCTTGGGTAATCATGCTACTAGGGCCGTGGGGGAGACGGGCATATTTAGTTTGGCACAGGTATGCTCATCCGTCCCTTTTTTTTTTTTCCTGTTCCGTCCTATTGCTATCTCGTTCTAACCTTTGTTTTTGATTCTTGTAGGGGGTAGTCATGATGAAGGGTCTAATGGACCGTTGCACATCCCATGAGATGGTGATGAGTCATTTAAGGGAGAAGGTGGAGGTAGGGAGATAGAGTTGCGAAAGCTGATGGCCTAGAAGGAGGTCCAATTTAACAAGCTTGACCTGACAAGGAAGCTTTTGGAGGAGTCAGAGGCGCAAGTTGAGGTGCTGAAGAAAATACTCAAGGATAAGGAGGAAGAGATCTTGGAGGTAAAGGGTCAGCTCCGACAGGCTAAAGGAGGATGCAGTACGAGAGTATCGTGACTCCGATGCCCTTCTAAAGGAGCTTGGTGGCTTTTTCGCCAATGGCTTTGACGATTGCTTCTGTCAGGTTAAAGCTTCTTTCCCAGACTTAGACCTTTCCTACCATCTCCATTGATGCCCAAGCCCAGACTCTAACCCAGCCTGTCTACTCCGAAGGAATAGACGAGCTTTTTGCCAATGAAACCAGTCCCGACCCTCAACATGATGGGGATATTACTCATGTTGACCAAGAAAAATCTGTCAGGGACGGTACTCGTCAACTTGAAGGGGATTAGACGGTTGAGAAGAATGAAAAACCTCCCACCATTCAGTAGTTTTTTTTTTTTTTGGTATCATTAACTTTTTAATGTTGAAAAGACAGTATCTATTCCTTCCGTCACCCATTGTTTCTGGGTTTCTTTGGGTGTAAACATTTTCCTTTCATAGGCTTTTTTATCTATTGTTTCTTGTTCTATCCATTGCTTGAATATATACTTTGTATATATCTATTTGTTAATCTTGATGTTTCCGTCCTTTATTAATGGACCCGTTTACTTGTTTACCTGATGCTAGATTCATCAACTCAGGGATTTGATATCGTCCCACGAGATGTATCAGTCCCTTAGTTGAACTTGACATCTTTAGCTCAACTTCTGGGATGAGACTGTCCATTATTGGACCCGTCCACCTTTGGACTTAACGCATTTCTTAAATTGGATTCATCAATATTAAATCACTCCATTGGGGTGAACACGTCCAATTAGGGACTTATTAATTTTCAGTTCTTCCCTCAGGATGAACCCATCCACTTATGAACTTTGTAATGTTTAGTTTTCCCTTTGAGATGAACCCGTCCACTTAGGGACTTTGTAATGTTTAGTTCTCTCTTAGGATGAACCCGTCCTCTTATGGACTTATAATTTTCTGCTCACCCCTTAGGATGAACCTATCCATTTATGGACTTATAATTTTTTTGCTCAGCCCTTGGGATGAACCCATCCATTTAGTGACTTATAACTTTCTGCTCAACCCTTGGAATGAACCCGTCCACTTATGGACTTAATAATGATTATGTAGAAATGTTGATAGCATACACATGGTATTTTTGAATAACTCCTTTTATTATGTGATAAACACGCATAGAATTTTTTCTTGAAAAATGAAAAACTTCCCTTTAAGCTTAAGAGTACTATAAATAGTAAAAATTAACTAAAAGAAAATAAATTGGAAATGAGCAGTATCATTGTTCGTGCCCTTGTCTACTGGTAGTACTTCTTCAGGTGCTTTGTGTTCCATGGGTGATGCAACTTTTGCCCGACCAGTGTCTCTAAATGGTAGGTTCCCTTCCTACGCCATGATGCGATCTTGTACGGTCCTTCCCAATTAGGTCCTAGTTTCCTCTAAGAGGTATCTTCTGTGGTGCCTGTCACCTTTTTCAAGACAAGATCTCCAACTCGAAAGTCCCTGTGTCTGACTTTAGAGTTGTAGTGCTTGGCCATGAGGTCCTGGTACCATGCTAACCTTTGTCCAGGCATTGCTTTGACCTCGTCCACCAGATCAAGTTGCAAGCGCGTAGCTTCATCATTTCTACTCTCGTCATGGTTTCCCACTCTGTAGCTTGTGAGTCCCACTTCGGCTGGGATGACTGCCTCGCTTCCATATGCTAGTAGAAATAGTGTCTCTCTTGTAGGCGTTCTTACCATCGTCCGGTATGCCTATAAAACACTTGGTAATTCTTCCGTTGTCATTCTGCTTTCCATTGTCTGAGACCAGTACTTTAGGTATACTGTACCTGCAGATGATGTTTCTTCATACAAAGCTTTGCACATTCTTCTTTGTGATGGTAGCCAAGGCTTTGGCTTCTACTCACTTGGTGAAGTAGTCTATATCGATCACTAGGAATTTTAGCTGGATGAGGTTGCCAAACCTCTGACACTTGTCACAAGCTTTGACATATGCAATGGCATCTTTATGCATGGTCAGCCAATAGTATCCTACCCAGATTAGTTTGTGCACTAAGGACCGTGATCCAGAATGGTTTATGCAGACTCCTTAGTGGACTTCTCGCATAACATAGTCTGCCTCTTCAGGGATAAAACACCTCAGGTATGGGCGGGAGAAGCCCCTTTTGTATAGGACGTCTTTAATTAGTACTAATCGTGTTGCTTAAACCTTTAACTTCCTTGCAGCTTCCTTACCGTCAGGTAGCACGCTGTCGTTTAGGTAGGAGGCTATTGTTGTCATCCAATTGTTCTTGAAACTTATCTCCTGCACACTAACGTTGTTTATCAATGGTGAGATTTGAACAAATGACAGTACTTGACTAGGGATGAGCATATGCTCTGCTAATGTAGCCTTGGCAAGGCGGTGGTGTGCTCATTCTCTTTCCTTGGGATTTGAACAAACTTCGCTTGGAGCCTGTTCACTCGAGTCTTCACTTGCCCAAAGTACTTTTTCATCTGTTCGCCCTTGCATTCATAGTCGCCTGTAACCTGACTGGTGACTACTTGAGAGTCGCAATATACGACTACATTCATGACTCCTACTGCTTTGGCTAGATCTAGCCCTACTATCAAGGCTTTGTATTCTGCTTTGTTATTAGTTGTAGGGAAATTGAGTTGGACCATGCATTCGACCTCATCCCCTTCAGGGCTATGGAGTACCACACCAACTCTACTTGCTTGTCTGGTGGACAATCCGTCCATGTGGATACTCCATTAAGGAATCTCTCTTACCCCCTGGCCTTCTTTGTGTGTGAATTCTGCGATGAAACTAGCAATAACTTGCCCCTTTATAGCCGTGCGTGGGCGATACTGCACGTTGAACTCGCTTAATTCGATTGCCCATAGTGCTATTTGTCTGGCAGCTTTTAGGCTGTTCATTGCTCTTTGTAGAGGCTTATCCGTTAGAATAATCAACGTGTGCACCTGAAAGTAAGGTTTGAGTTTACGAGCTATAGTTACTAGGGCGAGGGCTAGCTTTTCCATCAGTGGGTACCTTTCTTCTGAACCTCAGAGTGCCCAGCTCATGAAGTATATGGGCTTTTGCACCCCGTCCTCTTCTCTGACTAAAGCTACGCTGACAACAACTGGGGGGACAGATAGGTAGAGGAACAATTCTTCACCTGGTTTGGACGGGCTCCGAAAAGGTGGGGAAGAAAGATATGCCTTCAAGTCCTCGAATGCTTGCTGACACTTGATCGTCCATTCAAAGGACTTTTTCAATGTGCGAACTCTGTACCTGCTTGACGTTTTTTGGCAGAGTCAGCTCCATTATGGCCTGTATTTTATCTAGGTTAACCTCAATACCTCTTTAAGACACCATGAACCCATGGAGTTTTCCCGCCGTCACTTCGAATGAACATTTGTTCGGAGTCGGCTTCATATTATAAGAACGAAGGATATTAAAGGTTTCCTTAAGGTCGTCCAGATGGTCATCCTCCTGAATGCCTTTTACCGATATATCGTCTATGTAGACTTGAATGTTCCTCCCAATTTGATATGCGAACATCTTGTTCATCAGCCTTTAATACGTGGCACCCGCATTCTTGAGTCCGAATGGCATTACTTTGTAGTAGAAGAGACCTTGGCTGGTGACAAATGAAGTCTTCTCTTGATCAGACTCGTCCAGCTTGATCTGGTTATAGCCAGAAAATGCGTCCATGAAGCTTAGCAACTGGTGTCTTGCTGTTGAATCCACCAAGATGTCGATTTGCGGAAGTAGGCAGCTGTCCTTGGGGCATGCCTTGTTTGAGTACATGAAGTCCACGCGCATCCTCCATTTCTTGTTGGCCTTTTTAACCATCACTATCTTGGCCAGCCAATTGGGGTAGTATACTTCTCGTATGAACTCTGCTTCTTGTAACTTGCGAACCTTTTCCGCTATGGCCTTTTCTCGCACTTGCGCGAAAACCCGTTTCTTCTGACGGATGGAAGGAAAAGAGGGCGATACATTCAACTTATGGACAATAATCGAAGGATTAATTCCAGGCATGTTTTCATGGCTCCAAGCAAAGACGTCTTGGTTCTCCCTCAAAAATGCTGTGAATGCCTGTTGTACTAGTGGGTTGGCATGAGTGCCGATCCTAGTCGTTCGTTTGGTCCTAGAATTATCAATGAGTACCTCCTCCAGACCTTCCATGGGTTCTGCCACCATCCGTTGTTCTTCTATACACATTGTTTGTAAATGATCATCCATCTCCAACATGGCAATATAGCACTCGCGCACTACTACTTGATCTCCTCGTACCTCTCCCACTCCGTACTCGGTGGGAAATTTGATCATCATGTGGTATGTTGAAGTTACGGCCTTCCACGAGTTAAGGGTAGGTCGGCCTAGGATGGCGTTGTAAGCGGACGAACAGTCAACAACCATGAATGAGACATCTTTGGTAATCTGCTGAGGGTAATCACTGACTGTTACGGGCAAAGTGATTGCATCGAGGGGGTATACTCTTGTTCATTCGAATCCAACAAGCGTTGCATTGGTTGGAACAAACTATTCTCTCTCAATCCTCATTTACTGGAACGCCAAGTAGTAGAGGATATCAGTAGAGCTCCCCTTGTCCACAAGGACCCGATGGGTGTTGTAGTCCCTTACCTATATGCTAACTACGAGCGTATCGTCGTGTGGGTGGTGAAAACACCAGGAATCAGGGTTGTTGATTCGTGCCATCTTTGGGACGAAGCCCGTCAACTAGATGTTCTACACCATTCGTAGGTAGGTTTTGCGTGCCTTCCTGGACGAACTAAAAGTTGTGGTTCCCCCTACAATCATCCTTATGTCTCCCAATGGGGCCTAGAATGCTCATTTTCCCTCTGGGCAGCCTACTCTTCTAGTGGGTCCTTCCTCTCTTTACTGATGAACCTTTGTAGCTTTCCTTATCTAATAAGAGCTTCTATTTGCTGCTTTAAGTCGTAGCAGTCAGACGTATCATGGCCATGATCATGGTGAAAACGGCAGTACTCGTCTCTGGACCTCTTACTAGGATCTCTTTTCAGCTTGCTGGGGAATGTCAAGGCTCCTTCGTCCTTGATTTGCATCAGGACTTGGTCAATCGGGACAATTAGCAGGGTGAAGCTTGTGAACCTCCTAGTGGGGGGTTTGGAACTTCTTTCCTCTCGTCATTCGCCAATCCTAGCCATCTTCTGTCCCCTATCTTACCGTGCATCCTCTTGTCTTTCCCTCTTCTTAGACTTCTTTTATCTTGCCAGTAGTGCGTCTTCCGCGTTCATGTACTTAGTAGCCCTATAAAGTACATCCGACATGGTTTTTGGTTGTTTTTGTATAAGGAAAACAGAAACTGCCCCTTCTGTAACCCATTGGTAAAGGCAGCCACTAGTATCTTGTCATCAGCTTCGTCAATCGAGAGGGCCTTTTTGTTAAAGCGGGTTATGTAGGATCTCAGCGTTTCCTCCTCTTGTTGCTTGATGCTCATTAGGCACGCAGTGGACTTCTTATACCTGTGCCCCCCTGTAAAGTGTGAGATGAACTGCGTGCTCAATTCCTTGAAGGTACTGATGGAGTTAGGCATCAGTCGGGTAAACCATACCTTTGTAGGACCCTTCAGCGTAGTTGGGAAGGCTCAGCACATGATTTCATCTGCCACCCCTTGTAAGTGCATGAGGGTGTTAAATGACTCTAGATGATCTAAAGGATCCTTTGACCCGTCGTAGGCTTCTACCTATGGCATACAAAACTTTGGTGGAAGGGGGAATGGCATGATGGGTGCGGTAAAAGGTGAGTCTGTCTGATGGACTAACTCGTCAAGGTCGCTTGACACTCGTCCTCTGAAGGCGTTCATCATGAAGTCCATCCTTTCCTTCATCATCTGCATTTCCATGACCATGTATGGTAGAGCAGTATTTACGGCGGATAGACAGCTTGGATCTTGTCGCTCTTGTCTGCATGGGGCATTGTTGCCTTCTGGCCCTTCTTGGTTCCTTCTCTCAGCTAGTTCCTTCCTGGTCCTCCTCCTGGGTGTTAAGCGCTGCATTCTTTTGGCGTAGCTGCTCCTCTAGGTCATATTTTGCTTGGTAAGGTGTTCTACTGCTGCTGCGAGAGTCTGATCCTGTCTCTCAAAGGCGGTGGTGCGTGGTTCGTCCCCTTGATTGTTATTGGTGATCGCCATTGAGTGAGTAAGTAACATGCAAATTTTTGTTCGGAAAGCAGTAGTATGGCTTATTTCCTATCTTTCCTATAAACGGTGTCAACTGATGATGCCAAAAATCATTAGTAAGACACACAGTTCTCATGTGCTCTAGAAAAAATCTGCACAACAAAGAAGAAGAAAAAACCCTACAGACAGTATTGGTGTGGTACTGGCCAAAGACTCTCCGAAGGTTAAGTTAGAGAACTTTCACAACTCTAGAGTGCTAGAGCTGAGGTAAATTATGCGTACCTTATTTTTTGAGAGCTTGGGGTTTTTATAGTAGTGCAGAATCGACTTCTATTTATTGGGTAAGAAGATGTTTCCATATGGGGAAGATCCTAATAAATGTACATACTTTTCAGGATTCTTCACATATAGGGATTCCATTCACTAGGGTCAATCGTAGGGTGCAAGATATTTCTATTTAGGATTCCTTGGAGTTTACTTAAGCCATGTGGGTGCCATGTGACCTTGATATCTGTTGGCCTTGTGCTCGTGTACCTAGAATCCGTCCATCATGGAGGATCATCCGTCCACTATGGGGGACCATCCGTCGTGTGATCTCTCTGTTTAGTACCTCAATCTATCATCTTGTTTTTTATCATCCATTAACTCAGTACCGTCATCTATGGCAGGTTTGTTTGAACAGGTCCGTCAACCTTAACTTTTATCCTCTTCAGATCAGAAACAAGTAGATTTAAAATGCACCTAGTTGAAGGCAGGTTGCAAGATTAGGGACATGTTTAAATCATTTCAAGTGTCGAGACTAATACATAGCACACCTTGTCCTATTTTTTTTTTTTTTTTTCAATAGCTCCTACCTTATAGAAAAATTCCATTTCATTTTTGTTATTTTTAATTAATTGACATAACCCAATGGCTCATCCAAGTTCCAACCACCTGAAAATGGCATGTGAACTAATAAATTAACGATTGTCCTAAAAGTTTAATCAAACTCATGATCTTTTGCTAGCTTTGACAAGAACAGAGCTAGAAGTTCAATCTAGGAGGGCGTAGTAAAAATAATTTCTTTTCATAAAAATCTAAATTGCCATTCATTTAGTACCAACAGATTGCCAACAATGAAAAAGACACAAAATATCTATTTTTAAATACTTTGCCACACAATGAATATCAATATATATATATATATATATATATATATAAAAGTAGAGAGCTCATGCGGGTGTGCATAAGGTCCTATCATGTAGCACTCTAATTTTACATTTAGCATTTTTTTACCTCTTTTCATTAAGTTTTTTTTATTGTTACCTAAAGTTTACATTAACTTATTTTTATTATTATCTCATTAATATCTCATTAATTGTAAAAACTTACACAACACCTTTCTCCCTTTTTCATGTCTTTTAGTGTACCCATCATTTTAGTATTAAAAGCAAAAGCTAAAAAAATAATAATTAAGGACTAACAGTAATAACTAACCAAATAAAGCCTTGGTGATAGATTGACACACGAAAATGTTTTGGATTGTTAAATGGAATGCACTGTTTTACTATTACCAAAATAAAATACCTGAGATTGACAAAACATTTTTAAGAGAGAGAAAGAGGAACATAAGGGGCCACCACTTTCGTCATACTAGCCTCCTACCACCATCAAGTCACCGAAAACCCTAAGAGTAATTTTTTTTTCTTTTTTCTTTTTAAATTAGAGGCTTAAATATGATTTAGGTTTGAGTAATTTGGTTGGATAGTTTTTGTTTTGGGTATATAAGTAAAGAGAATATTTGGTTGGCAATGTAAAGCCATATTCTCTCATGGTTTTAAATCATCTATAACACACATTCATACGCACTTACTCACACCATATTTTAATGCCACACTATTGATGAGTGGAAGACGGTGAGAGAGTTGGACATACTTTCATTTTATGGTTGAACACAACACAAATTAGTTGATTTTCATGGTCATGTTACTCTTCTGCTTTTAGTTTTGGTCTCATGATTTTAAAAAAAGAATTAATCTTACCTTGAGAAAGCTACAATGTGTTGTAAAGCTATTAAACCAATTTTTCATAGTTCAAAATATATATGTTTCTTTACTTTAATTTAGTTTACTTTTTCTTTAACATATATGTACAACATTATTCAAAATCGTCTTATATAAAATATCACAAAATTATCCGTGCTTCGTAAGAGCAACCTACTAGTTATCAAATTTCATTACAAAATGTTACAGCATTTTGTCTAAAAATCAACTTCAATTTTATTATGAATCCTATTTTTGTCTATAAAAACTAATTATAGTTTCTGAATAGAGAAAACAAGATAATAAAAAAAAAAAATCAACGCAGAATCACATTGTCACAAATAAGATACTAAACAATATGGTGGTGCTATCCACCTTTGTAGCCCATTATTAACTAGTTATTACTAATCAAGTCATTTTTTTCTTGAGTTACTAATCTAGTCAATTTAAGAGCACTCACATCAATGGGTGCATAATAGAAAATGATGCAAAATTTACATAGTATCCTTTAAAATTTACCCGCGTTAGTTTGGCCATTGGTGTGCAAATATGCACATTTACTACAGTATCTGTGTATATTAACACGGTTAGAGCATCCGCATCAGTGGATGTATAGTTTCTGTCCATTTTGCAAGAAAAAAACATGCTTTTTCTATTTTACACACCCACTTTTACAAAACACCCACATTAGTTTGTTTATTCTACACATTTATTCAATAAAATATTCATTCTTGACTCAATACTTAGCCACCATCAATGATCAGAGCAGCAACAATCACCAACCCAGCCTCCATCATCAACCCACACAACCACCATCATCAAGCCAACCTCCATCATCAACCCACCCATCAAAATCCCAAAACCACTGATCAAAATCATCAAAATCCACTGATCAAAATCATTAAACAAAGAAAAAAGATAGTGGCAAGATCAACCCCTTTACCAGAAACAAAGGACAAGAAATCAAACAATGAGAGGCTTCATGGCGATCAGTGATCGGTGAGGTCTTCATGTCGATTGGTGATCGGCGAGGCCTTCATGGCAATCGACGAGAGATCAAATAGCAAGAGATCAGTGAAGGTTTAATGGTGATGATTTGCTGGTCTAGTGATTTGATCCGGCGATTGGCAATAGATCAAAGCAGTGGCGATCGGCAGCGGTGGTGATAGATGATTTGATCAGGTGATGATTTGATCGGCCTTTGTGGTTTGATGATTAGATCAAATGAGAAAAATGGAGAGTGAGAGCAACCAGAGACAAAGAGAGAGTAAAAATTACTATAATATTAAATGCAAGTGCTACAGTAACCGTGGTGCATATATGCACGGTTACTGTAGCAATTGTGTATTTATGCACAATTTTACACCCACTGATGTGGGTGTTTTTTTGGTTAAAATGTGTAAAATGAAGGGTTTTTTGTATTTTGCAAGATTTTGCATCCACTAATTACTGTAGCTTTGCATTTAATAGTTTAATAATTTTTTCTCTCTCCATATTACTGGATCCCACTCTTTCTCTCTTTCTCTTTCTCTCATCTTAGAACAGTTTAGTGGGTAAAACCTCTCTCTCTCTTTCTATCAATCTTCCTCCCTCAAAGCTTCCATGGCCAGACCTTGATGATCTTACCACCGCTCACTACTGCCACTGTGGTTTATCTCGTAAAGCCTTCTCTGATCTCACCCATTTTCATTCAATATTGCTTTCTTTATTTGCTTTACATTAAGCTTAGCCACAGCTGAACCACAACCACCAGTGATAGCAGTGGTTTATGGCAATTTTTTATTCACTTCCTTCTTCTATTTTCTCTTAGGTTTGGGGATTTAGATTCTTTTTGTTTAATCTGAGGTTTGGGGATTTAGATTTGGTGTATCTCATACATAGCAAGCTCTCACAATTCTTGCTAAACTTAAAATTTTAAACCTTCAATGTTGAAGTTGATTGGTAACTGTTGGGGCACATGTTTGATGTTTTTAGTAATTGATTTATTCATAAGGTACCATGTAGTAAATGGCTACTTTGTTCACATGAGGTAGGTCCACGGGCAACAGGCAAGCCTAAATTTGCACTCTGATAAATTATGTCTTTTGGTGGTTGCAGTGGTGGTGGTGGCTATGATATTTGTATGTCTTGTGGTGGTTGTAATAATGGCAGTGGTTGTGAGAGAGGGGGAGAGAGAAGGTTGAAAGAACTAATAAAAAATAAATTTTATATTTGAAATAAATTTTAGAATATACATACTGATGTGGGTGTTTTTAGAAACTAGCTGTGTAAAATAGAAAAAGTAAGTTTTTATGCTAAAATAGACGGACACGAACTGATTCAAAAATTAACTAATTTGAGTGAGTCTAACTTTCTAAAGAGAGAATAATGAGATAGGTTACGTGTTTTCTTGTTGTGGCTCCACCTTTGTACCCTGTCTATATAGATGAGGGTATTTGTCCCTACAACTCACTTACAGGTACGTGTCTTGTTTAGAAAAACAATGCTTAAATGAGAGAGAGAGAGAGAGAGAGAGAGAGAGAGAGAGAGAGAGAGAGAGAGAGAGAGAGAGAGTTTTGAGATTGTGAATAACACATGCATACTAGTATACTACTATATTCAATTCATAGATACCTAGAAAGAAGAACCAGATACAGATCAGCATCAATGGCGTCATGGTGTAGAGCGGAGATACTTGCTTAACAAGCCAAGAAATATGTTATTTGAGCCAATTTTATCTTCCTCTTTTTGTTATCGTTTGGGTTATATATTATTCAGTGCGTTGGGCTAATTTTTATTTGCTTAACAGTAGGCCAAGAAATATGTTAGGCGACCGAATATAATTTTCTTGAAAAACTTGGGGAGGCCACAGCCCTTTTGCTGTATGAAAAGATCTCTACCATTTATACTATTAAGGAAATTTTCATGAGGTCAATACTCAATACTTAACTCTGTTTCTGTGCTTTGATATCATGTTAAATTACTAATTATCTCAAAAGCTTAACTGTTAGGAAATTCTAAATTTAATTACTTAACCATATTTATAACACGAACGATTTCATTCATTTTAACGGTTAATAGCATATGTTCAAAATTCTGTAACCTGACATGATCAGATCAAATAATGAGTTGCCAAACCTAATTGAGTTCGACCAACCCATAGTCAATTCTAGGTAGTAGTGCAGCAACGATGGAGGCGTTAGAGATTGCCCATGCCATCTATTTTACGAAAAGCATTGGTGTGCAAAATGTCATCGTTAAAGGGGAATCAAAAGCTACAATAGATTCTTTGAATCCAACTGAACCCAACCCTTCCATGGTGGATCATTTTGATTGATGAAGCAAAACAGGGTCCAACATAGTTCTATAGGGGATCTCTTTCTTTTGTAAAGGCGGAATGGAAAGAAGGTCGCACATAAATTAGCTATGTATGCGCAATTTGCATTAGAGATGGAGTGGATAGAGCCTAGAGGAAGCTCATGCTCAAACATTGTACTTGTAAAAAAGAAGAACGGGCAGATACGTTGCTTCGTCGACTTTAGAAATCTTAATTAGGTCTGTCCCAAGGACGAATTCACATTGCCCAATATGGATCTGCTGATAGATTCTGTCGCGGGGAATGCGATGTTCTCCATTATGAACAGATTCAAAGGGTACAATCAGATTTGGATGGCAGCAAAAGATGCGGAAAATACTGCCTTTAGAACACCTATTGGGAATTTCTACTACACAATGATGCCATTCGGGTTGGAAAACACAGGGGCAACTTATCAACGCACGATGATTACCATATTTCATGACAAGATGCATTGAGAAATGGAGGACTATGTGGATGACATAGTGGTCAAGTCAAGAAGGCAAGAAGATCATGTCAAGCTGCTGCGAAAGGTGCTCGAAAGATGTAGACTTTTCAAGCTGAGAATGAATCCGTTGAAGTGCACTTTTGGAGTATTTGTCGGAAAATTTTTGGGATTCTTGGTCCACAGCAAAGGGATAGACATAGATTCGGCCAAAGCAGTGGCAATAGCGACTATGAAGCCACCAGCCATGGTCAAAGAGTTAAAATGTAAGGTTGAATATAATCAACCATGTATTGGCTTTATTCCATGCCAAATTTGCTTGTAATTTAGCATGTAGAAACCCTGTATTTAGGTGGGAATAATGTGAGGGTTATGTGTGAGAGAGTGCGAAGAAAACTCAAGTTTTGTGCATTCAAAGGAGTCTCGCAACTGGATCTCGCGATTGACTCGCGATTGCCAAGTTGCCAAAGTACCATATGTGTGAAGCATGCAGGAAGCTCAAGGGTCACGACAGTTGGAGCACTACAGGACAAAAAGTACAATCTGCCTTGCCAGTTAACTCACGACTCAAACTCGCAACTCATTCCAATCTCGAGGCCAAGTCGCCAAAATGCCCTGTTTTGCTGAAAACTGACTTTTCACATTCCATCTCATACCCTACTATAGATACCCTTATACCCACGAAATGTAAGGGGCTGAGAAAAAGGAGCCTATTGAGAGAAAAACCCTAAAAGAGGTTTCTACAACACACCCACCTTATTAGAGAGAGAGCTACTCATTCTTAGAGAGAAATCTTTGTAGTCTTCTCTCATTCCCTCTCCCATTGTTATACCCATTAAGAGGAGATTTGTACCCAAACACTAATTGAACTTTCAATTGGTATCAGAGTAGGTACACATGTTTTTGTTTCATTACCTAAGTGTGATCCTTAAGCCCTTGTGTTTTTTTGCCATGGATAGTGCTTTGTATGCTTCTATGCATGTTTTGGTTGATGATGAATTTAGCATGCCACGTGTTTGTGAAAATGCCTCTATGAATGTTTATCCTCATAATTATGATGACATGTTACTTGAATCATTGGGTGTTGTTGATATTCCAAACATCAAACTTTTGAAGAAAGAAGTTTCATAAGAATGTGAGCAAGTTCATTTATGAAAATGATGATTTGATTGCTAAGCTCAATGAATCCAACAAATTGGTTGAGAAATATAAGAAACTTGCTGAAAATTCCCTTGAAAAGCTAAAAGAGTTTGAAATAAAAGAGTTTGTTGATGAGCTAAAATGTGAAAATAAATCCCTTAAGATGCATGCCAAGTATTTGATTGTTGAGCCTATTACTAAAAAGGATGAAAATATTTGTTGCAATCATGTTGTGGTACTCAATTTTGTGCCTATTATGTGTTCTACCTCAAAGGAAAAATTGGTGTACATTCCTCCACATAAAAGAAATCAAAAGGTGGAGAGAAAAGCTATTAAGTTAAAGCCTCTGTTTAGGTCTTAACCTAAGGTTTTGGATGGATCTATTATGTTCCAACATGTCACCATTGTGGTGTGATTGGTCAATAAGACCTTAATGTCATAAGTTGAAGAGAGAACAAAACCATGTTACTAGATCCCTCCCCAAAAAGACTAGTGGACCTAAACACATTGTTTGTCACCATTGTGGTACTTTTGGTCATCTAAGACCTCATTACTCTAAGTTTCATGCTCTTAAAAGAATTAAAAGAAAAGAGAAACTTGAGCTCCTTGGAAGTTGTGCTAAAAAGGGTAAACCGGATTTGAGTGAAAATAACATGTTAAAGAAAGTGTTTAATGCTCTTAACTCATTGTTTATGTGCATCTTTGATTCTCATTCTTCCAACCCTCGTCTCTCTTCTCATGAGACACCCATTCTAAATAATTTTTCTGTTTGGATGAGGAAGGGTTCCTATGGTTGAGCTTTTGCTCTTTTGGTCCTTGATCTAATTCTTTCGATCTTTGTAGGAGGACCCTTCATGCATTAAATGTCACATCTTCATGCATTTTGTGCATCTTGCATTTATTCAAATGCATTGTTTTTGTTTTGATCTTACTTTTATGTTTTAGTTTTGTGTGAGTAAAAAATCTAAAACCACATAAAAAGTGAAAAATTCAAAAAGTTAGATCGTATATGTTTGAACACATATCACATGTGTGTCTAGCCTTGTACCTTTGTACTAATGGCTTTGTGCATTTATAAGCTTAACTTGTTATGTATGCAAATTCTATCTTTGTGGAAAAATATTGGCATCTATGTGTGATTATTGTAAATCGATCTTCAAGCTTATCTTGAATGATTAGTCAATAGTCATGTTAGTTTTGATACATGCATAGACTTGTGCCTATATATCTTCCCACTCTTTTATGTTTTTGCTTATAGCTCAATAAATGTCAAATCTCGAAAAGAGATAATGAGCTACAAAAGTTGTCGCACATACTAGTATTTGACTAGGAAAAAGGGAAAGTGACTTGTATTGAAAATGTATGGTGCCCAAAAACCAAAGGCTTGTTCATTAAATTGAAATATCAAAAATTTCAAGCCTCGATCTCAAAAAGAGATGCAAAGATAAAAAATGATCAAATGTTATGAATTGTAGGAAGCCAAATGAAAAGCTTCAAAGATATGTAATCATTTTATTGTAGGGGGTCATATATGTTCGTTTCTATAATTGAGATAGACCACTTGACTTGATACTAGTTGTGTATGACTTGATTGAATTGATCATTGAAGCTTCACTCTAGACTAAGGACTATTCCACATTTGATATTCACACACAACACACATGCCTAATGTTCAAAAAATGTCTCATTCATTTGTTCGATTGTACTTGATTAAATGTGTTGTATGTGTGCTCAACTACATGTTCGATCAAACTAAAAATATTTTTGATAATTTTATATGTATTTGGAAGTGATTTTTATCACCCTTTATGTTCATGTTTAGTGCTTACTTTGTTTTTCATTGTTTTAAACATGTTTTGTGTGGAAAAAAAAGGGTGTCAGAGTTTTTCACGACTCACTCGCGAGTCACAAAACTGGAAAAATGCATTTTCTTCACATTTTTTGGTTCTTTGGCAGAGAGGTTCGCGACTCACTCGTGAGTGAGCACTCAATTCGTCAAAAAGACTTCGAAAATTTCATGAAAATTGTTTTCGTGACTCATCTCACAACTCGCCTAGTCGCGAAACGCCTAGAAACAACTTTCTAAAGTGTTTTGTTAAATTTTTGTATGAGATTGATTTCTTTTGATGATTTGCTTTGGATGTTGGCCTCTAGTAGCAAAAAGAACATGTATTAAGGGTAGATTTCATGTTGTTCATGCATTGTTTCACATTATTGTTCATAGTGTGCATGCTAGGTGTTTGATAAAATGCCTCTTAGGTATTTTCTCACTTGTTTGGACTCCGATGAGTACCAAAATTTGGGGTTTCTCATATTTTCTCATTAGGAACATGTTTGGTTCATTGGTTGTGTATTTAACACACCTTGCCCCCCATGTGCATTTTCCATGCTTTGGTCATGCATTGCACATAGCCAACTCTTGCACACACCTTTGCTATCCTTGTCATGCATTGGTCTATACCTTGTTTCTTCATCCTAGCATGTCATGTTTACTTTATGCTTTGTAGCGTTTTGTTTTGTCTTTTGTTTAAGCTTCATTTTCTCATTCATCTTGCACCCCTCATGAATCTTATCCTTATTTATTCCTTCATCTCTTGCCCTCATTTCCCCTTGACCCTTTGTCTATTCGTGTCAAAAAGGGGGAGAGTATACTCTAAAGTAGTATACCAGAGAGTTTTGTCATTTCTATATAACTCTTGTGCACATTCTTAGGGGGAGAAATTCTATTTCTTGTGCATATTTATAGGGGGAGAGATATTCTATAAGGGAGATGCATATACTAAGGGGGAGAAGACATTGTGTTCATAAGAAAACTCTGTTTTGTTTGTTTTTTCTTTATGTTTGTTTTCTTGTTTGCTTTATGGTGCTTTGAGTTATGTTTAGTATCTATGCTTTGTTGTTCTCATTGCATCATGTTTGTGTGTTGGACATGCATACATCCTTATGCTATTATGCTTTATTGATTGCGTGTTAAGATGATCATTTGCTTTGTTATGTACATTGTAGTCAATTCTGTATGACTGTTTTGGTGTATGATCAAGTTGCTCATATGTTTTACATCATGTTTACTTGATCGCAATTTACTTGTTACATTATACTTGTCCTTTTATTACTTACTTTACCTCGAGGGTTCAATGTGTTTTGTGCAAGTGTTTCAGATTATAGGTATATACATTCCAAGTTCATCATAGATTTTAGATTTAGCTGTGATTGAGTTTTGCCACTGTTCCCAAACTCATGTTTAAATCTAGAGTCTGTTTTAGGGTGTTTTGCCACCGAATAGCCAAAGGGGGAGATTGTAAGGTTGAATTTAATCAACCATGTGTTGACTTTATTCCGTGCTAAATTTGTTTGTAATTCAGCATGTAGAAACCCTATATTTAGGTGGGAATAAAGTAAGGGTTATATGTGAGAGAGTGTGAAAAAAAACTTAAGTTGTGTGCATTCAAATGAGTCTCGTGACTGGATCTCGTGACTGGCAAGTCGTCAAAGTGCCATATGTGTGAAGCATGCAGGAAGCTAAAGGGTCATGATAGCTGGAGCACTATAGGACAAAAAGTATAGTCTAGCCTAGTAGTTAACTCGCGACTCGTTTTAGTCGCAAGGCCGAGTCGCCAGAATGCCCTATTTTGCTGAAAACTGACTTTTCACATTCCATCTCATACCTTACTATAAATACCCATATACCTACAAAATGTAAGGGGATGAGAAAAAGGAGCCTATTGAGAGAAAACCCCTAAGAGAGGTTTCTACAACACACTCACCTTATTAGAGAGAGAGCTACTCATTCTTAGAGAGAAATCTGTGTAGTCTTTTCTCATTCCCTTTCCCATTGTTATACCCATTGAGAGGAGATTTGTACCCAAACACCCACACTCAGTTAGAGTGTTAAGAGTGTTTTTGGAGCTTGGGAAGCATTGGAAGATGCCAAGCCAAAGGGAGCTTTTCTTTAAAAGAACCAAGTTTGGCTTCATACAAGACGTTGGCCCAAAGGATGGAGGAAAAATTTTGTACATTCGAAATAAAGCATGCTTCGAGGAACGAGAATCGATATGCAGATGCATTAGCTGCATTGGGCTCATAAATAGCCTTTAAATGGAGCAGTGTTAGAGTTGAAATTAAAAAGTGAAGAGAAACCATAATTGAAATACTTAAGGAAAAGTTCCCAAAAAAAGAAGAATGCAAAGAAGATTGGAGGGCTCCCATCAGGGAAGCCTTAATGAAGGAAGAAGATGTGGAAGAAATGAAAACAATAAAGGACTATGTCCTGATGAACAGAGAGCTATACCGCAAAATGCCAAGTAGAATTTTATTCAGATGTGTGGGGCACAAGGAGGCCCAGAGAAAGCTAGAGGAGGTGCACATCAGGACTTGCTGAGTTTGCAAGGAGGTTAGCTTGTACTAAAGGTTGCAGAGAGCGAGTTTCTACTAGCCAAATATGAGCAAAGACGTGGACTTGATTCAAACCCAATGTGAAGCCTACCATCTGGCCGTAGATAGAGAAGAGAGCTACGCCATGTTTGCCATGGAAGATTGGAGAAGCCTGTTCATGGGGTACTTGGCAGAAGGGATCCTTCCATAGAGACACAAGGAAAGGTATAAGCTCAGGAAATTGGCAACTTGCTATTTCCTATATGAAAGAATCCTCTTCAAGAAAGGGTACGATGGAGACCCACTACGGTGTCTGGGACCTGAAAAGGCCAATGAGATATTGAAGGAGGTACATGCAAGAGAATGTGGAGAGCACCAGGGAAGAAAGAAGCTATATCTATATTATAGATGGGCTACTATTGGCCCACTATGAGAAGGGATGCAGTAGAATTTGTGAAGAAATGCCTTGGTTGCCAAGTGCAAGCCAATTTGATCTATAGCCACCCATAGAGCTTGTAGAGCATGGTCACCTCATGACCTTTCCACACTTGGGGGCTTGACTTGATGGGACCAATCAATTTACCTTCCAATGGGTACATATGGATCCTTATGGCAACAAAGTATTTCACCAAGTGGGAGGAGACCATACCACTTCGCAAAGCCATCATCGGAGTTGTGGCAAACTTCATCAAAGAGAACATAATTGTTCGGTTTGGGGTTCCTCATAGGATCATAAGTGAAAATGGTATGCCTTTTGTGAAAAAGAAAGTGAGAATGATGCTAGAATTCTACCAAGTGAAGCATCACCGGTCATCGCCTTATTACCCACAAGGGAATGGATAGGTGTAAGCAACAAACAAAACCCTTATTAAGATCATTAGCAAAATGAGTTAAGAGTATAGTGGAGGTTGGGTGACACATCTGCCAGACATGCTATGGGCTTATTTGAGCTCACCCAAATCTACCATAGGGTTGTCCCATTTCCCCTTAGTATATGGGACAAAAGTAGTAAGCCCAGCATAGGTAATGATACCGTCTTTGAGGGTCATGCAAATGTGAAAGAAAGAAAAGGAAAATGTGGTCTTTATAGCAGAAAGGAGTGAGGACCTAGAAGTATTAGATGAAAAGAGGGAAGAAACCCAAGAGCGTAGTTGCAGATACAAGCAAAGAATATCTAAAGCTTATGGTAGGACTATTAAAGAAAGGATGTTCACAGAAGGACAACTCATGTTAAGAATAGCAAACCATGTTAAGCGAGGTATGGTAGGACTATCTAAATTCTCACCGAAATAGGAGGGACCCTTTATGGTAAGGGAAGCTCATGCAAACGGGTATTATTGCCTAGCTCAAATGGATGGAAAAGATTTAGTGGACCCCATTAATGGTAAGTGGTTGAAACGCTATTATGTGTAGGAAAATATTATGTAATCGTTTCCTTTTATTTTTTTCCTTCCTCCAAGTGACCACCCTTACAAGGGATATGATGTCACAAGAAAGCATTATAGTTTGTTTTATGTGTAATTATGTTTAAAGACAAAAGGCAAAAAGTAATGAAGATCATACATGAGGTATTAGCAGAAATATATTGTATCATAAAGCATAGTAATAACTATAGTAGATGTAACATAATAGATTACAAGCCAAAAATGTATAAGTCATACTGGACTTATTAAATAAGTCATAAGTGCTGAAGAAATAAAGTGTACTACGAATAGAAGGGAGGAAAGAAATAAACACAAAAGGAAAATAACGGCAAAGCTACACAAAAGCTAACAAACATCTAAATGATCAAAGGCCTAAGATAAGGGTCTGATCCTTGAAGCGGTTAGGACCAGTAACACCAGAAAGGGAGATGCTTATGACCAGCCTCTAAGTTTGCCACCTCCTTCTTTAGATTCTTGATGCGGGTATCAATGGCGCCGATAGTAGGCTGGATCTTCCTCATAAAGAGGGCTCAAGCAATCTCTCATAAATGCTCAAACAGAAACTCCACGACAAACTCAACATGAATCAATTCCTGAACTGCAACCCTCCACTGTAGGATCCTCTCAATGGAAATTGTGTTGATGAAGTCATGATCAATGTCATTTATCACACACCATAGCAACTTGATGAAGTGCTCCCTCGCAGAACGACCAAGGGGGAATCCTTGCATGAAGTCCCCACGGCTGTTGTAAACTGCCTCTAAGCATACAACGCACTCCATAGGTACCTGATAACCATGAAAGTCCACATAAGGAGATCCAGCACCCAAGAAGTCTGTCGGGTCAAGGTCATTAGTCTTAACCTGCTCAAAACAGACTAAGAAGGCAGCAGCATCACCCACAGGATTGAGAACGGTGGTAGAACTGCTACCAATCTCAAACCGAGTGGTCGGAGCCACCTCAGTAGGGGATGGACTTGAATGAATATTCAAGGCACAATATAAACCCTCAGCAAGGAGACGAAGAAAAGAAATAGGCATGATGACAAAAAAAAAAATTATAATTGAAGAAAGGTACAAGGGTAAGGAAGTTGCTAGGGCTAGCAGGAATGAGGGTTATGGGTATTATAGAAATGGGGGTTATGGGCACTGCAGGACCTACTGTAGCCTTGGACTCCTCAGGCATGTCTGTGACTGTGTGGCAAGAGCAACATGTAAGGAAAATAAAGGAATGTACTAAGAAATGACATGAAGAGAAGAAAAAGAAGATAGTAGAGATAAAAAATACATACCCATAGCCTCAGCTCTCTACCCAAGTCCTCACAACCGATTCATCATCAAATCCTCAAGGACCTCCTCAGACCCCTTGTTGGAAGACAAGTCTGCATCAGGCCCTTGGGTGGTAGAACTGGGAAAAGAGGATGGGGTGAGAACTAGTGAAGACCCATCCTTTAAGACCTATAAGAGGGCAACGAAGGGGTTGTTGGTAGATATAACGGGTGGAGGAGTAGCAGGAGAACTCTTCTCGATCTAGGATGCCCCCGCAACAATGACTCCCTTTTAGGGAGTAGGGATCTCGACAGAAACAGGGACAAATTCCCTAATGACAACCCCCTCAACGTGGGTGCTCTCCTTGGTGGAAACTAGCTCAGATGGAGGAATTGGAGCCTTAGTAAGAACTCCCTAGGCAGCAGCAATAATGGCAGAAGCCATGGCTTTGGCAACGGCATCCGCTCCATCAAAGAAGCCCTTCATGGGCGTATTAATGGTGACAGGAGCCTCTTGCTTATAGGATGGTAAATGGAAATGGGCTTAGGATAAATCTAAGGAATGGCAATCGAAACAAGAAAATGGGTGAACAGGCACACAAAATATATATAATAATAATTTAAAGAAGGAATAGGGATGCATGCATAAATAAGGAAAGGCAAAGAAGGGAAAGGGATGTACCTCAGCCTTGGGCTCATCAAGCAGTATGAGGCGAGCAGTAGAAGTGTCCTCCTTGTACTTAGACTGCCAAGTAAGGAGAAAACACGCACATAGAGTTAGCTGCAGGAAAGCCTAATAAATAACTAAAATAAAGGAAAACCAAAATTTAGAGATAACATACTCTCCTCTCGACAATGACAGACGAGATTGGGGGAGATGTCTTCCTCTTGCTGCCACGTGTACTACTGGAAGGGGAGCATCCACAAATGACTTCGATGTGGGAGGCCTAGGTTTGGCTTCAGTAAAATGCCTACTAGAATGAGTCCTGATTGAAGGAGGGGGATAGCTCTCAAGTACTATGTTGTTAATAGGGGGAAGACCTTCGTTGTATGGGACGATATCAGAACAAGTCTCAGATGAATCATCACCCCTCTTGGTAGACTTAGGCTTGGCGAACCGACACGCCAAGCATTTCTTTGTTGGCGTAGGAAGGTTCACCACTTTCATCTTCTTTTCCCAGCCAGGGGGGAACTTACCAGCATACAAATACCACCCTCTCTCTTTCTTCTGCCACTCAAATATGGCTGACCTACTCTACTTCCAAGCATATGCCATCACAAACTTAGTGGGAAGCAATAGCCGCAGGTTCACGGAAATAATGGCATGTAGACCCTCAGGTGGGATAAGAGAGAACCCACAGTATGAGAGACCGCCAAAATTAAGGGTGCTCTCAAAAAAGAGATTTGGATACTTTTTAGGGCACTTCTCTTTTTGGGTAAGTGTTATGGAATCGCTACTTATTTTTTTACAAAAACAAAAATTAAGAAAAAAAATACTAAATACAAAATACATGACCGAATTGTTCCGTTCTCATTGATTGAATAAAAAATACAATCTGGATAAATTAAGTATTACATGGCTTTGGGTCCTAGTTGCAAAATACCAAAGATACATGGCATTTTGTCCTAGTTACAATCTACCCAAAATAAAAATAAAGATAAAGCCTAGGTTTACCTATCCGAAGACACTAAATTCGGAGGCTAGGTTACGGAATGAGAAGGTGTTAGGCACCCATTTTAACCAGACAGAGTCTAGTCTTCTAGACTCTCGTGACTAATGTACCCCTTTTACGCATAACATGAATGATTTGTTGCACACATGAAAAACTAAATCACATAATTCTATTTATGAATGCATCTTCTTCTTTGTTAAAAATTTAGATCTGTGTGGTGGAAAAAAAAAGAATTTGGTTTAGAAATATCAAATCTTTTTTTGTACATGTAAAAACAATAGTTTTTGGCATAGAAAGGTCAGATCTATGTTTATTAAATAAAACAAAGTCTTTTGGTTTTAAAAATGTACTAGGTCTGTTTTGGAGAACTAGAAAAAATTGGTTTTTGGTTTGTATTAAAAAAAATCAGATCTGTTTTGTAACAAAAAAATTAGATTTGTACAGAGCTAGAAAAAATTAGATTTGTGTTTTTATGTAAAATAAAATAAGAAAAAGATTTTTTAGAAGAGAACTATATTATGAAATAAACCTATGCTACATGCATCAGACAAAACAAACAAAACTATTCATGACTTTCTTTTTATTTCAAAATCTGCTATGTTAACAAAAATTCAGATCTATATCTAAAGAAGATGTAAATCAGTTTTTTTGGATTTAAAAAATTCAGATTTGTATTTATGGAAGATACCAATCGGTTTTTTTTATTTAAAAAAATTCAGATCTGCATCTAATGAAGATGCAAATCATTTTTTTTTTTTTTTTTTTTTATTGAAAAAGATTTAGATCTGCATCTAATGAAGATGCAAACCAATTTTTTGATTGAAAAAGATTTAGATCTACATCTAATGAAGATGCAAATCAGTTTTTGATTGAAAAAGATTCAAATTTGCATCTAATGAAGATGCAAATCAGTTTTTTTTTTTATTTTAAAAAATTCAAATTTGCATCCAATGAAGATGCAAATCAGTTTTTGATTGAGAAAAATTCAGATCTGCATCTAGTGAAGATGCAAATTAGTTATTTATTTATTTAAAAAAGATATGATAACAAGAAGATTTTTGAAACAAAAAAAGATCTTGACAATAAAAACATTAAAAACATATTCCAATAAAGAAAATATAGACAACACATGATATGGACATTTAAAAATTAAAACTAAACAAACATTTATTCATGCATTATCAAGTTAAAAGAGTTAGAAGAAGAAGAAGTAAAGAAAAACTACCTCTTGCTTGGTCGTACTCTTTTTCTTGAGAGAATATTTTAAGGTTCAAATAAATTTATGCAATTATCTTTGAAACCTAAAAGTTCTTACTTACAAAAAAGAAATTCTTAAGACTAAAGCCTCTAGAACTTCTTTAACGTAAGAGAGAAAATGCCAAAAAGGGTTGTAAGAAAGAGGGGAAACCTGAGAGCGTGAAAAACTATGCTGAATTTTGAGATCCAGACTCTATTTATAAAGGCTGGAAGGCTCGAAAAAATAGCTTAAATGATCAGAATACGAATTGGGACACGTCCTCATCGTTAAAAAAATAAAAAAAAGGATGTGTTTTAAGCTTGCCCTAATGCCCTCGGGCCGAAGCCCATATGTGCACCATTCGGCACTTTGAAAGTGACGTTCAACACTCCAAAAGTGTCGAATGGCACTTTTGGGTGCCAATCCCACTTTCGAGTTTGGGTGCGTTTTGAACTCCTTTTTTTTTTTTTTTAATAGGTTTTTTGAGCTAGGACTTGCACTTAGACTCGTTTTTAATCCATATTCTAAAAATTAAACTCTTTTTTGGATAATTCAGATCTTTTCAAAAACAATTATCTTGTAGATAAATATTCTAAAAAATCTTGATAAAGTCTAGATTATCCAAAATTTTATTGTTATCCAATTATCCCCTTTATTGCCATGCAAGCAATCCTATTTTTGACACTAACTAACAACCAATCACAAAATCATTTAATTAATTTTAATTGTTTAACCAATCAGAATTAATTTAAATTAATCATGCGTGGTTGACTCTACCTAGACTTAATGCATGCTAACCGTGCAAACTTGATCCTGTAATGTCTTTCAATCCGATGGTCCGATTTGGAAACTGGGCATACCGTCATGATCGTTAGAACCTCGAGATCATTTTTATGATATGCAACGAACAAATTAATGCATGTAATGCAATCATGATTTTTGAGTACATGAATGGTCATTCTAGTCATCTTCCTTGATTAAATCATGGGTGCAAATCGAGTGTCTACAAAATGCCCCTCATTGATAAAGCTTGGAAAGTGAATGTCAATGTAAAACAAAGATACTAATTTTAGTGGTCATGATTTAATTGAGGTTGAATTTTCAAAGATTACCTAGCCCTTGAACCTAAAATCTTGGAACATAGAACTGGTGCTTTTACCTTTTTGAAAAAAAAAATTGAAATTTGTAAACACTTGACCTACTTGATAATTGATGAATTTTGAAATGATTCTTGATGATTGAGGTGACCAAGAGGCTTTTCTATCTCAGTCTGAATATGGATAGTAACCAAGGGGCTTTTCTACCTCAGGATCGGAGCTATAACGACCAAGGGGCTTTTCAATCTCGATCTTGATAAAAGGTAACCAAGGGGCTTTTCAACCTCGAAATTGGAGCTATGGCAACCAAGGGGCTTTTCAACCTCGATCTTGATGAAAGGTAACTAGGGGGCTTTTCAACCTTGGAACCGAAACTATGGTGGCCCAAGGGCTTTTCAACCTCAATCTTGATGAAAGGTAACCAAGGGGTTTTTCAACCTCAGAACCGAAGCTGTGGTGAACGATTGGCTTTACAACCTCGATCTTGATGAAAGGTAACCAAGGGGCTTTTCAACCTCGTAACCATAACTGTGGTGACCAAGGGGCTTTTCAACCTCAGAACTAGAACTGTGGCGACCAAAAGGGCTTTTCAACCTTGATCTGAGTTATTGGAATGTCAATCAAAGGGCTTTTCAACTTTGATTCAAGTTGTTGGAATGTCGATCAAAGGGCTTTTCAACTTTGATCTGAGTGGCTGGAATGTTGATCAAAGGGCTTTTTAACTTTGATTTGAGTGTCGGTTGCAAAAAGTCAAAATTTGGGATTAGACTTCAAATGATGAGGTCTTTGTTGCTCCATTGTGATTTTCCTTTGTTCCTTCTTGATTTTTTTTTTAAAAAAAAAAAAATCATTAGCAAGAAAACCTTGATGGATTTTTGTGGTTCCTTGAAAAAGATTTTTTCTCTTTGAAACTTGAAACTTGGAATTTGAGATTTTGAAGCTTGAAACTTGAGATTTTGAAACTTTGCATCTTGAAATTTTGAAACTTGAGATTTGAGAATTTGCAACTTGAAATTTTGAACATGAAATTTTGAGATTGAATTTGAAATTTAGAATGTGGAATTTTAAACTCAGGAATGAAAATTTTGAATTGAAAATTTGGGATTTGGAATTTGAAAGTGAATCTTTTATCCTTAATCCGCTCCAAGAATTATCCTTTCTCTCTTTTTTGTTTGGAAATCAATATGACCCTTCTCTTTTCATGATTTTTTTTAAAAGAAGAAAGGAAAAGAAGAAAAAGAATTTTTTTTTTTTGGGAGTTGACTCAGCAACTCAATTGAGTTTAAGTGTGGAGGCCGAATTTTGGCCCCCCATTTGTCTTGTATCTCTCTATTTCTTTTATAAAAAAAATTAATTTTTAAATTTTAAATTTTTTTTTTTTTTTTTTTTTTGCTTCCTCCTTCATCCTTTCTTCCACTATTAACACTATTCACCCTCATCTTCACCTTGATTTTTCTTCTTCACCTCACCATTTCTTCTCCCAAAAAAAAAAAACACTTTTCTAAGCTTCTCAACCTTCCTTCACTCATCTCCCTCAATATATTTTTTTAGATTCTTGTGTTCTTGACCACTTTTGCTACACACCCATTTTTGTGAAACCCATTTTCAAACCCATCTTTTCTTTGCACCAAAATGTCATCTTCTTCCAATGGACCCTCTTTTCTTACTTCTCATGGAAAGAAATACCATCCATCATTTGAATGGAATGATGAGGAGGGGCTCCTTCAAGACCCCAAGACCCATGCTCCACATTCCCACATAGACTTCAAAGTGAGTTTTTCTTTGGTTTCTTTGTTTGTAAAAATGTTGTTTCCATGCTTTATTGAAATTTTGATATTGAGACATTGTCATTTTGTTGTGTGATCTTGTTGGAATTTAAGGCATTGTATGATTGATCATGTTGTAATCTTGGCGTTGGAGCATTTTTGAAGTGTTGTATTTTTTAGTCATTGTGTAATTTGGACAATGTTGGTGGCTCATGGAATTTTGGCAATGTTGGTAATTTGTGATGTTGTTGAATGAATTTTGGCCTTGGATTTTGTGGGCATTGACATTGTGAAAAATTTGTGTTGTAGGCTTGTATGAAAATCTTCATGATGCATGTGGGAAATTTTGTTGGTATGTGTAAATTTTATTTCATGAATCATGGCAAAATTTCGATGGGACATTGATTTTTTTTTTTGGTGGGACATTCATCTTTGGACGTATGTTTTTTTTGTCATGGGAAATTTTTGTTGGTATGGAAATTTTGGTATAGAATGAGATTTTTCATTGACATGAATTATTTTTGTTGGCATGAGATTTTTTGGCATGGAATGATGAGCTAAATTTTTGTGTTGTAGAACCTCAAGATTCAAGGTAGTCTCCAAATGTTGAAGGGCATATGAGAAGCATTGTCTCCAAACATCAAGAATATCATCAATGATGCTGGCTTTGGTACTTTCTTTGAACCTTTATTGAATCAGGAGACTCATGAATACAAGGACCTTCAATTACTCCTTGCCTTGTCAGAGCGCTTTTTGGACACCACATGTACTTTCCTTTTTTTGAGTATTGGTGAGGCGATGTTGACACCTTACGACTTCTTCGTCATCATTGGCTTAAGGTTGGGTGGTGAAAGAATCCAAGTCCATGACTCCCTTACTCCAAAGGAAATCAAAAAACTTCTAGGCGTAGTGCCTTCCAAAATGAGGAGTAAAAATGTCCCTTTGATGTGGTTGTATGAGAATATTGCAAAATGTGATACTGTGGCAATGGGTACCCGCATGTTCATGATTCTCTTCATTGGGACTTTCTTGTGCCCAAATTTAGGTAGTAGTGTGAACTTACGCTATTTGTGAAGCTTGAGAAATATTGAACAAATCAAGAATTGTGACTAGGGTGGTATGGCTTATGCTACCCTTTTGCATTTCATGACTCAACTTTTTAGGTGTAGTCTCTTAAGCTTGGGTGGTGCTCCATTTGTATGGCAGGCGAGGTTTGGAATTTTTGGCTATGTGTGGGTTTTAGAAAGCTATTTTTGCTAGATTGTAATGGTGTTGTGAAATTTTATTTTTTTATTTTATTTTTTTTATTTTTTTTTCAGGTTTGGATGTATGAGTACTTTGGAGTTGGTCTTGAAATTCAGGAGGAGGTTAATGATATTTATCCTAGATTTCTCCATTGGTTTCCAAAATACCGTTTGTCAATGCCCTCCAAGCGTTCTTTGGAGATTTGGCGTATGGTGATTGACAATTTGACTGTTGATGATGTGAGTCCTTCCTCCCTTTTTTGTGGGGTTTTTGGTGTTTGATGGTGTTTTTTGGTTCTTGATTTTGGTTTGGTCTTTTTTTTTTTCATTTTGGGTTCTTTTGTAATTTTCAGATGTCTCAAATCCTTAGGCTAGATGTGTAGAGTATGATGAGTGTGAGCGGGCTTTGGAAATAGTCATCAGGTATTGTTTGAATGTGGGCATGAGAGATATTGGTATCTTGGTGATCGGGTGTTGCCTCAAGTTCAACATGTTTATTCTTTTACAACGATTCTGGTTCCTCCTTGTCCCTCCATCCAGTTGGCTGACCTTTTGACTAATGAAGAGATTGCTCGGGCTCGTGTTGGCTATGTTGTTTCAGGAGTACCAGAGACTTATTTTGAATTTATTCAAACTCAATTGCAAGGTTGTTTGGCTAGCATTATTGTGGCATCAGTATTTCCCTTCCCTTCTAAAGTCAAACTTTCATCTTGTATGTTCCTTTTCCATATTTCTACTTGGTGACAATATTTGCATGTTGGACTTTCAGGCTTCATCTTCTAAAGGAGAGGAAGAGGGAGAGGAAGAAGAGATTCCTTCTCCTTACCAGACTGGTGGCTCTTCTTGTTCTTTCATGGAGACTTATCCCCATTTTCTGGCATGGCAATATGAAGTGATGAATCCTGATGGAACATATAGTTCCATGCCTTTGGATAGGCCAGAGCACACACCGAATGTCCCTTGGCTCGATTTGGTATATTCTTGCATGTTTAGTTCTTTGTCCTTATTTCTCCTTGGCTTATTGAATGGCTCCTGATCTGGTAGATTTGTGCTTTAGGTTGATGTTGATCTTATAGAAGAAAGTATGAAAATGATCAGAGGCTTGCAATTGTTGGCTTGTACTCAGTCTTCCCAATATGTGATCAATAAGGCGAGCTGGGTATGCAATGATGCTTTCTGAGTGTCTTTTGCTTGGACTTTTTCTTGATAATGGACCTAACACTTGACTTTGCTAACTTTTTAGGTGGGTCGATTGGTAGCGGCTAATTTCACTAGAAGAACTTTAGAGGAAAGGATTAGAAACCTTGAACTTGAAAATCGTCAGTGTGATCCTCGATTATATGCAAGTCAAGAGGGAAATACTGAAGGTGGTTCCCTTAGAGGTGGGTCGAGAAGGTCTTCGCGCAGGTGAACCCGGAGTCCCAGTGATGTTTGATTTGTATTTTTAATTTTTCCTGCAAAACAAAAGGAAGTGTTCCATAGAAAATATTGTATTAATTTCCATGTTTAGCTATTTGTCCTTGGAATTGCCTTAATCATGTAGAAACTTTAAATAAGACAAGTTTAGAATTCATCTGATAAGGTCTTGTAGTACCAATTTAAACCTATCTTGATTGGTTTTGATGGAATCTACACTTACTTCAATGAAGAGGAGCCGAATGTCCCTAGTTTAAAAATGAATGCACGTTTTTGTTTTTGTTTTTTTGTTTTTTTTTTTTTTTTTTTGGGAAATCTTAGAATCTTGATTTTTTTTTTTTCCTTTTGGGAAAAAAAATGATGATGGTGGTCCTTTTAAAAATAAAAATAAAAAAATGAAAGAGGCATGGTCGAATGCCCCTAGTTTGAAAGATGTATTCATGAGCTTGAAAAATCTTGATTTGATCAATTTTTGAAAATAATAATGCAGGTGATGATTTTTTTTTAAAACAAATGAGTTAGGCATTTCTAAATGCCCCAGTTTAACCAAAAAAATCTTTTCAAGTGTTTAACAGGGTCAAAAATGGATCAAGAGAGTGCCTGAAAACGCAAAATTGCATAAATGAACGTTGGCGGAGCTGAGTGTCATTCGGCCCTTGAGGAGTGTCGTTCAACACTTTTAGAGTGCCAAATGAAACTTGGTTACACCATTGGGCTTAGACCGTGGTGTGACCATGAAACACTTTCCTACATAGCTACAAACTCTTCGAATCCTATTTAAACCTGATTAAGAACTAATGTAGCTTACATTAGTGGTCTTTTCCTCCAACAAATCTTTGCATCAAGGTTAGAAAAATACAATAATCACAAGCAAAAGTCATTCATAGCTAGCAATCAAAATTTTTCTCATTCAACAATTAATGATATCAACAAATGGGTTCGTAGCTTTGATTTTAGTACCAAGACCAATTTTACAGCCTACAAACTAGAGGGAATTAGGGCTTTGAGGAATGTCAAAATCAAGTGGGACTTCTTTCGTGCTGCTATGAAATTCTGGGATCCTGAAGATCACGTGTTCCGATTTAAAACTGCTAAATTATGTCCCACAATTGAAGAATTTTCCACTATTTTGGGCTATGATCCAAGCAAGAAATCCGTAGCAGTTTCCTGTGATCCCAAGCATAGGGAATCTTTGTTTGATGCTCTCGGTCTTCCTATTTCCATTATTAGTAGTATGGTTAAAGGGTATATGGTGAATCTTCATGCAATTGTTTCAAGGCTGATTAACAAATGCACTTATGGAGTGACCGACAATATGCAGAAAATTTTTGGCTTGGCCCTATGCTTCATGGGAGAATTTTTGCTTTGCTTTAGAAGGCATGGTTTTATAGATGCTCGAGCCATAAGTGTTGTGAGTCAAATTAAGGATGGTGATAATCCTGTTTCTCTGATCTTGGCAAAAACTCTTCTAGGACTAGATGATGTATTTCGTGGTGGAAATTCTCAAAACTTTCATGGGAGTCCTTTAACTTTGCAGATATGGCTGATGGAATGACTGGATATGATTGCCAGGCCTACAACTAGCAATTATGGTCCTCACAATTTTCTTAGTAGGACTACCATCAAAACTGAAAGCGACTGTTGATACCGTATTTTGTTCGCCCTCAATTTGCGTGTCGGACCCCTTAAAATCCAAAAATATCCTTTTCCTTCTATGGTGCCATGAGAACATCAAGAGTGACGTGGTGCAACCCGTTCAGGCACTAGAGCACCCGAAGTGCCTTTTCAGCCAAAATGACCAAAATGCCCCCGTCGGCCCTAGGGTTGACCGAAGATCAAACGAGGTCCAAACTTCCACAAAACAAAGTTTTTCATAGCTTTACACCAAACCCGAGCTTCTTAGAGATTTTTAGTAAGTTTGACCAAGTTTAACCCGAAGTCGATCCTAAGTGGGCCTAAAATCCCTAATTTTGATCCAGCTGCTAGAATGGGTTGAAACCAATGCCATTGCGAAAATCATCAAATTCTCGTTCCAACAACTATTCATAAGTCAAAATCGAAGTTAGAATGGCCAAGATATCACAAAAACCGGGATGATGTACCGATCACCGCATAGCAAACTTCCGAGAGCCATAACTTCTGATTCGACTGTTGGATTTTTGAGTTCCACACCTTTTTAGAAACTAAAAATGAAGATCAGCCTGATCAGGAGGTGGTTTGATGTGTTAGGATTAGTGCCCTTAAATCCTATTGTATGATGCTATGAATGTTATTATGTATGACATTATGTATGACTTAATGTTGTGATTAATAAAGTTTCTTTATTATTATTATCTAAAATAATGGTAACATGAATATTTGGACATTATCATATAGTCCATGAGATGCATAGTATGTGATTTATGTGATTTAGTCACAGAAGATATAGATCACAAGTTCTTTGTAAACTCATAATTTTGGTTCGTAGTCGGTGATGAAATTGGGCATTTCATCTGCAAAGACTATAACATATCAACTAAGATGATTTGTCTTGATCATGGAAGTGGAGACTTCTAGTTGATACGTTGATGTGTTTTAAGAGTTAAGACATATTGAACTGGACCGCTGTGAGATTTATTATTCTCCTAATGACTGTCAAATGAATAATAAATCTCACGAATCCTATTTGCATGAACTCTTAATCCTGAGAGAATAATGGACCTGATCATGAGGTGTAGGTTGCTTTGATATATCAGGAGTGAGATCTAAAGGAACGATCAAAATCTCAGTATGTTGGGCAACCACATTTAGTGTTGATGGAACATATATTCTCAAGATGGAATTCATAGTCTCTTAACGGAGATATAAAATATTCCCTTGAGATAAGTTTAATGGTTTTGGTTATTCAGAGAGTTAGGCCTAACCACTTTAGTAAGAAATTACTAAAGTATATATTTATGAAATTGGATTTCATAAATATATGATGAATAACTTTAAGGATTAAACCGGGTACTCAAGGATTAAGATGTAGTAATTTTCAAAGTGGCAGTCTACATTCATGACTTTGTATTACTACGAATATTTTTTGAAGGGGTTGCGTGTATAATAAAGTCTTAGGATATAATTTATAAATAAGACCTAGAGTGCAATTATATTTATATAGTGGTATTAAATATAATTAATGGTAACTTTGGACTTGTCAAGAGTTGACAGAAAAGCCCAAGGCCCATTGGAGCTAGTGTCTTATTGGTCCCTTTTGGTCCCACTCCAAGCCACACATTAAAGCCCAATTGGAAAGGCCCAAAAGGCCGGCCCAATTAGATAATCAGTTAGTTATAAAAGGGAGAAACATGCAGAAATTTATTTTAAGAAAGAGAATCATAATTGTGAAGTGGTGTGTATGTGCAAGTGAAACCACTCGATTATTCTCCCTTAGAAACTGATTGAGAGACCACACTTCTTGGGCGAAAATTGGAATTGGAGTGAAGATTAAAAGTGTTCCCAAGAACTTCTAATCTTTTGTTTTGAATTTCACCGCACCAAGGTACACTATCTTGTTCTCAAATTCTCAAAATCACATAGTGCATGTTATCAATCATGAATGAAATAGATCCATGAATGTCGCTTCCGTTGTGAGTTTTATATGGGATACAAAACCAGATTTTCCTTCAATTGGTATCAGAGCCAGGTTTTCATGTCATGATTGTATAGCATGTGATTGGATTTTAGAATAAAAGAAAAATGGTTTCTTGATGATATCGGGTTCCCACCAAGAATGCATATTCTCTTGGTTTGTTCAAAGTGGCCTACGATTATAAAGTAATGGTGCCGTGTCTTTATATGTAATTGTCGGCCATTAAAAGATGATAGTTATTGTCCGTTGACAATAACTACCCTTGAAGGTAGTTATTGTCAATGAACAATAACTACCATTGAAGGTAGTTATTGTCCGTTGACAATAACTACCCTTGAAGGTAGTTATTGTCAATGAACAATAACTACCATCAAAGGTAGTTATTGTCAATGAACAATAACTACCATTGAAGGTAGTTATTGCCTTAATGGCCATCACGCATGCATATTGATTTGTAATATTGATTCGCATGCCTAGTTGATTCGCATGCATATTGATTCTCTTCTTATATTAATTGACTTTCATGCTAAGTTGAATATATATGATATATATTGATCCGTATATTATATATAATGTAATAATCATATATTACATATAATAATCCATATATTATATTAGTTATAATGTAATATGGATTTGTAATATAATATGGGTTTATATTACATTATATATATATATATATATATATATATATATATTAATGCTAGGGTTATGAAATTTATTCCTAATGAGATTAAGATTATGTTTTCAAAGTTTCTAGCATTAATATGGTTGTTGATCATAAAAACCTTTAATTTAAAATAACTAGTGGGAGAGAGATACAAGGGTTGGATCTCACGGCCTCCATTATCAATTCATAGTAGTGTGGAGTAAGCACCTTGTCTTGGCGTATATGCCTTGCGATCCCAAAGGAGGGTGTTAACTTCATAGTACTACAAGATTGAATGAACCTGTTTAAAGTAGTGTGGACAAGCACCTCGTCTTGGCGTATATGCCTCGCGATCCCAAAGGAGGGTGTTTTGTTCCATGGTACTACAAGTTTAAACATTATAAGGGAGATGAAATGTGGCTACACATGATTCTAGATAATGGTGTACACTAGACTAAGTGTAATGTTAACCTCCCAAAGGAGCTATGTCATTATTACTTAGAGGCTAAAGGTAATACGGCATATTATTAGTGTATGATAAGAGTTATCATGATAGCACTAGTAATGAGAATAGTTCTCAATCAATTAATGTGTTTATAATAAACTTGCTACCAAGGAATTATAGACATGGATTGGTTTGTCGTTGCATATATTATTTTATGGTTTTATTAGGTTCCATATTATATACTTATATGCTAATTTGATAATGTCCAGCTTACTTATTATATTCATGTTTGTTATTTTCAGATTTAAAATCATGGCATCATTTAGCCCACTTGTTGCTATTCTTAATCAAAACAAACTGACTGGATCCAATTATGTCGACTGGAAAAGAAATTTGGATATTGTTCTTACTGCTGAAGAGCACAAATATGTGCTTACTCAACCATGTCCTAGCTTTCCATCATTAGATGCTTCTCTTGAGGAAAAACAGCGATATGATCGTTGGCAGAAATCTAATGAGATGGCCAAGTGCTACATCCTAGCATCCATTTCAAATGTTCTACAGCGTCAAATGCAGGATGTAGAATTAGCTTCGGACATTATGCTAAGTCTGAAGGAGATGTTTGGTGAGCAAGGCCATTCTGCAAGGCAAGAAACTATGAGGCAGATTTATAATACCAAAATGGCTGAAGGTACTTCAGTGAGGGAGCATCGTCTTCGGATGATCTCTAATCTGAATACATTGGAAGTTTTAGGTGCCGATATTGATGGAGAATCCCAAGTGGATATGATACTCCAGTCACTACCAGAATCATTCAAGGAATTCAGACTTAACTATAATATGAACAAAAAGATTTATTCTTTGTCTGAATTAATGAATGAGTTGGTAGCGGCGGAAGGCATCCTTGGTACTTCTAGTGTTGATGCCAACATGGCGGAAGCTTCTACTTCTCAACCTAAGTCGAAAGGCAAGGGTAAGAAGAAGAAGAAAAAGAACTTCGCCAAGCAAGGTGGTAAACAAGTTGCCTTAGGAGTCAAAGGAAAGAAAACCAAAGGAAAGTGTTTCCATTGTGGTGAGAAAGGACATTGGAAGAGGAATTGTCCAATATTTAAGGCTACCAAGAATAAAGGTATGAAAAGTACATTCCTTCTAGAAACATGTTTAGTACAGAATCCCACATATTCCTGGTGTGTGGATTCAGGTTGTACTAATCATATCTGCAATTCTTTGCAGGGGTTTCAGGAGACTAGAAAGCTGAATGAAGGAGAAATGTTTCTTACCTTGGCTGATGGGAACAGGATTCCAGTTGTAGCTATTGGAGTGTGTAATTTATGTTTTGAATCTAGAGTTTTAATATTGGAAGACTGTTTGTATGTACCTAATGTTCGTAGGAATTTAATTTCTGCAACTTATTTAGGTAAACATGGATATTATGTTATCCTAAAAGACAATGTTGTAATAAAGAAGGATAAAGTGTTTATCTGTTCTGGCAATATTGTGGATGGTCTTTATATTTTAACTCCTGATAAGCATGAATTATATAATTCTGAATTAGATCATAACTCTCATGTAAAAACATTAAAGAGAAAGTTTCCTTCTACTAATGAAGCATATCTTTGGCACTTGCGTTTGGGTCATATTAATCCAAACAGAATTCAAAGACTGATCAAAGATGGACTCTTAGAGCCATTGAACTTTGATGAATTTCCAGTTTGTGAATCTTGTTTGGAAGGTAAAATGACCAAACGACCTTTTAATGCAAAAGGTAGAAGAGCCCAAGAATTGCTTGAATTAGTTCATACGGATGTATGTGGTCCTATGTCAACCCAAGCAAAAGGAGGTTATGAGTACTTCATCACTTTTACCGATGATTACTCAAGATATGGTTATGTGTACCTAATGAGACGGAAGTCCGAAGCCTTTGAAAAGTTCAAAGAGTTTAGGGCTGAAGTCGAGAATCAATTAGGTAAACGCATAAAGGCCATTCGATCTGATCGTGGTGGCGAATACCTTCTTGGGGATTTCAAGGATTACTTAACTCAAAATGGGATTGTATCCCAATTGACTGCACCTGGAACTCCCCAACAAAATGGTGTAGCAGAAAGAAGGAATAGGACTCTTTTGGAAATGGTTAGGTCCATGATGAGTTACTCAACTTTACCAGTTTCTTTTTGGGGATATGCACTAAAAACTACAATGCACATTTTGAATTTAGTTCCATCAAAATATGTTCCCAACACACCTAAGGAATTGTGGAGTGGGCGCAAGCCTAGTATGAGATACCTCCACATTTGGGGATGTCCGGCACATGTGTTGAAAAGGAAGTCTGATAAGTTGGAAGCTAAAACTGAAGTATGCATGTTTTTAGGGTATTCAAAGGAAACAAAGGGTTATTTATTCTATAATCATAAAGATAACAAAGTGTTTGTTAGCACACATGCCAAATTTTTGGAGAATGATTATGTGAATAATTTTGATCCTAGAAATAAAGTTGTTTTGGCTGAAATGAATGAACCTGTAAATGAACAACCAATGGATGAAACTAGGGATGATGTGGCTATATTAGATACACCACAAGATATTACTCATGAGATGACTAGTACACAGGTGCCTCGTCATAGTGGGAGAATTGTTCGGCCTCCTATAAGATTTATAGGTTTGGGAGAAACTTATGAAGCTATCCCAGAAGAGGCTGAATCGGATCCCTACACTTATGAGGAGGCAATGAATGATATAGATGCACATCATTGGATCAAAGCTATGAAATCTGAATTAGATTCTATGTATTCCAATCAAGTTTGGGATCTTGTAAAGGCGCCTAACGGCATTAAACCTATTGGTTGCAAATGGGTTTACAAAAGGAAGAGAGGGGTAGATGGAAAGGTTGAAACCTTTAAAGCAAGGCTAGTGGCGAAAGGGTATACACAAAAAGAAGGCATTGACTATGATGAAACTTTTTCGCCAGTAGCCATGCTTAAATCTATCAGAATTCTCTTATCCATTGCTGCTTATTATGATTATGAGATTTGGCAAACGGATGTCAAGACTGCATTTCTTAATGGCAATCTTGAAGAAGAAATCTATATGTTGCAACCGGAAGGTTTCATAGCAAAGAACTAAGAGCATATGGTATGCAAGTTGAAAAGGTCCATTTATGGACTTAAACAAGCATCTAGGTCATGGAACATCAGATTTGATCAAGCAATCAAGTCATTTGGTTTTGAACAAAATCTTGATGAACCATGTGTGTACAAAAGACATCAAGATAAAGTGGTAATGTTCCTAGTGCTTTATGTTGATGATATTCTACTCATTGGAAATGATGTAGGGGTAATGTCATCAGTAAAGGTTTGGTTGTCAAGCCAATTTGATATGAAGGACTTGGGTGAGGCTAATTTTATTCTAGGGATCAAGCTTTGGCAAGATCGCAAGAATAAGATGTTAGGCTTATCACAAGCTGGATATATAGATAAGGTTCTAGAACGGTTTAGCATGCAAAACTCCAAGAAAGGTTTACTTCCTTTCAGACATGGAGTTCCTCTGTCTGATGACCAAAGGCCTAAGACTCAAGAGGAAGTAGATACGATGAGACAAGTTCCTTATGCTTCTGCAATGGGAAGTCTCATGTATGCCATGCTTTGTACTAGACCAGATATTTGTTATTCAATTGGCATGGTCAGCCGATATCAATCAAATCCAGGACCAAAACATTGGCAAGCTGTAAAGCATATTCTCAAGTATCTTCGGAGAACGAGAGATTATATGCTTGTTTACCGGTGTGAGGATTTGATTCCCATTGGTTATACAGATTCAGATTTTCAATCAGATTTAGATTTCAGAAAGTCCACATCAGGATGTGTTTTCACCTTGGGAGGTGGAGCCATAACATGGAGGAGTGTCAAGCAATCTTGTATTGCGGACTCCACCATGGAAGCAGAATATGTTGCTGCTTGCGAAGCAGCAAAAGAAGCTCTATGGCTCAAGAAATTCCTTTCTGACCTTGGTGTAGTGAGAATTGAGCAAGTTCCCATTACTTTGTTTTGCAACAATAGTGGAGCAGTTGCACAATCAAAAGATCCAAGGAATCACAAGAAAGGAAAGCACATTGAGAGAAAGTATCACATCATTAGAGATATTATTGCTCGTGGAGATGTGGTGGTAGCAAAGATTGAAAGTGCAAATAATCTAGCAGATCCCTTTACCAAAGCCTTGCCTCAAAGGACCTTCGAGTCACATTTGGAGGGAATGGGAGTTAGATTAGTGCACAATAGTCTTTAGGGCAAGTGGGAGATTTTTAGGATTAGTGCCCTTAAATCCTATTGTATGATGCTATGAATGTTATTATGTATGACATTATGTATGACTTAATGTTGTGATTAATAAAGTTTCTTTATTATTATTATCTAAAATAATGGTAACATGAATATTTGGACATTATCATATAGTCCATGAGATGCATAGTATGTGATTTATGTGATTTAGTCACAGAAGATATAGATCACAAGTTCTTTGTAAACTCATAATTTTGGTTCGTAGTCGGTGATGAAATTGGGCATTTCATCTGCAAAGACTATAACATATCAACTAAGATGATTTGTCTTGATCATGGAAGTGGAGACTTCTAGTTGATACGTTGATGTGTTTTAAGAGTTAAGACATATTGAACTGGACCGCTGTGAGATTTATTATTCTCCTAATGACTGTCAAATGAATAATAAATCTCATGACTCCTATTTGCATGAACTCTTAATCCTGAGAGAATAATGGACCTGATCATGAGGTGTAGGTTGCTTTGATATATCAGGAGTGAGATCTAAAGGAACGATCAAAATCTCAGTATGTTGGGCAACCACATTTAGTGTTGATGGAACATATATTCTCAAGATGGAATTCATAGTCTCTTAACGGAGATATAAAATATTCCCTTGAGATAAGTTTAATGGTTTTGGTTATTCAGAGAGTTAGGCCTAACCACTTTAGTAAGAAATTGCTAAAGTATATATTTATGAAATTGGATTTCATAAATATATGATGAATAACTTTAAGGATTAAACCGGGTACTCAAGGATTAAGATGTAGTAATTTTCAAAGTGGCAGTCTACATTCATGACTTTGTATTACTACGAATATTTTTTGAAGGGGTTGCGTGTATAATAAAGTCTTGGGATATAATTTATAAATAAGACCTAGAGTGCAATTATATTTATATAGTGGTATTAAATATAATTAATGGTAACTTTGGACTTGTCAAGAGTTGACAGAAAAGCCCAAGGCCCATTGGAGCTAGTGTCTTATTGGTCCCTTTTGGTCCCACTCCAAGCCACACATTAAAGCCCAATTGGAAAGGCCCAATAGGCTGGCCCAATTAGATAATCAGTTAGTTATAAAAGGGAGAAACATGCAGAAATTTATTTTAAGAAAGAGAATCATAATTGTGAAGTGGTGTGTATGTGCAAGTTAAACCACTCGATTATTCTCCCTTAGAAACTGATTGAGAGACCACACTTCTTGGGCGAAAAGTGGAATTGGAGTGAAGATTAAAAGTGTTCCCAAGAACTTCTATTCTTTTGTTTTGAATTTCACCGCACCAAGGTACGCTATCTTGTTCTCAAATTCTCAAAATCACATAGTGCATGTTATCAATCATGAATGAAATAGATCCATGAATGTCGCTTCCGTTGTGAGTTTTGTATGGGATACAAAACCAAATTTTCCTTCATGATGCTGGCGGCCCTTGAATGGCCACCAACGGCCTTACAATAGCCCCAAGCACCCATTAGACTTGGGGACACACATTTTTCTAAAATTTGCTCTCTGCCTAATTCCTCTCTACGTTTTTTTCTCCCTCTTCCAAACACCAAAAAAGGCCCAAAAACACTCCAAAAAAACACATCAAAGTCTCTTGATTCTTCCCTCTTCACCAAGAACACAAGGTATTGCTTTTGCACCCAATCTTCTTTTCCTTGGTTCTACGCTTAGGATTTGGAGTTTAGGGGTATGGATGTAGCTTTTCTAGCTATCATCCACACCACTATCCTTCTAGATCTCTTTTCTAGTATTTATCTTTCTTTTTAATAGAATAATATGTTTTATTGCTTTTTTCGACATGTTTCTTGCTTTATCTAGCTTCTAGCATGTTTTTAGCTTAGATCTGTGTTCTTTTATGCTTGTTCACATGTTTATTTGTCTCGATCTACATGCTTAGGGTTTTTATGACATTTTTTATGCTTATATCTACATCCATTCATGTTTATATGTTTAGATCTACATGCTTAGGGTTTTATGGCATGTTTCCTTTGTTTCATTCCTCTCTTTGCTTTGCGTTGATGTTAAGGTTATGTGCTCACATGCTTGATATCATGTCTATGGTTATGCTTTGCTCAAATCTATGTGTTCGTATGCATTTTGCCACGTTTTATGCTTAGATCCGCATCCGTACATGCTTATATGCTTGGATTCATGTTCTTCCATGTCTATGCACTAGCTTTCACATGCCCACACATGTGTTGCCATGCCTATGCCTAGATCTATGTTTATGTGCTTAGATCTATGTTTTCACATGCTTGTGTGCTTGGATGTATGCTTTGTTTGCTTTATTCCATCTTCCATGTGCTTTGCACTCTATGCCATGTTTATGTGCTTAGATTTAGGCTATGTTGGTCTTGCCTTGTGCTATTGTAACCCTTTTGTTGCTTTACCTTTCTTTCTTGCGTTTTGGCCTATTGGTTCAGACCCAATCTAGACCCTATGGTCATTGTCATCATCCAAACACCTTGGTCCATATCAAAGGGTTTGGATCACCCCTATTTGCATGTCTGTGCTTGCTTGCTTCTATGCTTCATGCTTGTGTTAGCCTCTCTTATTCTAGGCTTTGCCACATTTGACGCCCTTAGTAGGTATGTGGTTGTGTGGTTGCATCCAATGCCCAGGAGGTCATGTCTGGATGTAACCACTCGGGAGGCATCTCCAGATGTTAGGTTGCTCCGTGTGCACCCTTCCCTTTTTCGTTCCACGCGATGATATGCTTGCCATACATGTTTGCACCACCAATTGGTTTTCTATGCATCTTTACATGCTTGCTTACATGTCCACGCATGAGTCTTGCTTGTTAGTGTGTCGTCCATGCTTCAATACAATAAAGCTATGGACATCCAATCCAAACCTACATTTGTCCCTCTTAAACACCACCCTTGTTTGTTGGCTATCTTTCTTTGTTTCCCTTTTCGCTCACATCCTGGTTTCTATGTTTGCCATGTCTATCACGTTTATCTACTTTATGCCTCTTTATTGTGCTTTTTGCATCTTTTCCTTCCATGTCTTGTCTGCTAGTTTTTTGTCTTTGCCTTTGCATGTACGCACATAGAGTGAGGACATATGGTGCTAGGGCACGGTCTCTCGAGTGCAACCAACAAGGGCGAGGATGTGAGCATGCAGATATGAGCCAAGCGGTTGTAGTCAATAGGTTTAGGAGTTTAGCTTTTCCCTTTGGTTATGTACTCTTTTAAACCCCCTCCTTCCTCCTCACTTTCTCCCTTAGATGGTTTGTATTAGGTATATCATGCTTTGTACCATTCATATTCATCTCTAAAGTATGGCAACCCCTGTTTACTTTCCTACACCTATATTTTGGGCCATGCTCTAGGGATGTAGGCATTTACTTTCCTGCTCTGTGTGCTTGCATTGTGCATAATGTATGCATATATACCTGCTCCCCCCTTTGGTGTGATTCTCATGGTCTGTGTCACCCGAGGCAAGCAATGCCCAGTTTCCACCGTGAAAGTAAGGTGATGTGTCACCAAATTTTCACTGTAGAAATCTGGTACTCGGCTTGAATGCCATAGGAAAGCATAGATTGGAACCACGCCCTTTCAAAAGCCAAACCTCAAAGCCCCCCCATGCATGCAAAGCCTTGAAAGCCAATGCCAAAATCAAGTTTTTACTACCAATCTCCAAAAATTAAGGTTTTATCAAAACAAAGGACTGTCCTTAGACAAGTGTTGTAGGGTGCCAAACACTTTCCCCACACATAACCAAACTTCCAGACCTAAGAATCAAGATTTTTTTTTTCCATCCATATTAGATAAGGAAAAATGACCTTTTTCTTAGCCTAGGATTGGTAATAAAATCAACTGGAAACAAGTGACCAATCACACCTTAGAAAAACCCAATGATTGGTAGCAACTCTACTTACCTTTGGTAATCCCTTAAAATTTGGCCTAGATTCCTGCCATAACGCCAAAGGTAGACCTACCTTCCTCCACCGAGAGAGAAAGCACCCAAAGCTCCACGTAAAACACACATGCATACACATCAAGAGGGGCCCCTCCAATAGGGCCCCGCATACGTGGAAGCTATCGCCACAGCGGGTGGTTGAATGAAGGCGCAGCGATGGAAGTTTTTCCACTTAGCCAGTTGAGGCCAGGTGTCGACAAAGACTGGGTGAAATTATTGAGCAAGAAATCTAGTGCCTCAATTCGATGGAATTGTTATTGGTGGAAGTGCCCACCCCCTTTACTGCGGTCCCCAAGATCAGATCACATCTTCATAGTTGGATTGCAAAGGGCCACTTTCTATAAGGCAGATAGACTCTTAAGGCAATTCCAATATGAGCAAGGAATGGCCAGTGGAAAAAGAAGAAGACCTTTCACTCCTGTGGACACCAATCCTACTTCTATAAGTAGGCTTAGAGATGGGTGATCGAGTGGATCAGTCTTTTGTTAAGGTTCACTTTAGGGTTTGGTTTTTTTTTTTTTTATGGTTTGGTTTAAGGTTTAGGTTCTTGAGGTTTGGTTTGGTTTCGGGTTTTGTTTTTTTAGGGTTTCGTTTTTTGGATTTTGTGTAATGACATAGTTTAATAGAATGGTTGAATTTTTGAAAATTTTGTTTAATGGGCAAATGGTGGTTTTGGGAATGTTGTGACTGGACCAACGCATGGTTGCCTACGTACCCTCTTTATAGAAGGATCAAGTCATCACATAGTTCATTGTTTTTTTTTTTTTTTTGCCTAAACTTTTTCTTGGGCCGCCCTTTCGGGTTTTCAACCTAGCAATCTCTCTCACTCTCCTTTTGCATAGGTTGCCCTTTTGGGTTTTAACCTACCTCTTTTTTTTTCTTTTTTTTTTTTCTTTTTTTATCAAGCCTAGGAAGGGAAATGACATAATTTGAAACCACTTCAGACATGGTTTTTTGAGATTGCCATCTTAGACGTGTTATTTTAGTAAAAGGGTTTACATATAAATCCATCAACCTTACTACTCTCGTAGAGTATATCTGGTTAATAATGTATGGACTTACCCAATTTTGCTTGAACTTCCTGTTTGCATCTTGAAACGGGGCTCAAATCTCTTTTAACACTAAATCCCCGAACTTCAAATCTCTGATTCTTACTTTCTTGTCAAAAACTTTCCTAAGCCTTCTTTGGCAACCTTGAATATGATATAAGGATTTGAGTCTCTTTTCATCCAGCGTGCATAACTGGTCATACCTGCTTTGCAACTAATTTGCTCTAGGGATTTCACTTTTCAATACTATCCTTAATGAACGGAAACCCATTTCAATGGGAAGAACTGCTTCCATCCCATACACCAATGAATAAGGAGTGGCTCTTGTGGAAGATCAAATTGATGTTCTATACCCCTAGAGCACATATGGTAATTATAGTTGCCAGTCCTTGTAATTTTTCATGCTTTTCTTTAAGATTCACCCTATATTTTTATTAGCAGCATCAACTGCTCCATTAGTCTGAGGATTGGAAGGTGAAGACTTATGGTGTTGAATGTTGAACTATCATAGCAGCTATTCTATTTCCCCTTTAAAATGCTGCCCATTGTTGGAGTTAATTTCATGTGGTACACCATATCTACAAATGATATTTGTCTGAATGAATGGAGCAACTTTCTCTAAGTTCAAAACCTTGTACGAGGCAACTTCTACCCATTTAGTGAAGTAATCAATGGCTACAAGTATGAATTCATGGCCATTGGATATCGTTGGGTGAATATTCCCAATGATGTCTATCCCCTAGGTAGAGAATAGCTAGGGTGATGTCATAGTATGTAATGGCATAGGTGGCATGCGCTTTAGATCTCCATGGACTTGGCATTGATGGCATTTTCGAACATGAGCCACATAGTCGGCTTTCATAGTAGTCCAGTAATAACCTTGTCTCATTATTTTCCTTGACAGCATGTGTGCATTCATATGTGGCACATAACTTGACCCATGAATCTCTTCAATTATTTGTTGTGCTTCCTTGGCAGTTACACAAAGAAGATGAATTCCACCATATGATCTTTTGTAAAGCCTTTCTCCACAAATAATGTAATTAGTAGACAACCTCCGGATGGTTAATTTGTCATTCTTGTCTACAGACTTTGAGTATGTCCCATCCTTGAGGTATTGTAGGATGTTTGAATACCATTCACCTTCTCCATTCTTTTCCTCATCCTCTTCTATTGTCATGCAATAGGCTGTTTCCCCCTTCTGTTCCACCACTATTGGTCTAGCTTCATCTTCTTTTGGCCCATCCATCATGGATGCCATGGTTTGCTAAAGCATCAGCAATTTGATTTTGCATCCTTGGCACATATTGATATTAGATCTTGCTGAACTTTGAGGCCCACTTCTAAAGACATTCATGATAAGGCATCGGTTCTTCTTTAGTCTTCCATTTATTCTAAATCTGGTAGATGATCAAGGCTAAGTCTTCATATACTTCCAAATCTTTTACTCCAAGGCCTAGGGCAGCTCATAACCCCATATAACAAGTTTCATATTTAGTGGCATTGTTGGTGGCAGGAAAGTTGAGTCTACCAAAAAACAGGATGCGTGTCCCTTTTAGGGAAATTAAGAAGACTCCAATACCACTCCCATTTTGATTTGTTGCTTCATCAAAGTACACCTTCCATGATTCTACCTCAATCCCTACAATATCTTCATCTGGAAAGTCTCTTTGGATCTCTTTGGCTTTTTCAGGTGAACAATAGGCTAAATGATCGGCAATTACTCTCCTCTTTATCGATTTCTGAGTCACATATTTAATATCAAATTCTGACAAAAGAAAAATCCATTTATCAGTCTTTCCATCTTGCACAGGCTTTTCCATTAAGTGCTTCAAAGGATCCATTCTTGCAATCAACAAGACCTTGTAAGCAAGCATATAATGTCTGAGTTTGCGAGTTGCCTATACAAGTGCTACGCATGTTTTCTCTAGTGGTGAATACTTTTCTTCATAAGGCAACATCTTCTTGCTGATGTAGTAGATCACATTCTCTGTTCTAGTCTCCTCTAGGTATTGAGCAAGTAAAGCCCCCATTGCTATATCTGTAGTGGTGTGAGATACAACAATAATGGCTTTTCAGGTATCGATGGGACGAGTATTGGTGGCTTCATTAGATAATTCTTGATCTTTTCAATGGATTTTTGGCATTGTTCATTCCAAACTATAGGGACTTCCTTTATGAGTAGTCAGAAGATTGGTTCACATGTCATGGTGAGCTGGGCTATGAATCTACTAATGTACTATATCCTCCCCAGAAATCCTCGGATCTCCTTTATAGTTCTTGGAGGTTTCAACCGTAACTTGTAGAACCATATTCTTTCAAAGAACTTCCTCAAAGCTGGCATATGCCCTTCACGGTCTTTGGACTTCACTATCATATCATCAACAAAAACTTCTACTTCTTTGTGGATCAAGTCATGCAACAAAGTGGTGGCTGTACATTTGTAAGTAGCACCAGCATTTTTAAGGACAAATGGCATGACCTTGTAACAATATGTCCCCCATAGTGTAATAAAGGAGGTTTTCTCCATATCTTCTGAAGCCATCTTAATCTGATTATATCCTGAAAATCCATCCATAAACGATAGCAAAGCATGACCTGTTGTGTTGTCAACAAAGATATCAATGTGAGGCAAAGGAAAGTCATCTTTTGGGTTAGCCTTATTTAGATCTCGAAAGTCTACACACATTTTAACCATCCTTCTTTGGTACTAGAACCACATTAGCTAACCATTTTGGGTAATTGACCACCCTTAGGAATCTTGCATTGTACTGTTTCTCAACTTCTTCCTTGATCTTAAAAGTTCACTCTGCCTTCATTCTTCTCAACTTTTGCTTGATTGGCTTCATGGTTTGATCTGTTGGAATGCAATGATGCACTATATCTATATCTATCACAGGCATGCCTTTGTATGACCACGCAAATACCTCTTTGAACTCTATCAGCAGTGCCACTAATGCATATTTCTCAGAAGTGGTTATAGTATTACCCACTTGTATCATTTTAGGTTCATCATCGGTCCCTAAGTTAATGGGTTGGGTTTCTTCTTTTATGGGTTCTAGGTGTCCTTGTTTTAATTCCTTATTATTAAGAATTTCTTTACCAATTTAAAAAATAAAAACATTCAAAACCAACAAATAAACAGAATTAGAAATCATATTATAAGGAAAAGAGTTCTCAACAGACTCAACGGACTCAACATACTTAAGTAAGTCAGATTCAACTGGAATACTATCATAAACAAACTTAACTTGAATAAAAATACTAGCAGAAATGGACTCAATAGGGACAGAAACAATGTTCTTGGCAGGGGTAACTGGCTCAACGATCTTGATCTTCTTGGCAAGAGTGACTAACTTGACGGTCTTGATCTTTTTCATGGAGTCCTCTATGGGGTGGGTGGCTCCCTCCCATGCCTTGTTCTTTAACTCAGTAGTGGCTTCAACGATGGCAAGCATCTCCCAGCAAGTTCCTTCTTCTCTTAGCATCAATACTGCGGGATCCTCATCCATATAATTTGTGGCTTCATCATCAATCTCCATATTTATGGGCTTGTCGGTCACAAAAGCATCCAGGTGCTCTATGCTATCCATCCACTCATCAAACAAATCGTGCTTCCCTTTTTTACTTAAGTGGGTATGTTGAGGGAGGTGTTCTAACTCGCCCTCTTCCATCTTCTCATTATCACCTTCAGCATTCTCAAGTGTTAGGATTCTGAGATTGTGGACCATCAGTTTTTGGTCTAGAGTGGCCAACCTAGCATCGATGTCATCCTCTTCTTGGTATGTAGGGTTAGGGATCCAGGTTCTAAATCGTAATATCACCCTAACTCTGGAATCTCTCCCCCATGCTTGTCATATCAAGGACCAAACTTTGAGCTAACATCAGTGATACAACTCCAATCTGAGGGGCACCCATAGGGGTAATCATCATAGTCGACATTATTGGCTTGTTCAACCTCCTCTCTTGCATCTTCTAATACATTTATTAGCCTATATTGGTCACTATCAGTGCCACTCCACCTATTAGCTTTGGTATAATCTTCAATATCTTCACCATAGTAGTCTACATCAACATCATATTATTCATAGTAAAGCTCTATGTCTTCATCTTCTCTATCACTAGGGGGTTCACCCCAATCATTGCCACTATATTGGCTATCATAATCTTCACTATTGTTGCTTTCACTATCATTGTTGCTGTCATCATCACTATGTCCACTGTCACTATTGCTGTTGTCACTACTACTATCACTCTTGGCATCACTTCCTTCATTATCATCACTAGGGGCTGCTCCCCCTTCTTAATCTTCATCATTGGCTCTTAGTTCATACGGGCTCTTCAATGCATGCTGGCGAGCTTCCCAATATTCTTCTTCTTTTATATTGCAAATGGCATCTCCAAGGAGTGTAGTCATGGCATTAGGGTCCATGTAATCAGCCTAATCAATAGGAACCCAAGTTATACCTTCCTTTTTCAATTCTGAAAGCTTGTTATTGCAATCAAGTAGTATCTTGAACCCAGACACCATTGTCCTCGTCACAGGATCAAATCTTGGTTTAGGGAATCCCCAATAGTGTTGACTATCTCTAGCTTTGACAAACTTTCCGTTCAATGTAGGAGTATAGGGCTTTAGGGGTTTCGGGGGACAAGGAAGGCCCTTTGCTTTAGCTTTGGCTCGAGCCATCTTTCTCACCTCCATCTCTAAGAAATCATCATCAGTGGGCTTATAGCCTAGCCCAAAAGGTGGTGTAGTAGTGGGAATCATTAGGACTTGAACAGTTGGCTTCTTCATAGTTCTCCCCAAGTTCATCCCCAGAAGGAAATTCATTCTTCTCATCATCGCCACCACATTGTTGTTGCTATAGGGAGCAAAGTCCATCGGGATCTTCTCCACTTCTTCTTCTCTCCTTTCAAAGCTAGGCTTCTTAATCTCAAAGCCATCCAAGGTCAATGGCTCTTTCTTAGAATCAATACCAATAATGGGCTTGGGCACAGTCAAAGTATCACCATATATAGTCACAATAGTTCCTTCATGCGGAAATCGAACTTTTTGATATAGAGATGAAGGCACGGCCTCTGTGTCATGGATCCACAGTCGCCCTAGGAGCATATTGAAGCATAAGGCTATGTTAAGGACTTGAAACTCCACCTTCTTGATCATCGGCCCTATAGTGAGCTCTAATGTTACGGTTCCCAAGACCTCTCTTCTACTGTTGTCGTATGCCCTCACATGTTGGTCAGTTGGCACAAAGTCTTCAATACTTAGACCCAAGAAACTTGCAGTCTTTAAAGGATACACATTTAAGTCACTTCCATCGTCTATTAAAACCATCGGTATCCTTTTCCCCTTGGCATCTACAGTAATGTGTAACGGGTTGTTATGGTGATTCCCCTTCTTTGTCAAATCCTTATCAGAGTGGGAAATATTAAGTTCCCTACTTATGGACCCAATGATGGCATTCAAATCTTGGGAAGCTGTGGTTGTAGGGACTTGGATTTGGTTGAGAAGGTCTACCAGGTTTCGACAGTGTTTGTATAAGGCCATGAGTAAACCCCATAAGGATATGTTGGCTTATGTCTTCTGTAGCTGCTTGAGGACTTCATCTTCTTCAGCAGGTGTTTGTTAGGTATATTTATTCAAGGCTTCTACTAGGTTGTTTGTCTCTAAATGTGGGGGTTTGAAGTGTCTCCCTCCCTTGTGATATGAGCAATTTTTGTTGGATCATTAGGATCAGTATCTTGGGGTGTGAAGTGTCTCCCCCCATTTGTGGATGTCAGGTTACCTAATTGGGGTTCGAAGTGTCTTTCCTCGTTTATAGGTGCTTGGTAGTTTGATTGGGGTTTGAAGTGTCCCCATTTATAGGTATTGGGTTGTTTGTAGAAGTGTCTCCCCCCATTTGTGGATGTTGAGTAATTTAATTGGGGTTCGAAGTGTCTCCCCCCGTTTATGGGTGCTGGGTTGTTTGATTGGGGTTTGAAGTGTCTCCCCATATTTGTGGATGTTGAGTAATTTTTGGTTTCTGGTAGTTCTTCATTCCATATATCATATCATGTAGTGGTGGTGGATGTCCTATCCATCAATTCTTCTGATGTCATCATAAAGCATTCGGGTAGGTCATAGATCAGGTCAAATGGGTCTTCTTTACTTTCCTCTTTGGTCATCAGGGAATTAATCCTTGGTTTTCTCCCAAAATTGTGATTGGGCAAGGGATTATTAGTGATGCTAGGCCTTGTAGGCGGTGCAATCACCTTGTTGTCTATTAGGTTTTGAATTGCATGACAAAGGCCAAAACAATTGTCGGTATCATGGCTAGGGCCTTAGTGGTAGGCACATCTCTTATTCACATCAAACCTTGAGGGTAGTGGGTTTGGAATGGGTCTTGGGTCTAAGGGTTTCAATAACCCTTTTGCTTTTAGCTTGTCAAACACTTGGTTGATAGGCATATACAACTCATGAAATTCCCTCCTAAGTCTAGGCCCTTGTGATACTTGTACGGGTACAATGAGTGCAATCAATTGATAAGGATCATTTTTATGGATATTAGAAATTTCTACAGCCTTAGAATTATATCCTACATTCTTTTTAAATCTCGGTGGGTCATCATTCTTTATAGTGCCATTATTTATTACATCCTCAATTTGGGTTCCAGTAGCAATCAAAGCTTAATTAGGAAAGTATTGGGCAAACAAGTACTTATGGCATACAGGTAATAAATTCTTTACAACCATAGTTAGCTGTTCTTCTTCACTTGGCCTATTCATCATCTGTGATGCCTTGACTCTCCACTTGGTAATGAAAGTAGAGAAGGATTCTTTTGGCTCTTGCTTCATGGTCTTGAGATCTCTCCTTATTATGACTACTTCTATGTTGTATTTGTATTGCTTATGAAACTCTTGGCAAATGTCCTCCTAACTCCTTGCTTTAGCATCATCCAGGTTGAGGAACCACCTAAGAGCGGCTCCGGTCAAAGTTTTTTGGAACATTTGAGCAAGTATTTCTTCAGTTGCACCTAGGGGCTGCATAGCCCTCATATACATCTTTAGATGGGACTTTGGGCAACCGGTCTCGTCAAACTTGTCCAAGGTCGGCATCTTGAACTTGGGAGGCAGTTTCACATCAAGGAAAAGTGAAAGGGATTCGTAGTCCATGAGGTCTTCCATTTTACGAGCTCTTCTAATCATCTCTTCCATCTTGTTCATTCTTTCATTAATCTTTTTATCACTCTCCATGGTTGGTGGATTATGGTCAGTCTTGTTCTCTTCTTGGTTACTCTTTAGATTCTGAAACTATTGTACCATAAGGTTCATGTCCTCCTTCAGTTGGATTTGACTAGCTATCATGGTGTTGAGTAGCTCTTGAGTGTTCATAGGTTCCTCGGTGTTTGGATATTCTCCCTCTTCTACCATAATTTTAGGAGGTTCAAACTTCTTGTGGCTTGAACTATCTTATAGGTCAAATATAGGGTTGTGATGTTGCAGTAGCAGAGTATCTTCTATGCTTACGGGCTTCAGTACTGTAATGGGAGTGATGGGCTTGGAATTAGAGCTACTAGCTTGAGTGTCAGCCTTAGGTTGTAGCCTTCCTTCGGATCTTGACCAAATTCTCCCCTAATGACAGGCTTGGTCAGGTTAATCAAAGCTAGGTCCCCATCCACATCAATCAATCAACCAAACAAACACACACAACATGCAATGCAATTTTAACATGGACCATCCTAAGGGTAGGTTCTAAGTCATTACGTTGTAAGGTGGGTTTGTTGTTTCATTGTTTTCCATAGTTAGGATGTTACACCTTCCAACCTGTAATGTAATGAACATTGCATTGGTCTGAAAGGCATGGTCTATCCTTTACAGTCAACAAGAAATGATCTAGTGACTTTAGGCTATAAGTTGGTGAGTTCGCCATAGGTACCCGAATCTAATGAAGACTAGTGATCCATGGTTACTACCACCACATTGTTGTTGAGAGGGGTGCATACATATTTGTTGTTTTGATGGCACACACCATGACAGTTAAGGAAAGCTTTTAACAAACAATACATACAACAAAATATCATACAATATCTCAAGAAACATAAATAAACAAACAAACAACAATATCATGCAAGACTATGCAAAAACAAGGGTACACATTTGGTCTCTTATGTCTAATACGAAGCTTAGCCCTCGGCATCCCTAGCGGAGTCGCCACTGTGAGAGACCGCCAAAATTAGGGGTGCTCTCAAAAAAGAGATTTGGATACTTTTTAGGGAACCTCTCTTTTTGGGTAAGTGGTGTGGATTCGCCACTTATTTTTTTACAAAAAAATAAGAAAAAAAATACTAAATACAAAATACATAACTGAATTGTTCCATTCTCATTAATTGAATAAAAAATACAAACTGGATAAATTAAGTATTACATGGCTTTGGGTCCTAGTTACAAACTACCAAAGATACATGGCTTTTTGTCCTAGTTACAATCTACCTAAAATAAAAATAAAGATAAAGCCTAGGTCTACCTATCCAAAGACACTAAATTCGGAGGCTAGGTTACGGAATGGGAAGGTGTTAGGCACCCATTTCGCCCAGACAGAGTTTGATCTTCTAGACTCTCGTGACCAATGTACCCCTTTTATGCATGATGTGAATGATATGTTGCACACATGAAAAACTAAATCACATAAGTCTATTTATGAATGCATCCTCTTCTTTGTTAAAAATTCAAATCTATGTTGTGATAAAAATAAAAAATAAAAAATTGGTTTAGAAAAATCAGATATGTTTTTGTACATGTAAAAGAAATAGTTTTTGGCATAGAAAAGTCAGATCTGTGTTTATTAAATAAAACAAAGTCTTTTGGTTTTTAAAAAAATACCAAATCTGTTTTTGAGAACTAGAAAAAAATTGGTTTTTGGTTTGTATTAAAAAAAAAAAAATTAGATCTGTTTTGTAACCAAAAAAAAAAAAAGATTTGTAGAGAGCTAGGACTTGCACTTAGAGACATTTTTAATTTGTATTCTAAAAATTAAACTCTTTTCTAGATAATTCAGGTCTTTTCAGCAACAATTATCTTGTAGATAAATACTTTAAAAAATCTTGATAAAGTCTAGATTATTCACAATTTTATTGTTATCTAATTATCCCCTTTATTCCCATGCAAGCAATCCCATTTTTTACTCTAACTAACAACCAATCACAAAATTATTTAATTAATTTTAATTGTTTAACCAATCAGAATTAATTTAAATTAATCATGCGTGGTTAACTCTACCTAGACACAATGCATGCTGACCGTGCAAACTTGATCCTGCGATATCTTTCAATCTGATGATCCGATTTGGAAACCGAGCATACTGTCACGGCCGATAAAACCTCGAGATCATTTTTATGATATGCAAAGAACAAATTAAATCATAATTTTTGGGTACATGAATGGTCATTCTAGTCATCTTCCTTGATTAAATCATGGGTGCAAAATCGAGTGTCTACATACGACCACCTAATAACTCCTAGCCAAAGGAAATCATCACTTCTTGCCAATACCCACGCATCTGGGCAGCACAAAGACCCTCTCTCTGGGAACTCGAAATGGTGACTATTGTAAAATGCCTACTCTAAAACTCAAAATCACTAAGACACAAGAAAGGGTGAACTTAAGTAGTAGTCTCCAAGATTGTAGTAAAATCATCGGGTATGTCCAAATCAAGCCTAAATTGTCTCCTCACTCTATGGGCAGAATAGTGTACATACCAGATACCCTCATCAGCAAGGTAAGGCAACCACCCAACATTGGTGGCTACCAAGTAAGTAATCTCAACAGTGGCCAAGAAAGGGCCCATCATTGAATCGACACAAGTAAACCCATTACCCAGGTTCCTATAAGCCCTCCATGAAAAACCAATCTCCTTATCGTGAAACTCCATAGTAGGATGCCCAAGCAGTTTCAACCCAAACCAATAATAAGCCAACGGAAAATTAGTAACAAGGCGATCGCAGAAATCAGTAGTCACCTTGGGGTAGGACTAATACTTCTCCTTAGCATGGCAGATTGGCTCACACTTAGCCAAATGCCTAGCACAATGCTCCCAAAGCAGATGCTGCAGTATGGTGCTATGGGCAGAAGAAGTAAATATGTGGCAAAAGCCCACCTGCCTCTTATCACTTTGCATAATGTCCAACTAAATATATAGATGACCCAAAAACATAGGGGCCAATGACAAACTCACTCTAGTAGAAATCTTTATGGCTAATCAAAAATAAAGGGGCTTTTCAACATAATGTGGGTGTGAACCAAAGATGAACTTACAGAGCCAAAATGTGACAAAGGCGGCATGGCAAACAACAGTAGAAGCCTTCGAAGAAGCCCCAACCCAATGGGACAACTTTGCGTTCCCATTCACCCCCTTCTTTAACTTGGCTTCCAAGGCCTCCTCCTTGGCAGAAAGCTCAATGTCATTTGGGTCCGTATCACCAAGGATCAATAGCAGTAATTGATTGGCCACATCCTCTAGGGTTATAAAGATCTCGCCGCAAGAGAGAAAAAAAGTATGGGTGGTGCTCCACCACCGACGAACCAAATGGCGGAGATTGAATAAGTCCTGGTAGTTGGACAAACACTGGGAGGAAACTATGGTCATCAATATGCCAGTTCGTTGAAGCGCTGTCATAAAACCCACATCGGACAACTCCGTGTCCACCCCTCCTTCCAACCTAATGATGTACCCGACCCAACCTCAAAGAGAATAGGCGCGGGTAATAAGGTTCCTTGGCGGATGTCCAAGTCGAGAATGGAGGAAGCCAAAGGAGCCCAAGAAACTTCAGAATCACGATCATAAAGGGAAAGCCACATATGGCTTGGCAGAGGAGGCAAATAGTTGTCGGACACCATCGAGAAGTGGATATGGGTATCGTACCATGGGTCAATGAGAGGAACGCACTCACTACTTGGATCACGACCCCCTTCCTCCTCTTTGGAACAGTCCAATTCAAAATGGGGAGCATTTTCACCCACGGCCTCAATGAGCAGATTATCGGTGGCAACCTTTTTGCCTTTATGGTAGGAAGAACTCTCACTCTTTACTAGCGACATGTTAGACAGATTGAATGATAGAGGTAATGGTTAAAGAGATTTGGGGAAGGTATGATGGTGAAGGGAATAAGAGAGAAAAGAGAAATTATGAGAAGGTTAAGGAAAGCATGAGAAAAGAAAAGTGAAAAGGCTAAGACAAGTATAAACACTATGAAAGGAAGCAACGGGTCAGCCATCAAAAGAAATATTGCATTAAATGAAGCGGAGGTTGAGTTTCAAAATAACTACTAAACTAGGAAACTCAAAGAGACAAGCCTTTTCATGGCAGAAAAGGAAACAAGGTGGGGTCCACTCTTCAAAAACCCACGAAAGAAAATTGTAAAAGTATTCGCATATGAATTATAGGAGCAATTCATATGCTTAGGAGGCTGAATGTTCATGTCCATTTTTGACAAAGGGCCCAACAGCAAAAGAAGCCCAATAATAAGGGAGATGAGGAGAAAAGAGGGGTAAAACAGTAAGAAAAAAATGAGGTAACAAGCCTAGTGGGCGGACGTGGCAGGATTGATAGCTAGCAGACCCATGAAAATAATAAGAGGTAAAGAAGAAGTAAATGAGCTGAGGAAGCCCAAGGAATGAAGTGGTAAGCCCATGGGAATAATGAGAGGTAAAGAAGAAGTAAACGGGCCGAGGAAGCCTAAGAAATAAAGTGGTAAACTTTGATAGGTCACAAATTGAATGACCCCTTGTGATAAAAATTAATTAATTAATTAGCCAAGTTATTAATTAATCAATTTATCATGCAAACACGTGGTAGCACAAACAAATTACCAATAAACTAATTATGTAGCGGAAAATAAATAACACGGTGATTTGTTTAAGAATGGGGAAAACCTTAACGGCAAAAACCCCACCGGGTGATTTTCAGGTCACCGCTCCCGAAACTCCACTATTGTCACAACAAACGGTTACAAGTAAAGGAATCTCAAGTATCTTACCAACCTACAGTTGAACCCTTATCCCAATACCCAATTAGACTTGTTCTGTAGTGACAGTTCCCCTTTTGATGCACGGCTCCCAAGTACGTGACTAACCAATCTGATGTGCGGATCCCAATACGCGACTTACTCTTTTGCACGAATCCCAGTACATGACTAACTCCACAGCAACCCTTTGATTGTTGTAGTTGATTTGTAGTAGCTTCACATAGAAACACCAATAAGATCTTTAATGTTGGTGCAAGAGACTTTGCTTGGTTACAGAACCCAAAGGCGTACAAGAAACGCAGCAAGAACTCTTTCTTCTGTAGAAGGAGGCTAAGGTTTCAAAAAGAAAACCTTATGAAGCTCTCTAGGGTTAGGTTTTTCTTTTTCCCACCTCCTTTAAATAGGAGCTTAATGGGCTCTCTGATTCCATATAGGTTTACACAAACCTTGGGTTTTCCTAGTCCAATAAGGATTATACAAAACCATAAATAAATAGCTTTTTAGAATAAAAACATTGTTGGCTATAATCTGAAAACCCGTAAGCTCGATCGATCAAGACATCTATCGAGCTTTAATGAATCTCGACAACTTGAGCTTCTGTCGAAGAGGTATCGAGGCCTGTAGATTTGCACTTTCTTGAGCAGTTCTTAAGTAGTCTTCATGTCTTCAATTTAACCACTTGTAATGATCATCTTGAACCTGCGTAGATTTACCCAAATACAAATAAAATGCGTTTTGTCAAAGGATATGCCAATTACATAAAAATATGTCCCCAACAATCTCTCCCTTTGGCAATCCGTGACAAAACCACAAGAGTACATTGAATGTCCTAGAATACATTCTACTCAAGATTACAGAATAAATAGGCCTAGTCTAAAAGATCTAAACCTTGGAAGTTGCTGCAAGAAGAAGGTTCGGAATCTTGACTTGGCTTTAACTTGTCTTTCCTGAAAGGCACTAAACAAAACACATCAAGGTACCATGTGGAAAATAATGACAAGTTAAATAAACAAGAAACATGTGTATAAAGAGAGAAAAGAAACAACACATGTGAGATAAAGAGTGAAACACATACATCATCATCTAATATAGAAACAACACATGATGTATGTAAATGGTTACAAAACCAAAAGATACACAACACAAAAAATATATCAATATCAATGTGTATCAAACTAACTCTCCCCCTAAGTTAGTTACATCAAAAACATTCTTCCCTTTAACATGAAGTACTCCCCTTAAATCTATTACTCCCCCTGAGGAATGACATTCAATTCTCAAATTTCTCCCCCTTTTTAATACGATTGTCAAAGGACATAAAAAGCCAAAAGACATGATGGAGACAAACAAAAAACTGACATAAAGGGAACGAGGAGAACAAGGAACCATAGACCTACAAGAAAAAGAAAAACAAGATGCTATGGACACAAAGGGAAAAAAATGCAAAACAAAGAAAAATGAAATGCATGCAAAGGAATCTCGATCGATCAAGAGGTGGCGAGATAGGTGTCGAGCATAAAAGACGTCGACAGATGCAGCTGTCGAGGATCTATCAAGGGACAAATCAACAAAAGGCTAAAAAGATCTCGATCGATCCACTAGGTGTCAAGAAGCTATCGAGGAGATAGGAGCTTTCTCGATCGATCCACCAGGTGTCGAGGTGCTGGCGAGATTGCGATAAGAAAAAGCTTAGGAAGCTTGATAGATAGCTAGCTATCGAGGAGGTGTCAAGGAGGTGTCAAGCTAGCTTTTCAAAACAGTTTTTCGAGAAGAGAAAAACACAAACAAGAATACAATCAAGCATGCAACTCAACCAATGATCCAAACAACATGTTATGCTCTCAAAAACATCTCTCAACAAGAATTTTTAAGCACATGGATCTAAAAAACACACACATACACACTAAACAAGTCTAACCAATTTTATATTTCAAGAACAAGTCAAGACAGTTTAGTGAGCATACATTAACACATGTAAAACCTTGTGATGGCCAAATCACATTGTACCTGCACATGTATCAAGAGTAGCAAAGAATATTGCGTGTTGTGTCTGAAAAAAACATTGCAAGATTGTATAAGTGTATACATGTTATGATGATTTGAGATATGAGAAAATCACTTTAACTCACACACAATCATAACTGCTTGATGGGGACTATCACCTTCAAGGTACATCTTATAACTTCCACATCTCCTAGAATACACGCTTGCAATCATTTTTAAAGCATTTTTGATCTTTTTGCTTTTGATTTTTCTTTGCATATTTTTCTTTTAAACATATCATACATGGGCATATTAGAGAGAGAAAATAAATACCCAATGATATTTGACATTCCAATTTTGCTATGCCTAAGCACACAAATGTCATTGACATCACACTTTTGCTATGCCAAAACATACAGATGTCATACATGATTGGCGGGCAACAATGGTAAGATAGCTATTAATGCCTTTCTCTTAGGAGTTTTTAGTCATTCATGTCAAAAAGAGTGATACGAGTGTTAAGTATAAGAGACAACTCAATCTTACTCATCACAAATAAGAGCCACAAAGTTCACTTGCTTAGTTGTGCATAGAGATGCTCATCTAAGGTACAAGAGATACAAAGTTTAGAAAACTTTGTTTCATTGGCCATCCAAGGTACACAAGTACCAATGTACACAAAACACACTGTTTTTGTATTTTTCTGATTTTTCAATTTTTTTTTTATATGAAAAACAAAATAAAGCAAAGCTGAAAAATAACCAAACAAAAACATGTGAAACAACATGAAAGCATGAAAGAAAGATGCATATGCATGAAAGCATGATTCCAAAAGCAGATAAGAAATCAAGCAACAAGAGTCCTACTTTAGATAGAAAGAATTAAAGTAGAGAACAAACAGAAAAGACAATTAAGTCTTAGGATCCTTTATCACCCACACAGCACGAGTCTTTGGCCGTGAAGATGAAAAGGCACGTGTCCTAATATAACTACTAAAGGACATAGAGGAATTAGAATTCCCCTGAAATTGAGTTAAAAGCTCAAAGCTTTTAGTAACTCACCAAGAATAGGTACAAAACCTTTAGACAAAGGATGAGACCTATTGGACACTCGCTTATAAGGAAACAATTTGAAACAATTAGGACGAGTGTGACCTAAAGCACCACAATGGTGACAAACATGAGTAGTTTTAGAACTACTCGGTTTCCTGGAAGAAGGTCTAACCTTAGAGGTTGACTGAGACCTCATCTTAGGACAATTTGGCCTAATATGACCAACAATATGACAAAGATGACAAGTGGGGACAAATTCAGAATTTTTATTCAACCTAGGAGGAGTTTTAGACATAAGTTTAGAAACTTCAGCATTAACATCAGATTGTTTACTTTTGTCTATTCTAGCAAATTAACCTTCAACTCTTCATTATTCCTTTTAAATGGGGGAATATAAAAAAAAAATTCTTCTGAGTTAGGCTCAACAACAAGTTTGACACTAGTTAATTTTTCAACTTCAGTTTTAAATTCAACTAGTTGCTCTTCTAAACTCTTAATTTTGTCCACCTGAGATGAAATTTGATTTTTAAAATTCTCATTCAAATTATTGGCTTCATCCAATTTTGCAATCAAATCATCTTTTCCAAGTTTGACCTTTTTAAATTTAGCTTTTAATTTTGTAGAACATTCAAGAGATTTCATACAAAAATTATAAAGCTTGCAATAGGCATCTTGAATATCATCATAATTATTCAACATAGGATCATGCAAATCAAAACAATCAAGAGTTTCCATGACAACAGGGGTCAATGGATCACATAGCAAAGATTAAAACCCAATCAGAGTGTGCCTGCTCTGATACCACTTGATAGGCTACAAACTGAATGACCCCTTGTAATAGAAATTAATTAATTAATTAACCAAGTTATTAATTAATCAATTTATCATGCTAATGCATGGTAGCACAAATAAATCACCAATAAACTAATTATGTAGCGGAAAATAAATAACACGGTGATTTGTTTACGAACGGCAAAAACCCTAACGGCAAAAACCCCAACGGGTGATTTTCAGGTCACCACTCCCGAAACTCCACTATTATCACAACAAGCGGTTACAAGTAAAGGAATCCTAAGTACCTTACCAACCTACAGTTGAACCCTTATCCTAATAACCAATTGGACTTGTTCTGTAGTGACAGTTCCCTTTTTGATGCACGGCTCCCAAGTACATGACTAACCAATCTGATGCGCAGATCCCAATACATGGCTTACTCTTTTGCACGAATCCCAGTACATGACTAACTCCACAGCAACCCTTTGATTGTTGTAGTTGATTTGCAGTAGCTTCATATAGAAACACCAATAAGATCTTCAATGTTGGTGCAAGAGACTTTGCTTGGTTACAGAACCCAAAGGCGTACAAGAAATGCAGTAAGAACTCTTTCTTCTGTAAGAGGAGGCTAGGGTTTCAAAAAGAAAACCTTATAAAGCTATCTAGGGTTAGATTTTTCTTTTTCCCACCTCCTTTAAATAGGAGCTTAATGGGCTCTCCTATACCAAATAGGTTTACACAAACCTTGGGTTTTCCTAATCTAATAAGGACTATACAAATCCATAAATAAATAACCTTTTAGAATAAAAACATTGCTGGCTATAATCTGAAAACCCGTAAGCTTGATCGATGGAGACATCTGTCGAGCTTTAATGAATCTCGACAAATCGAGCTTCTGTCGAGGAGGTATCGAGGCCTACAAATTTGCACTTTTCTTGAGCAGTTCTTAAGTAGTCTTCATGTCTTCAATTTAACCACTTGTAATGATCATCTTGAACCTGCTTAGATTTACCCAAATACAAATAAAGTGCATTTTGTCAAAAGATATGCCAATTATATAAAAATATGTCCCCAACAAACTTAATTGGGTTGACATGGAAAGAATAAGGGCTAATAAGCCCATAAGAGTAATAAGAGGTAAAAATGTAGTAAATGGGCCGAGGAAGCCCAAGGAATCGAACAATAAACTCATGAGAGTAAAAAAAGGTAAAGAAGAAGTAAATGGGCTGAGGAAGCCCAAATGAGAGAATTAATGGGCTGATATGACAGGAACACCAGCCAGCAAGCCCACGAGGGCAATGAGAAGTAAAGGCAAGACAAGGCCATGGCAAACACAATGAAGCTGTATGGCAGGATTAATGGCCTAAAGGCCCACAGCCATGAAGAAGAAAGACAAGACGTGGGCCCAACAGGCTATGGAGACAAAGGCTTTCGCCTGGACAATACCTAGCCTAGGAAGAGATAAAATGAAGAAAACATGAGCCCAAAAGCCCACGCATCCTCCACGCCACAAATGATAAACATAAGCTAGTATGCAAAGCAAAACTAGACGACGCAAGAGCAGTAAAAGCGGTGCGAAGGCTAAAAAGAAAAAAACACAGATAGAGTGGAGCGTGCATAAAGGACCAGGGCACCACTTACTTGTACCCAACCAATACAAAAAGGGTGGGCCACGGGTCATGGTATTCAGAGGGTGTGGTTTGGCAGTGAGGAGAAAACGAGGGTCTATTCTGGGGTTACTGCCTAAACTTCTTTGGGGGAATGTCCTGCTGGGATGACATTTCACCCAAAAGAGGTAAGTAGGGGCTAGGACCACTTGATGCATGCCATAGAGGTATGTGGTGAAGTAGCTTAACCTTTAACCCTTATCCATTGGTTCCTTTCTTGGTTCACTTCTGCTGAAAAGCTCAGCCTATAATCTAGTCGACAAGTTATTCTGTTAGTTATGTTTATTGGATGATATTCCCACAGTTTGGCTAGAAGTTACTTTTTTATGTTGTAGTGTTATTTCTAATTGCTATATTATTCTATCGTAACTCTGTTAATTTTCTTCATGATGTTAGCTTTATTTAACACGTTTTATTATCATAGTTATTCTGCTGTAGTATATTCCCACTGTAACAATTATAACATTTACTCCTGCTATGATCTCCACCTCATGATCAGCCCATAGCACTCAAGCCCGAACATGTCTACATTGGGTATGCCTGACTTGCACACAAGCTGGTCTGAGGCGTAATCCCAGCAAGGCTAGTCACAACTCTCTTAACTTAGACTAACGGGTCGTAGCACAGCAGAAGGGGTCGGGGCCTAATAGTATAAAAAGGCCCCCACAAGAGTCAGGAGGACAAATGGGTGGACTTCCAGAGGTGACAAGGGCAACTCCTTCAATTCAAGAGGAGGCTTCTCTGCATGCACCAGATGAAGTTGGTACTTGGCTTTTTCTCTTTCTCTCTCCCCTCCTTGTTCCATATGCTTCCTTCTACTGATGGTTTATCAATTTTCTGGATATTGAGATGGGAACCAAGGAACCTGAGTCTACAACTATTGAAGAAATTAGGGGATCTTCATCATCTGTACAAGTTGCTGAGGCTTAAGCTGAGATCCGTCAAAGTGTTCCTAGAGTTGCAAGCCTTTCACTTCCTGAAGAGAGAGGACCTGTCATTGTGGATCCTAGTGTTGGGCTCTCTGCCTTCTTATCTCGCTTTAATCTGCTGGAGTATAACAGCCTCCTTGTGGGCCATTTTCATCACTTTGGAGCATCCTATTCCAACTTTCTTCGCTTCTCCGTGCCTACTGAAGGTCTTCGACTCCTAAAGGAATTACTCAAGGTTCATGGGGATTTCACCACCAAGTTTAAAGGAGGTGTGTTCTTGGGTAATATCTTGTTGGAGCTCCTTTATGCTGTACTAATTTCCTTGAAGAGCACTTCGCTTGATTCTTTGTCTAAGAAGAAGCTTTTGGAATGGAGAGGCGTAGTGCAGGATCTTGTAGAAGTAAAGTTTAATCTGTCTTTCTTATTGGGATATCTTCAGTCAGTGGCCCATGCGTTCTTTTAGAGGGGGCCACCAAGGATCTTGATGTTAAGATTGCTGTTGCTAGGGAAACCTTGTCCCGTGCCCAAGGATTGCTGCAGGACTTGGAAGCCTAGAGGAAGCAAGCTCTCTCAGCCATAGCCATCTCCTCTTCTCCCATGGTTCCTCAAGAGGATTCTCTATTCGCCAGCCTCTTGCTTTAGCTATTTTGGCCAATTTGGTCTTGTAATTAGAGCACTTACAATAAGGTTGCTAAAATGACTAAATAGTCATTTTAGCAACCAAAACACCAAAAACACACACTAAAGCAAAGATGGTAAAGCTAAAATATTTTGAGTGATTACTACAATGGGCTGCTAAAGATAACAGCCCACTGTAGCTAGATGGTATAAGAAAAAAAAACTATTTTAATCCCACACACATAGTTTTAATCCCACACACATGAAGCTCTCTCTCTTTCATACAGACAAACAACTTTGCCTCTCTCCCTCTTTCTCTCTGCCTCTCCATCTCTTTCCTTTCTCACCTCTCTTTCAGCAGTGATAAATTGGTTACAAATCAGTGTGTGGCGTGGGCATGCGGTGGGGTTGAGATCAGTATGCGACGATGTGTGGTGGTTGTTGAGATCGGTGTGCATCAGCGTTTGGGTTTTGGCATTTGGCTTTTGGTGTTTGAGATCGGTGGCTATTAAGATCTGCATTTTGGTTTCAGTGTTTGGTGTTTGGTAGGTTTCGGCTATTGAGATCAAAGATTTTTGGTGGGTTTCGGGGTTGTGGGTTACTGGATTTTAGGGGTTAGATTTGGGTTTCGGGGTTGTCGACATTTAGGTCAGATTTCAAGGGTCAGATTTGGTGGTGGCTGAGATTTTGTGATGGTGGTGGAAGAGGAAGGTGGATGGGTTTTGTGATTTGGAAGAGGAAGGCAAAAGGTGATGGCTGGGTCTGTGGGTTTTTTTTTTTTTTTTTTTCCTGTGGTGTGTTGTGGTTGCCATTGTAGTGGTTATGGCCGGTGGAGCAGTGGTGGGGGTTCTAATTTGCAGAGGTTGTAGTACTGGTGATGGTGGTTTTGGATGGATTGTGTTAGGAGTTTACTGTATTGAATATATCAATTTATTGAAGTGTTTGTATTATTTTAATGTGTTGAATTCTAAAATAAAAGCTTTAATGTTGGGTGTATTGTAAATTGAGTTGTTAAAATAAATAAAGTGATTTTTTGAGTTGCTAAAAGGTATATTTTTTACATGCTTTGCTGAGAATGCTCTAACTGAACACTTCTCATAACTATTTGCCATATCATGTTCTTTCTTTTACAATTTACATAAACTTCTAATCTTGTATCGACTTAACCTTTTAATCATATTTGATATTCCTTACCTTTTTTTTTTTTTTTTTCAAGTATGTACTTAGTATGTTTGCCCTGGTCCAAATCCCGAGCTATGTACTCTCTCTCTCTCTCTCTCTCTTCTTCTTCTTCTTCTTCTTCTTCTTCTTCTTCTTCTTTTTATTATTATTACTTTTGGGGCAAGTCCTGGGCCATGGATCTAGAAAAACATACTGTGGAGTAGATCCTAGGCCAGGTACTTGGGAAGTTTGCTCCTACACAAGTCCTGGGCCAGGTACTTAGAAAATTCATTCTTGGTCTAAATCCTGTGCCATGTACTTGGAAGGCTTATTCTAAAGCAAGTCCTAGGCTAGATACTTGGGAAATTTATTCTTGGCCTAAGTCCTGGGCCATGCACTTGGGAAGCAGGTCCTAGGTTATGTACTTGGAAAATTCTACCTTGAATCAAGTGCTGAGCCAGGTACTAAGATGAATTCTTGGCTAAATTTTGAGCCATGCTGAATAGTGTGTGCATATGCAATGCATGTGTTTCTTAAATGGTAATTTTAAGCATAATCATAGTTTGCCCAACTTTATTTTTCAAAGGAGAAAGTTCATTATAATTCATCATAATGGCCAAAAAAGCTTAAAAACCCCTTTTTTTACTAAGGGATGGGCCCATTTTAAACATAGAGTGGCCTTTTCACACACGTCATCTAACAAAAGGGGTACTGACTAAAAGTACTTTAAAAAATGGAAAAAAGGTTGAAGGGTACTTGGAACTTCAAGCGTAGTACTGCTTCAGCCATTTTCCATTTATGGGATCTACCAGAGAGGTCCCATCCATCCTTGCCAAATAGTAGTATCCACTGTCATGGGCTTCCATGACAACATAAGGACCTTCCCACTTTGGGGTAAACATTCAAGGTCCTAAGATGTTTCTCCTTACATGTTTTGTGGCCTATAACACCAGTTTCCTTTGTGTAAAGATCCTTGAATGAATAGCCTGCTCATATGCCTTAGCCATCTTCTACCGATACCTTTGGCTTTGCCTTCTTGCCAGCTCTCTTTTCTCCTCTAAGCCTTCTAGGTCCACCACCATTTCCTTTGCATACGTGTCATCTGAATCTCACAAGATCTCCTCCATCACTACTCTAGGTGTGGGGATTGATTACTTTACTAGAGCAACGGCTCCTGTCCCATAGATGAAGGAGAATGGTGAAAATCCTGTAGTTGTTTTCTAGGAGCTCCTGCATGCCCAATGCACATCTGTCAGGTGGGAGCTCTACTTTCTCCCGTACTCATGCTTCATCTTCTTTAGGATCTTCTATATAACTTTATTAGTCGCATCAGCTTGGCCATTCTCTTGAGCATAGTATGGAGTAGATCTTATGTGATTAATGCAATACTTCTCTAGTAGACTTCTCACATCTTTGTTTATGAATGGGGTCCCATTGTCGCTAATCAATTTCCTGGGGATCCCGAACCATGTGACAATGTGCTCATGGATGAAATTGGAGACTGTTGCCCCGATGGCCTTCTTCAAAGGAATGGCTTCCACCCATTTTGTGAAATGCTCAGTAGCTGCTAGGATCCATATGTGACCATTTGAAGGGGGGTTGATGGGTCCTATAAGATCTAGCCTCCAAGTGTGGAAGGACCATGGAGTAGTCATATCTTGTAGTACATTCAAATGAGTGTGTATGGAATCCCCCAACACTTGACATTCGTGGCAGGTCTTGACTAGCTCCTCAAAATCCTTTTTCATCATGGGCCAATAGTACCCTAGTGCTAGCAGTTGCTTATGGAGCCTCCCTAGGCCCTAGGCACCTCAAGGGATCTACACTGTATCCCCTTTTGAACAGGATCCCATTCTACAAGAAGTATCTCGAGGCTAACTTCTTTAATTGATATAGGCTGGTCTTTTTTATGATTTCATAGTTTGGCTGTGGAGTTCCTCTAGCTTCTGCTTTCCTTCCTTCTCACTGACACATCTTGATAGGATCCCTTAGGGTAGCCTCCTGTACAGTTCCCCCTATATCGGAGTGTAGTCCTTTAGATCCTTGACACTTCCTTTGTGCGCTAACTTCTCTATCTTCTCCTTTATCGAGCTCCTCCAATCTTCTTTATCTGGCTCCTCTAGAAACATCCTTTTGAGAGTTTCTGTAATGGAACTCTGCTATTTGCTGACCCTTATCATTGTGCTTTCCTTCTCGAAGGGGACCTGGGATCCCAGGGTGGCTAATGCATTAGCAAACTAATTCTCACTCCTTTGAGCATACTCCACACTAAAGGTTTGAAACCTTCTTTCTATTTTCTGTGCCTAAGCATGATAAGATTCTAGGCTTGGCTCCCTTAGAGCAAAATCTCCTAGTACTCTCATATGTTTGATTCCTATGCTAAGGGCTATGGCTAGCCTTGTCAAATATGCCTCATACTTAGCAGCATTGTTTGGAAAAGGGAACTCAAGCTTGAAGGAGAATGGTATGGTTCCCTTATCCTCATAACTTAGCACAATCCCTATACCATTCAAAGCTGGTGTTGTTGATCCATCGAATTTCATGGTCCACTTCTTTCCTGGGAGCTCCACCACTGCTACTTCTCTTGGGATCTCCTCACTTAACGAGCATTCTTCTTCTCCTGGGAACTGCGTCAATAAGTCTATTATGGCTTGACTCCTGACAACCTTGGGGGTCTTCAAGCCTATATCATATTAAGAAAGCAACATCGACCATTGGACCACTCTTCCAGTAAAAAAAGGCTGGTGAAGGAAAGCTTTTATAAGATGAGATCTTGTTATCAAGAGGATCTGATGGGCTAAGAAATAATGTTTCAATCTTTGAGAGGCATAAATGACCACTAAGCACGCTCTTTCTTTCTAGGGATACCTTGTATCTACATCTTTCAAGGCTTTGCTCACATAATAGATAGGTTGCTCATTTCCTTTGTCATATTCTTGAGCCAAAGTGACCTAATTTCCTAGGAGTTGGATGCAAAACACAACAACAGAGGCTTTCCACATACTGGTGCTTGCAAGGTAGGCAAATGGTTCATGGTTTATTGGAGTTTCTGGAAGGCATCCTACTGCTCAGCTCCCCATGTGAACTCAACTCCCTTTTTCAATAGTTTGGATAATCCATGGGTGACTGAGGCTAGGCCTAGTATAAATCGTCTAATATAGGAGACTTCCCAAGAAACTTTTGAGCTCCTTGACTTTGGTAGGCCTCTTCATGGTTGCTATGACAGTGGCCTTGGTTGGATCCACGCTTATTCCTCTGTGATGTACTAGAAAACCAAGGAACTTCACAGCGGAAACTCCAAAGACAAATTTCAGTGCGTTCATGTGTAGCTTATACATTTTGCATTGCTCAAAGACTCGTTTAAGGACTTGAAAGTGCCCCTCTTTGCTTTTTGATTTTACTACAATATCATCCATATAGTCTTCCATCTCCTAGTGCATCATATCGTGGAAGATGGATGTCATAGTACACTGGTACGTGGCCCCGCATTTTTAAGACCAAATGGCATTACAGTATAATAGAAATTTCCAATTGGGGTCTTGAAGTCTGTTTTCCCTACATCCTTAGATGTCATTTGTATCTGATTGTACCCATTATATCTATCCATAAAGGAAAACATGGAGCTTCCCGCGACTGAATCTACAAGGAGATCAATATTGGGCAAAGGAAACTCGTCTTTAGGACATGCTTTGTTAAATTGCAAAATCCACACAGCACCTAATCTGACCATGCTTCTTCTTTATATGAACTATATTAGAAAGCCATCAGGGATGCTGGATAGGTCTGATAAACCCTACTGCCAATAGTTTCTTTACTTCTTGAGTGATTTGGGCTTCTACTTCAGTGTGGAAGATCCTAGCTGGCTGGATTACTAGTTTGGTTCCTAGGTCAACATTAAGAGAATGGACCACCAATCTGGGATCCAGGCCAGGCATCTCATTGTAAGTCCATGCAAATACATCCACGTATATCTTCAATAACTCCACCAATTGCTCCCTTTCCTATGCTAATAGTTGGCTGCTGATAAAAATGGGTTTAGGATTTCCTAGGTTAGCCCCTATGTTTACCTCTTCCAATTCTTCGTTGGGCAAGATCTGTGCTTCCTTCTCCATGTCCTCTAAGATCTCCTCTTGAGCTATTATACAATTTGGCAATCTGGGATCCTCCTGTGGGGTGAATTCATGTCCCGCATACCTTCATAAGCAATATATCAACCTTCCCCTAGGTTCTTGGACTTTCACGCACTCTCGAGATCCTGATGAACTAGTTTCTTTTTTTTCTTTTTTTTTTTTGCCTTTTTCTATCCAAGAGATTCCTCAAATCATGGGTATTGATCTCTTCTTCTTCTTCCAAGACAGGAGCTCCTAGGGTCCTTGGTGTAGAATACTCATTATTTAGGGCTAGCTTGTCTTAAAACATAGTCTCCACAAAATACTTCTCCCTTGCTAAAAAGGCTAAGGTTGGCAGAGATCCTTATGGGCTTCCTATTCAATCTTCCTTTCACACACTAATGGTAAGTTAATGGGATTAAAAGATATTTATGGAGTCATGGCCGTCCTAATAGGATGTGATAAAAAACTTCTGAATTAATCACATGAAATCGAGTCAAAGCCACTATGGGACCCACTCTCAGAGCCAGCTGTACATACCCTTCATTGGACTCTACGGCTCCTCCAAGTCCTGTTATTTTCACAGGAGCCCTCAGGATCCTTTTGCCAGACATACCTACAGCTTCCAAAGTACTCAAGGCAATGATGTTGAGCAAAACTCCTGTGTCTACCAATTCTCTTCTAATATGAACACCATTTATGGTTGTTGTCAAATAAAGAGGCTTTCGATGTTCCGAGTACTCAACTTCCAAATCCTCGTCCGTGAAGGTTATCGCATTGGTAGTTTCCAAGAAAGCTCTACTTGTAGGAGATTCTACCGTAAAGCATTCTACTCATGTATCTGCGGCTATGCTCATAAGGGATTCTGTCACAATCCTCCTTGCCTCTGGTCTAAATCCCAGTTGGTTGAACAGGGACCTAAACTTGGGGTTCCTTTGGAAAGTCTTAACAGTTTTTGGGTGAAAGGATCCCTCTAATTCCTCTGCTTCTAAGTCAACTGAACTTCCATGGATTGCCACAGTCACTACTCCTTTCCCTTTATGATTGGGCAAGGGTTTCCTCTGTACTTCGGGTTCTCATTGAGTGAGCTCTAAGGTCCCCTCTCTTAGCTTTTTGTGAAATTGAATCCGAAGGGTCCAATGGCCCTTGGTGGCATACTTAACATAATTATGGATCTTGCAAAAAAATGGATTCTTTCTTTCTTCCTCTGTTAGTGGCCTGGACATGGAATATGGTCTGACAATCCCGTCTCCTATTCATTTATCAAGGACATGGTTCTGTTCTTCTGTGGTACATAAGATCACTAGAGGTTCCTCAGCCATCTTTCCCTCAGGTCTCCTCCTATTTTCTCCTACTGAAGCTATCATGGCCTGACTTTTTGTCTTTATAGTCAAGGTTGTCCTCCTTGTTCTTTGCAACAAGTCAAGGAACTGAATTATACACAGATTCGCCAAGTTATTGGATATGCAAGTCTCCACAAGCCCTTTTCTTCATGGTCTCCATAGCAATCTAAGGAGACATCCTCAAATCTTTTGATGAACTGAATGGGATCCTTTCCAGGCCTTTGCTTCACCATCTGAAGGTTTGCGAATGTGACTTTGTCTTCACTTGGTTAATGTTTTGCATAGAATCTCTCCACCATATCATCCCAAGTCCTAATGGACCCAGGCCTTAAGGTGGTGTACCATGTGTATAATAAATTTACTAGAGACTTGGCAAATTCTCTTAGACATAATTCCTTGTCCCCAGCATAGGGATTCATGATGTGGATAAATCTGCTTACATGTTGCATAACACTCCTTTTTCGCCCATCAAAAGAGTTGAACTTTAGGGATTTATACCCTTTGGGGTAGGGCTTACCAAGGAGCTCTGCTGGAAAAAGGGGATCCTTTGAGAATTGCTTGGGGATCCTCAAGTACTTCTTCCTTTCATGCTTAAGTACAGCGTTTACATTTGCTAGGGTAAGGTATTGGGGATTAGCTCCCCCTTCCATTGCTGATCCTCCCTCTGGCTGGGGTCTTTCCTTGTTAGCCAGTGGAGGGACATTGTCTTTGATCTCCTAGGTCTTTCCTTCTTTTAGTTGACAGATCTCTTGCTGGAGGTCTTTCATCATTTCTACCATTCAGACCATGGGATCTGGTTCTTCTCTCTCGTTCCTTTCCCTAGAGACAACTTCATTTTCTCCTACAAGCTTTGATGTCGCAGATGGCAAATTGGTACCTTTGCTATTTCTTAGTCTTGGAGCCATGCTTGCAAAGGGACTACTACTTCCCTCTCATTTTCACAGTCCCTAGTAGAGTCATCTTTTAATGTGGGTTCCTGCTTTGGACAATGCCCAGGCCCAATGGTCTGGAAGGATCTTAGGCCTCCAAAGGATGGTGTTGATGGTTACTGGATTGGGCTTGACTCATCGCGGCTTTGTTGGGCCATTTTACGAGCCAATCTGTGCATAAGACATGAACTCCACAACACAAATATACATAAACATATATATATATATATTGGTTGAATGAATAACTAAGGAATAGCAAATGAACTAAAAGAGTGCAAGTAAAAGAACATCAAAGATCATTAAAATAGAGTGAGATTATGTTTCATTTTATTAAGTATTTAAATACGTTGGGTCCTACTTTGCTGGGATATATCACAAGGGTCAATAAAGTTCAAAAATCATTGACTTAGATAGCTCTCTTTAGGCTTCCAAGACTTGTGAAGTTTGAATCCTTTTGAATCCAAGTGTATCCGTAAGTATTTTTCTCTAGGATCCTTTACAGTACCTCACTCTTCACTCTATTTCAAGACCACAGCTCTCTTTCTAGTATTTTTCTAGTATATTGAATGTTTCTTGCTCCCTCCCCTTCTTGCCTGGTGCTTTGACCCTTTTATAGTGCTACTTAGATGCCCCTTATCACCAACCATCATTCTCTTTTGTGTGTTAAGTACCAAAACCAATGTCATATTTGAAAGCTTTAGTGGTTGGTCTCTTATCCTTTTTATTCTTATTTCATTTTTCTGGGTTTTGGCAATCTAAAACTCCCTTGCTGACTTCCTCTTATGGGAGATCCCTTCTGAGTAAGTCCAAATGCTTCTCCAAGGTTAAGGTTTCTTATTCTTTCCCCAAGTCCTTAAAAAGGACATCTCAAAGCTCTGAGGCTTTGATGTTGACCTCTCATGACTTGTTTCTTTTTCTCAAAATGTGGCAGATCCCTTCTTGATGATAGTGTAGCCGGAAAGGCTCCTAGCCACCTTCCTTCTTGGTTCTCCTTTTCTTATCTACCCAAGGTCCTAGGTTTCTTCATTAGGTACTAGTCCCAAATTTACCAGCTGTCCCCATCATTCTTTCCTTGGTCATGGATATCTGATTTCGACAGGACACCCTTTGTCTTTCGTGCCCACCTTTTATCATAAGCATGTCATTCTGAGTTGTCCACGTCCAGGATCCCTTATGCCAGTCTTTCCTCGGGGATCCCTCCCTGGGGTTGGCAGATCTTTGTTCCATTCCAGCCCAGCTGTTGCCTACCTCCCTTTTAGGCTTTCTTGGATGTCACCTCTTGCTTTCTTGGATGTCACCTCCTCTCTTTCTAAGGCCCAGAACTTATTCTTTTCTCTCCATGGGCAAAGCTCCTCCCTTATTCATTTCTATGGACCAAGCCTTTCTTCCTTTCTTTCCTACTTTTATGGGCTGGACCGGCCTCTTCCATTTTTAAGGCTTCGGCTCCTTATTACATTTTGAACCTCAACAACAAGTTACTTCAAATTTATACTGCAAGTGTTTGATTGGAGTAATATATGCTCAAAGTTCAAATCCATGTTTTCTTAGCAACCATTCTTCGACTTCCTTGTCATTAGTAAATTCTTAAATCTATATAAATCTTTAGGAAAAAAAAAAAAAAACTAGCTTATTAATCCAACTTCTCTCATTTTATTTTTATTTTTTCCCTCTCTAAACTTAAAATTTCTTCCTTTCCTAGCACAAATGACTACCACCAGAAATGATTAGCAAAAAAAAAAATACCATCAGAAATGGATAATTATACAAGAACCACTAAATTTAGCCACTATACTAAATATTTGTCCCAAAACAAACATCACAAGCAATTCTATCATGATGGATTTAAGGCTTTTAGAGTAATCAACTAGAAAGGTTCTTTGTCCTTTGTGTTTTTTTTTTTTTTTTTGGGTATAAACATGCATTTATAAACTGAATAAAAGAATTAGTAAAAATATTTAGATGATAGGTGGAATAGGCATTCGCACCAACTGGAGGGCCACCTAGGACGCAAAAGTCAAACTCCTGCTTAGCCAAAAAGTCGATTGCTTGGTTTCTCGGCCTCACCGTAGGAATGAAGAAGAATAATTAGATGTGATATCGGTCTCATGAAGGATTTCCAATCACTAACAATAGGAGCATACAAATTTTGAGCAAATAAACAGAGTAAAAAAAAAAAAAAAAAAAAGTATGAAAATTTTTCGTCTAGTTCAAATATCTCAAGTTTCCATAAAATAAAAATAGAAAAAAAAAAAAAAAAAAAAGGTTCATATATCAAGTGTGTGATGCTAAGAGAAACTGCAAGCTATTTAAGCCATCTCTAATGGTCCAAAACTCAACTAAGACACATGTAACCCAACCAGCTAAACTGAAGTAACCCCCTTATTCAATTATCAATATGATCTCTGATTAATCCACTCCTTAACCAACTACTCCTGGATTTCTTGAAGAAGAATTATCAAAATTAAGGGTCCGTTTAGTTAAGAGGATGAAAAAGTGTGTGGTTGGCCTTTTGCAGTGTTGGGCCTCGACCCCTCCTGCTATGCCACTACCCGTTAGTTTGAGGTAAGAGAGTTGGGACTGGCCTTACTAGGGCAACGCTTCAGGCGAGCTTGTGCACAAGTTGAGCCAACCCAAGGTAGACACATCCTGGCAGAAGCATTGTGGGCTGGGCGTACGGCATGGCCATGACAGGAACAACTGTTACAAATGTTATGACAGCAATACAGTATAGCAGGATAACTACAATACAAAATGTAACAAATAAAATAACGCCGAGAGGATGATTAACAGAGTTACAATAGATAAAAATAACAATACGACAGAAAAGATAAATAGCTTAATAATTGAACAGTAGACGAATCACCCAATAAATATGAATAGTAAAAAAAAAGGAAAACTTGTCTACTAGATAGTAGGTTAGGCTTTTCAGCAAAAGCAAACCCAAGAAGGCAGCCAATCTCCAACATGAGTAACCTCAGGAAAAGCTCTTGCCATAGAAGTTACACACTTTGGAAAAATGGCCTTAATAGTTTGAGCTTTGATTCTCAATCCTCAGAGAGTGGGTCTGTCGAGAGGGAGAGAAAAGGTGGCCTATTGATACATGCCTTTGTTCCTACCATTCATTTTCCCTTTTTGGTTTTCTTTTCAATCTTTCTTTCTTTTCTCTCTAATTTTTTCGTGTATGCTTTTGTTTTCTATTTTCTCTTTTCTTTCTATCTCCCCTCCATTCTCTTTTTTGCCTCCTCTCTTACTGTTCATGGCTACCCCTTTATATATCGTCTGCCATTGTATGATTTACCCCTTTTGTCCCTATAGGACTGCCCACCAATGTGTCAACTGTCCAACCACTACCTCTGCTCAGGATGTGTTAGTTGCACCACTCTTTATTTCTGAACAAAATTACTTATTTTGTTTCTTACCTCTCTATGTTCTTATTTCACCCATATGGATAAGGATTAAGCTATCTCTTCACCTACCTCTATGGCATGCATTAAGTGGTCCCAGCCCATACTTACCTCTTTTAGGTGAAATGTCATCCTAGCAAGACATTTCCCCTAAAGAAGCTTAAATGAGAACCCCAGAATAGACCCCCTTTTCTCCCCACTGCCAAACCACACCCTATGAATGCCTTGACTTGTGGCTGACCTCCCATGTATTGGCTGGGTACAAAGAGGTGGTGCCTTGGCCCTTTGTGCATGCTCCACTCTGTCTGAATTTGTTTCTTTCTGGCCTTCACACTATTTTGCTACCTTTGCATTTGTTTGATTCTGCTGTACATACTAGCTGATGTTTATCTTTTGTGGCATGAAGGATGTATGGGCTTTTGGGCTCACATCTTCTTCCTTTCATCCTTTCCTGGACTGGGTATTGCTTGGGCAAAGGCCTTTATCATTCTACTAAGCTTGTGCTTTCCTTCTCTATGATAGTGGGCCCTTTGGCCATTGATCCTACCATGTCACTCCATTGTGCCTGCCACAGTTTTACCTCTCTTTTTTATTTCTTATTATCTCGTGGGCTTGTGGGCTGATGTCCATGTTGTGTCAGCCCATTCCTCCATCAATCTTTTGCTTAGGGCTTCCTCAACCCACTTTCCACATTTTTACCTCTTTTGGGCTTGTTGGCCAACATTCCTACCATGTCCGCCCATTATACCACTTCATTTCTTGGGATTCCTTGGCTCATTTACTTCTTCTTTACCTCTTTTACTCCCATGGACTTTTTGCTAAATTCTTTGGGGTTCTTCAGCCCATTTACAACATCTTTACCTCTTATTACCCTCTTGGGCATGTTGGCCTTTAAGTCAACCCATTGAGTTTACTAATTTATTCCCTAGGCTTCCCCGGCCCATTTATTTCTTCTTTACCTCTCATTATTCCCATGAACTTACTACTTCAGTCATTGGGTTTCCTTGGCCCATTTATCCTTTCTTTACCTATTTTTATTTTCATAAGCCTGTTGGCCATTGATCATGCTGCTTCAACCTGTTGGGCTTGTTTCCTTGTTTCTTTACCATTTTGCCCCTCATTCTCATCTTCTCTATTGTTGGGCTTCTTCTAACATTGGGCCGTTTGTAAAAAATGTGCATCAACAAGTAAGAGGATAAAAATGATAGAAAAGTAAAAGGATAGAAGAAATTTTAGTTTTTCCCTTCTATGTTTGGTTAGAATGGTAGAAAAGTGAAAAGATGGAAAAAAAAATTGTTTGGTTGAAAAAAAAAAAATGAGAGGATAGAAAATAGAGCTTTTATAAATTTATTCATATGTTCTTATTAAAAATGATGCTCAATTAAAAAAAAAAAAAAAAATAGGCAAACAACTGACCCAAAAAAAAACACACACACACACACAAAAATAAAGGCAGTGATACACTCATCATCACTCCAAAAAAAAAAAATACAACTTCAACAACAACATCTAGTTTACTCAAAAAGTATTACTGTTTATTATTTTTGTATCTGTTCTAATAAGTATTATTGTTTACTAAAAAAAAAGGTTCAATTAAACCCAAAAGAAAAAAAAAATGGCAAGCTCATTTACGCCCATGTAGCCAAAAGAAGTAAAAAGGAAATGTGGGCAATTTTGTCCAAATACTTTTGCCCACAAATTGCCCAAATATTTTTGCTCACTTTTCTCTTCCATTTTTCCGCCAATTTAGGGAGATTGTGTTTTGATAGGATAGGAAAGAAAACTTGTAAGCCTCACCAAATTATCTCTACCATTTTCCACCCTCAATCAAACAACCAAAAACATCATTTTCTCTCTACTTTTCTCTCTTTCATTTTCCATCCTCCCTATATGATCTCCAACTAAACAAAGCCTAAGTTCAAGCCAAATGGAAAACCCGTCAATCAATTTCATAATGAGATCTGCTACTCATATGAGAGACAGAGTGCATTTATTGCACACCTAGAACACTAAATAATTACACTTCAAATAAACCAATGTTTTCTTTTCTTCTTTTTTTTTTTGGAAACCAATCCGATGTGGTATTTAAATGGTGGTGACTCTGGTAAGAGTACAGTTGAGAAAAAATTTATAACTCTTTGGATGTAGGCATTGACTAAATCTTGAAGAGGACGATCTAAATGGGAAGACCTTGATATTTCTTGGTAACTTGATAGTCCAAATTCCCAAGAAGAGAACATTCCAAGGACCGTCTAGAGAACTCATTAGAAGTGCAATTAGCATGTACCCAATTCTATAAAGATAAGAAAGTTCTGAAGCAGTTACCTGTCAACAGAAGACAATTCCAAAACGCTACAGCTATTTTATAATCACAGTAAGAGCAATTACATCAGCTAGTGAAAAATTGTGTAAAATTGTGCAAAATGGAAAAAGGGGATCATTTTACACAATATGAGCAAAAAAAAGACCCACATCAGTTTGGGCAAACTTGTGTATAAATGCAAGTTGCTACAGTACCAGTGCAAATATGCACGGATACTATAGCGCTCCTATTTATTATTTTATATTTCTTTCTTTCTCCTCTATCAACTCTCATCTGATTATCTCTCCTCTCTCATTCGATCTCTCTCTCTTCTTCTGCCCTCTTAATCCTTTTATCTTCTATTAAATCCAACAACAAATCATAAAATTCTTCAAACTTGATCTAAATCAAGACCCCAAATTCATCAAACCCTCTCCTAAAAAAAAATCATCAAACCCATATAAATAATCAAACCAAAATTGCAAAAGAACAAGAAGAAAATGCAGAAAAAAGCTTACCCACCAAGAATTTTCTCTCTTTAGCTTCTTGTTTCAGCATTAGCAGAAGAAGAAGAAAGACGAAGACGCTGAAGAAGAAAAAATTGAGGAAAAGAAAGAAGGAGAAGGAAAAGAAAAAAAAAAAAAGAGGAAAGTGAAAAAGAAATAGAAAGAGAGAGAGATCAGATATACTTTGGCGTGTGGGTTAAAGTAATTGGTGGGATCATGGGTAGTTGTGAATAATAAAAAATTGTGAGAAAAATATTATTTAAATAAAAGAATGTGTTGAATAGACAAACTGATGTTGGTATTTTGTAAAAATAGGTGTGTAAAATAGAAAAAAGTAGGTTTTAGATGTGTAAAATGGAAAAATTTATGCACAAGCTGATGTAATTGCTCTAAATGTATAAGGAAGATTCTAAAAACAAAGAGCAGAATGAGCAAGTATCTGAAAGACGAAAGATCTTGATTTTAGTTCAGTTGCATAATCTGAAAACCCAATCTCAGCTAAGGCCTTAGTCAATACTAGATCATCTGTTTCTCTAATAAAAAAGTGCAAACAAACACACATCCACACATACATATAGAATTACAAACATGGGAAATCTATGAATAACCTTAATTATGTCTCTGCTCATTTTCACAACCATGCAAGAAACAGCAAGTTCTCAAGAAAGCTAGAGCTTTATACATGCATTTGCCAAAACTTGAGGATCCCTGTCTCTTTAGTATAGCCTAATTCCTCTAAGCTACCTATGGAGTTGGAGAGGGCAGGAAAAGACTACCATTTCAAGTAACTTCACAAGAATTCTCCAAAGATATAAAACTCTCCCTCATTAGCAAACATTGTAGCACCTTCTGTCCATTCCTAGAGTCTCATATAGCCTAGCTTCTTCATCCATGGAATCTCGCTCCCAGCCCTTGCCAGCCAACTGTGGAAAACATTCTCAATACATATGTTGCCATATCAATAGCCACATTAATTGCCCCAAAATCTTTTGGAAAATTCCAAAACACGACTTAATAATAAAAATGTTTTAAATGAAAAGGATTTCTTAGATATATTGCACTAAAATTTTTTATTATGGTAGGCAGCCACCACCTTCTCATCGATGATCAGCATCAACAAGAAAGGCATAGTCACAAAGCTTAATGTATAAGTCAAATGTCACTCAACAAATGACATACCATGTTAAATTTCCATTGGGAAATGCAAAAATGATCAAACTAATCTCATCCAGAATGCAAAACCAATCACTCCACTTGCTTTTCAATGAAAGTTTTCACAGTTCCCATCCATCTAATAAACTCAGTTTTATCTTTGTTCTTCATGTACTCATGCAAGAATGCAGCAAGTTCATCATTTATACCCCTTGCTTCCAAGAATTCGTAAAGTGAGTCTTGTAACTCATCATCCAATTCCCTGTAAACAACCATTAAAAGCAACCACATTATCAGTCCAAAGTTATATAACCCAACTATTGGATACAGCAAAATCAACGTAAAAAAATTATCACTTAACTCTATACATGGTATTCTTCTGTTTTATATACAACAATAATTATGCTCAACCAAACCTGGTGCTCGTACTATGTTCGATTCCATCTAGTATTTGTAATTCGAAATTTCAACTTCTTTTCTTTCCCTTCAATTCATTAGCAATTGAATAGGCTATTAGAGGAAAATAATAAAAATACATCATACTTGAATTCAGGCCCTGCGTAAGGCTGTGCTGACATCTTATCATCACGGCGTATGAAAAGCCTGTTAATCTCTATACTATCTGGCCAAGCAGAGCACATGAATTCCAAGACTTCACCATCTTCCCCTTTAGTGATATTGACAATTAGGGTAATGTGAAGTTGGACTTCATCCCCAATGCTGCCACCACCACCCGATTTTGAAGCAGGAATGGCTCCATCAAACATGGTGACTTCAACTTTAATGCCTTCATCTTTAAATTTTCCTTTCAATCTAATCCACTGCTCTCCAGGCCGATCATCAACTGTGAATATGTCAAAGTTTGCAACAGGCTGTAACATTAAACATAGTTAACTATTAAACCCACAAAACCAAATACTACTTTCTTTCTATTTACTAGAGCAGTAGTGGTCATGTAAAAAACAATTAAGAAATAAATATTAATTGAACAGATATGATAATTTTATTAATTCCCAGTTTGGTTGTTAAGAAAAACTTGAGGGAAAGGGTACAAAATCATGACTAAACTCAGTATTTTTTGCTTTTAAAGAACATGGCTGAAGAATTTGCGGTTATGACTTATAAGTTATACTAGACTCATTTAAGTGAACCCTTTTGTTAAATCTGTTACAAACCCATTAGTAGAACTCACCCTTGAAAACGGGCTTGCAAGAGGATGGTGCCTAAAAGCTTATAAACACATGGTTAAGTTTATATTTAATCCATGTGAGACACTAGGATCATAACATACCACCATGCTCCACAACCGACGTCCACGACGGCTCATTCTAACAACACTGACCCGATAGTAGCCATTTATCTCTTTTTGGTAGCTCCACTCATCTATCAGTAATTTTAATCTGGCCTTTAGGTTGCCCCTTTTGAGATCCAACCACAAAGCTCAATAAGCGTGGTGGTTGGCTCTAATACCAAATATTACAAACCCATGGGTAGAACTCACCCTTGAAAACCGGCTTGCAAGGGGTGCCCAAGAGCTTATAAAAACACATAGTTAAGCTTATACTTAATCGATGTGGGACATTAGGATCATAACAGAATCTCAGTCCCATTAATTAATAAATCTTAATACTGGTAAAATATGATCAACCAACTGACACATAATCTTCATAACAAAACTCCAACCAAACCAAGTATAATCTTCTTATGTTCTGTTTGATTGTTGAAAGATTGGTAATAGAACAACAAATGAAAATGAGATTGTCACTGTTATGTGCGTTTAATTTCTAAAATGCAACACTTCAGCAGCTAAGCCAATTTCTCATCTTTCAAACCAATAAGGATCCTCTCCATTTGAAATGGATCCATTTCGTGGTACAGAATAAATACTACAAATCTATAATAATAAAATTAAATAAAATGTATCAAATGCGCTATCTAAACACAGTGATTTTTTTTTTTTTTTGGTGAGGAAACGGTAATACTTAATTAGAACACAAACAAAAGTAGTATATAAAATTTTTTAAACAGACTTATAATATATTACATAACCAGAATACCGCTACAAAAAAGTCTAACATAGTGAAACTCTAAAACATCCCTGTTTTTTTCTAGATCCAGAAAATAAAATCCTAATCGAAGTGAAATGGAGCTCCCGAACTAAGAATGAAACCAAGTTCCAGTTCAAAAATTATAATCAAAACAATAATAAATTTTCATTTTCTTAGAAACCAAACAAAACCCATTAACAGTTTTTTACTTTTATTTGCTTTCCCCCAAAAAAAAAAAAAAAAAACCTGGGTGGGAGTGGAGCGTTGGAGCTCGTATTGGATCTCGTTGCGGAGGAGTCTGAGAATGTTTCCTTCGAAGGCGGATTTGCGCATATCGAAGATGTAACTTCTTTGAAACTGAAACAGAGAGTGTTTTTTTAGAGTGATATTGAAAATGGGTTGTTGAAGTTGATGGTCACCAATTAGGAAGGGTAGGGTTCTGGAAGAAGAAGAACAAGTATACATAGGTTTCCTCAATAGGGGTCGGATTAGGTTTAGGCGTGCCATTTACAATTGAGGTTTTTAGGCGTGCCTGAAGAATAGTGATGAAGAGTGCTCAGAATCGGAGGTTAGGGTTTAAGGAACAATTGGAAAGGCTTTTCGTTTATCGGGAATTCTAGCTTTTGCTCTCATTTTTAAAAAAAATTTAGCAATATGTGCATGTTTTGAAACTATATAATTTCATGTACCTATTTTGAAACTTAATCTTAATAAAATCGAGTTTTAATGTAAATCTCAATTAGTTTAAAATCGAGTTATGCCAAATGAAACTAAAAAAAAAAGTGTGGAACTCGAGTTCTTTTTTTTTTTTAATAAGTTTGATCAACCCATACTCAATTTTCCAAGAATTAAGTTTTACATTGAAAAAATCAAATTTCAAAATAAGGACATTAATCTAAATAGTTTTAAAACATGGACATATTGCTAAATTTTTAAAAAAATAAGGGCAAAATCCTCGTTTATCACATAGGTAGTTTTTGGTTTTTACATTTGTGGCTTTTTTTTTTTAAAGAGATAATTACATCATGCTACTAACCTACAGCTCGAACTATTTTCCCCTAAACCCCAAGTACTTTGTACATTGGAGATGCCAATTTAGCTATAAGCCTTTGGCACATTTGTGGCTATTTGATTTCAGCTAAGGGTGTCAAATGGGTGAGTTTTGGTGGGTTTGGAGTGGACATAATTGAGTTAAGAATATAAAATCTATTTAACTAATTACTTCTAACCTAAACCCAACCCAACCCAACCCAATTATTATGGGTAAATCTCAACCCACCTAATTACCCAATTATCAAAATTACCAAAATGCCACTAAAGTGAAAATGATCAAAACACTCTAAAATCTTCAAAAATGACCAAAATACCCCAAAACTTAAAAATTACCAAAATAATCTCGAAACATAAAAAATAACCAAAATACCCCCGAAACCTAAAAAAATGACCAAAATACCCCAAAAACCTTAAAATTACCAAAATACCTCTAAAACCTAAAAATTTATCAAAATCCCTCGAAACCCATAAAATGACCAAAATACCCTTAAAACCTTAAAATTACCAAAATACTCCCCCAAAACCCAAAAAATTACCAAAATACCACGAAACCTAAAAGTTACCAAAATACTTTCAAAACTCAAAAAATGACCAAAATACCTCCGGAATCCAAAAAATGACCAAAATACCCCCCCAAAACCCAAAAAATACCAAACCCCCCCCCGAAACATAAAAATTACCAAAATAACCCCAAAACTCAAAAAATGACCAAAATACATCCGAAACCCAAAATGACCAAAATACTCCCAAAACCCAAGAAAATTACCAAAATACCCCAAAAACCCATAAAATGACCAAAATATCCCGAAACCCAAAAATGACCAAAATACCCTCAAAACCTAAAAAATGACCAAAATACCCCTGAAACCTAAAAAAAAATACCAAAATACCACCGAAACCTAAAAAATAACCAAAATACCCCTGAAACCTAAAATATGACTGAAATGCCCCCTAACCTAAAAATGAAAGAAAAAAAAAAAAAAAAAACCCATTCCTACCAAAATATACTTAATAGTTTTTCATTTCAGTTCAAGTTTAAATGTTTTTTGACACAAAATTAGCAACTGATTAAACCCAAATCTTTAGAGAAGTGGATAAACCCTGTTCATAATTATTTTCACCTTTGTCAAAGTAAGGTGTACATGTATCCTGTTTTTTTTTTAGAAGAAAGTATACATGAACTTGAACATTTAAATTGTACTAATATATGTTCTGGATATGTCATGTGCTTGTTTTGTAGGATTTACAGTGCTTGTTGCCGGCCAAAAAAGCGAGACACCGAGTGCATCACTGATTTATTAGGCACAAGTAAAATCAAAGCACATACATATCGATGGAATAGGCAAACATATGAAACTCTGGTATTGTAAGCTTGTGGCTAATCCGAAAAAGAGCATGATAGTGTGCTAATGCCTAACGCAGCGCACATTTTATTTTATTAAAAAAGAAGTGGAATAGGCAAAACGTGACATTCACATTTAAGACTAAAATTGTTGAATGGAGATCCTTCTATAGTTTTCAGTGTTAAGATCATTATCAAAAATGTTTTCCTTATTTTAATTAGTAGCCAGTTACATTCCTTAAAAGACAATCAGTCACACACACAAAATGGCAGGGTGGATAGGAGCTCCTGTGACCACAAACTTAATTGTCTCACAGTTGCTTAAAAGCTTTGCAAGCATTCTCTTGTTCTCCCTCATTCTGCAGTTGAATGAACCAAGGTAAATGTTAAGAACTGATGAAGCCGTAAATCTCACTAGTGAGTTACATGATTCCAACGCTCGAACTAATCACCTACGGAAAAGAAAGAAAGAGTGGACCTATCAGAGAGCACCGGTGTGATGCTGGCCAAATACCCTCTGAATGTCAATTTAGAACTATTCTCACAACTCTAGAGTGATAGAGAAGGGTAAATTATGCGTACCTTGATATGTAAGGGTATTGGGGCTTTTATAGTAGTCAAGGATTGACCTTTTTTCCTTGGACTCCAAGTCCTTTCCTTATAGGAGTCTTCTTGAGAAATCCTAAACGTGATGGACAAGTCATTCCCTTGTAGAGAAGATTTTTATTAATGTGCATATCTTCCGGAATCCTCCTCGCACTTGGGCTTTACTTTGATTGGGATTCTATTTATTTGTAGCGTTTATTCACAATGGACCTTTACAAGAATTGGGCTTGCCTTTTATCGACCCATGGACATGGATCCGTTAGGCCCATCTTACAAGGCCCGTCGAGCTTCATTTTTATCCTCTTCAGTTGCGCCCTTCACCCCTTTTGGTCCGTCATTACTGAAAAAGAGGGCCAATTGCGGTGACGGCTAAAAAATTACAGGTTGACGATTCAATGTTCATGGGTTGACAGTTGAAAACACAGAGGTCGTCAGGTGTACAAACATCTGACAAGTTGTCCGGAAGCATTAATGGCGTATGACACGTGTCGTTTTTTGATTGGTTTTTATCTCAGATCGAAGCGTCGCTTCGTCTTCCGTGCACTTTTCCTATAAAAACTACTCCCTTCTCCTCTAATTTCTCTACTTTTCGTAGAAACACATTGTCAGATCGAATTCGTCATATTTGTTAGAGATCTATCTGTTTAATTCCTGCATCCTTCATTCTCATCCATTCACTCTTTGACTCGGTAAGTAATTTCTTCCCTTTTCTTCGTCTCTTTTTCATCTTTCATTTTCCTTTTGAAACCCCTTATTTGGTTTTTGTGCCCCCATCACCCTTTCTAAACCTGTCAGTCTTAGGTTATGTCACTACGTGTAAGCAATGTCTAGTGCGTCAAGTAATCAGTCGTTCCTCCGTGACGGGGTGGGTTATGAAGAAGTGTACCCGTCGAGTAATAGAGATCCAAATGATCTGAGCGAGGAGAGGAGTCCGTCTACCTCTTCCCCGTCCTCAAAAAATGAGGATATGGAGGTGGCTGAACTAGAAGAGGGTTCTGATGACGGCGAGGACCAAAGAATTAAATCCGTCATGGGTGCTGATGGACTTAGGGAGTTCGTCATGCTACCAGAATGGACAGTTAATGCTTTTACGTCCACCATCAAGGAGCCACACTTCAAAACCCTTAGGGCCAACTACCAAATCCTAGACTACATCCCCATCCGTCTACCTTATAAGTCAGAAAAATATTACTATGAAGGGGTAGATGGTATAGGAGTGTATGAATAGGTGCTCAAGGCAGGCCTTAGGTTTCCTCTGAACTCCCTGCACCGTGAGCTTCTTAAGTACTTGGGCTTATCCGTCAGCCAAATATCCCCAAATGCCTGAAGGGTCTTTATAGCAATGGAGGTCCTGTACGGGGCCATGTCAAACGGTGTCAGATCGTTGACGGTGAGGGAATTCCTCCACTGCTACCGTCCAAATGAGATAGACAAATCAAAAGGGATGTATTGTTTTGTTCCTAGGAAGTCCATCTTGAAGGTGATTTTTGAAACCCCAGACTCCAATAGGGACTGGAAGAGCCGTTACTTCTTCCTGGAGGGTGACGGTTGGATGTGTCACCCAGGGGAGATGGAACACATGCCCGCCGACAAGATTTGAGGAATTTTAAATCCGTCTCGTATACATCCGTCATGTAGCATATAAAGACTCTCATTTTGTTTGATACTCTTTAGTGTTTTTTACGCCCGTCTTCTTTTTTCAGTCCGACGACGCCCACAAATTGATCTCAAGGAGTTTAACTTTCTTAAGAGAATTTTTGTAAAGTCTAAGCCAGAGGAACGAACCTGGGCCAAGCTCGTCAACCTTAACATCACCCATTGGTATTGCGACGGACCCGAACCTACTCAAGCAGCAATTAAATATGAAGAGCGAACTCAACAACGTAAGTCTGTCGTTCTCTTTTTGTTTAAATAGTTTGCGTTTATGCCCAACTTTACCCCCTTTTTTTTTTAGAGATGGACGACGCAAAAAGAATAGCAGCTATCAGACTACAAGCTGCCAAAAACAAAGGAGCTGATACGAATCCCATGGGGACGGGCTCAAGAAACCGTCAATTAAAAGGAGAATGCCGTTAAAAGGAGACCGTGCACCCAAGAAACCCAAGGTTTCTTTGGAGCCCATTGGTCTAATGGCCGAGGGCGCCAGGACAGTTACTCCGGCAAAGCATAGGGCTAGCAAAGGTCTAATGGTTGCTCCGCCATGTAGCCAAAAGAAACCTCCCGTCCTACTCCACGAAGATCCTCAATATGCCTTAGTGAGGCTCTCATCCATCATCACTTCTAAGAATTATGAAGACTTGGGCAACCATTCGACAAAGGCCATAGGGTTGATGGGTCTTTTTAACATTGCCCAGGTAATATTCGTCGTTTTCTTGTCTGTCTATGTTCTTTGTTTGAAATTAATTTCTACTCTTTTTCAGGCTATGCTTATGATAAAGGGATTGATAGGACGGTGTCTCAATCATAAGACAACGTTAGGTCGGGTATGTGAGAAAGCCAGGCTGACGGAGGATGAGCTACTTGAATTAAAGAACTGGAAGCTAGTGACGGAGGAAAAACTCAAACTCGCGGAATAGGCCAGGGACGAGTATTATAAGTTGACAAAGGATTTAAAGAAAACTCTAGAGGACAAGGAGAAGGAGTTCTGTCAAGCTAAGGAGGTCGCAGTGCTAGAGTATCATGATTCTGATGCCCTTTTATCAAAGCTCAGAGTCTCATACAATGACGGCTTTGATGATGGCCTCCGTCAAGTGAAGGCCCTGTATCCAGAGCCCGACGTTTCATCCATCAACATCAATGTCCCAGAGCAAACATCCATTCAACTTGCCCAGTCGGAGGACACAAATGAATTGTTTGGAGATGATGTCCCCATCAGTAATGCCCCTGTGGACCTGACGGTTGAAAGTGAACCAAAAGATGGTAAGGCTCGTCATGTCAAGGAGACCGAGACCCCTGCGGCGAGCTGAAGTCTTTTGTTCTTGTCATTATTTTTTCTTTAATGTAAGAATATTTTGAGAACAGATTATGATCTCCCCATTACCTTTTGGGGTTATGCAGACATTTTTCCCTTTTAAGGGCTTTCATTTATTTGCTAAACTTTGTTTAATCCGTCAACTACATCGTTTCTTCGATATTTGTTTGTGAATGCATCTGTTTGCTTTATTTAAATATGCACTAGTTTTCGCGGACTATGGATTTTATCAATACTCTGGTAAAATCCGCTCATATTAAGGCCCTTTAAATTTTTAGGCTATGAATTTTTGTCCTCTTTGGATGATCCGTCCAGCTTTGGACTTAGATTATGCCCATCCACTTATGGACTTAGAATTTTCATCCTTTTGGGATAATTCGTCCAGTTTAGGGGCTAAGTTTATGCCCGTCTAATAATTAATCCTCATAGGGTCCGTCCACTTTGTGGACTAGTCTAACAGTTTAATCTCAGGTTGTCTATCCAGTTTGTGGACTTGTCAATTTCTTAACCCTAGTTGGGTCTATCCACATCATGGACCGGTCTAATAATTAACCTTTGTGGGGTCCGTCCACTTTTTGGACTTCTCAAATACTTAACCCTTGTTGGGTCCGTCCACTTTTTGGACTTGTTTATTGATCAACCCTCGTATGGTCCGTCCATCCACATCGTGGACTTGTCAAGTAATTAACCCTTGTTAGGTTCGTCCACTTTGTGGATTTGTTCATTGATCACCCCTCGTAGGGTCCGTCCACTTTGTGGACTTGTCAAGTAATTACCCTTGTTGGGTCTGTCCACTTTGCGGACTTGTTAATTGATCACCCCTCGTAAGGTCTGTCCACTTTATGGACTTGTCAAGTAATTACCCTTGTTAGGTCCGTCCACTTTGCAGACTTGTTAATTGATCACCCCTCGTAGGGTCCGTCCATTTTGTGGACTTGTCAGGTAATTAACCCTTGTCGTGTCCGTCCACTTTGTGGACTTCTTTATCAACCCTCGTAGGATCCGTCCACTTTGTGGACTTAGTTAGGATTTTTAGTAAAAAGCATAGTAGTAATGAAACATAGTTGAGTCTGAACATTCTTTCTCCTAAAAAAGAAATAAAACAGGTGTCTATAGAAAAGTACCTGCCCCCTTGGGCTTAAAAAGTTACTAAGAATATTGTAGCAAATCTTGTCTAAAAAAGAAAACTAGTAGCAGTAAAATTAAATAAGTTGGGAAATAGGGGGAAGCCGTCATCCATTATCTCTACTGGTAGTATTTCCGGAGGTACTCTGCGTTCCATGGGTGCTGAAGCTTCCGTCCGTCCAGCGTCTCGAGGTGGTAAATGTCTTTCCTCCACCATGACGTGATCCTGTAGGGTCCTTCCCAGTTGGGGCCGAACTTTCCTTGCGAAGGATCTCTAGCAGCTCCCATTACCTTCCATAGAACAAGATCTCCAACCTGAAAGTCTCTGCGCCTGACATTGGAGTTGTAGTATTTTGCCATGAGATTCTGGTATCGCACTAACCTTTGTTCTGCTGTTACCCGGACCTCGTCCACTAGGTCTAGCTGAAGGCGCAAGGCTTCTTTGTTATCTTTGCTGTAGTTCTCCACTCGATAGCTTGTAAGTCCTACCTCCATTGGGATGACAACATCAGTTCCGTGTGTTAGTCGAAATGGTGTTTCTCCAGTTGGTGTTCTTGCAGTAGTACGGTATGCCCATAGGACGCTTGGTAGTTCATTAGGCTAGATACCCTTTGCCCCCTCGAGCCGGGTCTTGATGATTTTTAGCAAGGACAGGTTCGTGACTTCGACTTGCTCATTGGCCTGTGGATGTGCTGGAGGCGAGTTGTGATTCTTAATACCTAGCTCTGAGCAAAAATCCCTGAATGCACTGTTATCGAATTGTTTTCCATTGTCGAAGACGAGCACTCTTGGTATCCCGTACTTGCAGATGATATCTTGCTCATTGGCCTGTGGATGTGCTGGAGGCGAGTTGTGATTCTTAAGACCTAGCTCTGAGCAAAAATCCCTGAATGCGCTGTTATCGAATTGTTTTCCATTGTCGAAGACGAGCACTCTTGGTATCCCGTACTTGCAGATGATATCTTGCTCATTGGCCTGTGGATGTGCTGGAGGCAAGTTGTGATTCTTAATACCTAGCTCTGAGCAAAAATCCCTGAATGCGCTGTTATCGAATTGTTTTCCATTGTCGAAGACGAGCACTCTTGGTATCCCGTACTTGCAGATGATATTTCTCCAAGCAAAGTTTCGAATGTTCTTCTCCGTGATAGTGGCTAGGGCTTTGACTTCCACCCACTTCGTGAAGTAGTCGATACCAACTACCAGAAACTTTAGCTGTCTTAATACCGTTGGGAAGGGACCTATGATGTCTAGTCCCCATTGGGCGAATGGCCAAAAGGCTATCATGGGCGTCAGTTCCTCTGAAGGTTGCCTGATCAAATTACTGAACCTTTGACATTTGTCGCAGGTTTTGACGTGTGCTTGGGCGTCCTTCAGCATTGTAGGCCAATAGTATCCTGCTCGGATTAACTTGTGCACTAATGACCGTGTCCCCAAGTGGTTTCCACAGATACCCTCATGGACTTCTCTCATCACGTAGTCTGCTTCCTCGCGGCTCAAACACCTCAGGTACAGTCGAGAGAATCTTCTTTTGTACAAGACATCTTTGATTATAACAAATCGTGAGGCTTAAACTTTTAACTTCCTAGCAGCTTCTTTCCTGTTTGGCAAAATGCCTGACCTCAGGTATGCTATCAATGGCGTGGTCCAATTCTTCTCAAAATTTATTTCTAACACATTTGCTCCGTCATCAATAAGCGAGGAGATTTGGATAAAATATAATACCTGTTTGGAGGCAATCATAAATTCCGCAGAGACTGCTTTGGCAAGACGGTCGACCAATTCGTTCTCCTCCCTTGGGATTTGAACGAATCTGACTTCAAGGCTACCGATCTGATTCTTCATTTCTTCCAAGTACTTCTTCATCCTTTCATTTATGCACTCGTAGTCGCCATTAATTTGACTTGTTATCACCTGGGAATCGCAATGCACGATCATATTTTCAGCACCTACTGCCTTCACGAGGTCTAACTCTGCCACCAAGGCTTCATATTCGGCCTCGTTGTTGGTCGTGAGGAAATCCAATCGTATCATACACTCGATCTTATCCCCTTCCGGGTTTCGTATCACCACGCCGGCACCTCCTGCATGCCGGTTTGAAGACCCGTCCGTGTGGATGCTCCATTATCCAAGGCCTTTTGCCCCCTTGCCTTCCAATTGAGTATATTCAGCGATGAAGTCTGCCACAGCTTGTCCCTTTATCGTGGTTCGCGGGCGGTACTGTATATCAAATTCACTCAGCTCTATTGCCCATAGGGCCATTCTTC
>JALGQJ010000002.1:40683952-40972043 GCA_023055345.1 Quercus wislizeni
TTTCAATCAAATCTTGATGCAAATAATAGATAGGAGATTGATAATGTTATTTGGATAGTGTCTTGCTGAAGTGGCATAGCATCTTTTTCTTTCTCTTTTTCTCTCCTGCTCAAAACTTACATTTAATATGAAGTTAAATCATTTTGCAGGGGTAGGTTGAAGAATTGACACATACAATTGAAGTCCATGTAACAAGACCAAGCTCTAAAACAGAGCTGAAACATTGATATGCACCCACAATCATTTACATTATTACTCAACTTTCAGATAATAAGAAACCTCTCAAAGGTTTATTATATGATTATATCCTTTTTTTAGCATGTTGTTGTTTACTAGATTTTTATTTATTTAATATACTTATTATATATGATTTTGAATTTGCTAACATTGTCAGGTTGAGCTAGATGAGCCAAAGTTCTTGAATAATAATAGTTATATAAATAAATATCTAAGGCTCTATGCAAAGAGATTTGCTCTTATGAACGTCTTTTTTTTTTTTTTTTTCAAGCTCTAATAGTTATATCATGTAAATGCAGATATTTCTGTTGCCAGTGGAGTTGCAGAATGGATAATAAGAAATTGCTACAAGTCAAAAGTTGCCATGTTGAGAACTTAAGAATGAATGATCCAGAAATGCATATGCTTTTGATTCTCTTTTTCAATTGTTGCCATGATAGTATTCAAATATAGATGTGAACAAGACACATTGTAGTGGATTTTTTTTTAAAATGAATTTTTTCCTTGAAAAATGGATTTCTTTGTAGTTTGTCTGCTTCTTTTAGATACTTTGCAACAAGAGACCGGCCTATAGTTCATGAAAGTGAGTTATACATCAACTTAAGTTATAAATATTATGAGATGAAAATTACCATATTTAGATCCAAGTGCAAGTAGGTGGTCTGATTTCTTTGGATCATCTACAGGACATACAAATATGTGAATTTATGGAAAACTGATTTCTTAGTAAACAAATTGTGAATATACATATGGAATATTTCCCTTGACAATATATTAGTGGTATACTTCTTGATTTTAACTAACCTAGTAATCATAATAGATTTAAATATGTAGAAGTAAAATCTACCCCCATCTTATTGTGTTTAATACGTGTAAGTGCTCTATTAACTTGTTGGAACAACTCATAAAGCCTAGTTTGCCTATCCAAAAATCTATTCAAGAAGGCATTCATGGCTTCACATTGTTGTGTAGTCTTGTACCTAGAAAAAAATGACTTCTCATGTAAGATAATCTTTTGCATGAATGTGCATGATTGTCCATAATATCTGGATTGATCATGATTGTACTCTCCATTGATAATGATTATAATGGAACAATAGAAATTATTTTTAGTAATATGATAAATTCATATTTTACAAGTCCAAGTTGTTACTAATAGCAAATTATTAGTTGGCTATGATGACAAATTTTTACTCATTATCTTGTCAATTAGGTTATCAATGGCATTTTCATTGCCTCATGTATTTATTAAAAATGTTACTAAAAATGTAGAAGGTCTAAGAAAAAAAATATTTGGAAAAAATATTTTATGATCTTAAGTTCAAATTCAAATTTAGGTATCCAAATAATAGAATTTCAAATCCTTTGTCGTATAAGAAGACCCAAATAAGAAATTTTAAAATCAATAGATTTCAAATCAGTGCATTTTAAATCCATTGGTTCAAAATAATCCAAATCCAAATGTTACCATCCAAATGAATTTCAAATATTTCGGTCATTTTATAGGTTCTAAAGGTAATCTGGTCATTTTTTAGGTTTTAGGGGTTTTCGGTAATTTTTTAGGTTTCAAGGGCATTACAGTCATTTTATAGATTCTAAAGGTTTTTTTGCCTTTTATTTTTATTTTTTTATGTTCTATTGGTATTTCGGTCATTTTATAGGTTTTAATGTCATTATAGTCAACTTTTAGGTTTTAGATTCTAAGGGTATTTTGATCATCTTTTAGGTTCTAAGAGTATTCCGGTAATTTTAGAGGGTTTTGGGGGTATTTGGGTCATTTTATAAGTTTCGAGGGTATTTTAGTCATTTTTAAGTTTTCTAGTCATTTCAGTCATTTATGGCAAAAGTACTATCATATATGATATTGGTACTACTTAATGTGATAATGGAATCATTAAATTTGAGAAAAAAAAAAAGGGAAACTATTGAACGTGACAAAAGTATGATTACATGTGATGTTAGCATTGCCTAATGTGACGATAGAACTATTTCAGTCATTTTATAGGTTTTAATGTCATTATAGTCAAATTTTAGGTTTTAGATTCTAAGGGTATTTTGATCATCTTTTAGGTTCTAAGAGTATTCCGGTAATTTTAGAGGGTTTCGGGGGTATTTGGGTCATTTTATAAGTTTCGAGGGTATTTTAGTCATTTTTAAGTTTTCTAGTCATTCAGTCATTTATGGCAAAAGTACTATCATATATGATATTGGTACTACTTAATGTGATAATGGAATCATTAAATTTGAGAAAAAAAAAAGGGAACTATTGAATGTGACAAAAGTATGGTTACATGTGATGTTAGTATTGCCTAATGTGACGATAGAACTGTTAAATGTGACTAAAAATTAAAGTACCATCGAATATGAGAAAAATACAGTCAAATAAGATGTTAGTACTGCCTAATATGACAATGAAATTATCAAATGTGAGAAAAAAATAAAGGAACCACCGAATGTGACAAAAGTTCAGTTACATATGATGTTAGTACTGCGTTTTGTGAGACTGGTACCATAAAATGTGAGGAAAAAAAAAAAAGAGAATCGCTGAATGTGACAAAATTACAGTCACATGTGATGTTGGTACTGTGCAATGTGAGGATAATACCATAAAATGTGAAGAAAAAAAAAAGGAACTATCGAATGTGACAAAAGTACAGTCACATGTGGTGTTGGTATTGCATAATGTATAGATAATGCCATCAAATGTGAGAAAAAAATAAGGGAACTATAGAAAGTGACAAAAGTATAGTCATATGTGATGTTGGTACTGTGTAATGTGAGGATGATACCATCAAATATGAGAAAAAATAAAGGAACCACCAAATGTGACAAAAATACAGTCACATGTCATGTTGGTACTGCGCAATATGAGGCTGATACCATAAAATGTGAGGAAAAAAAAATAAGGGAACCACCGAATGTGACAAAAGTATAGTAACATGTGATGTTGGTATTGCGTAATGTAAGGCTGGTACCATAAAATATGAGGGGAAAAAAAAAGGGAACCACTAAATGTGACAAAAATACAATCACATGTGATGTTAGTACTGTGTTTTGTGAGACTGGTACCATAAAATGTGAGGAAAAAAAATAAGGAAACCACCAAATGTGACAAAAGTACAGTCACATATAATGTTGGTATTGCGTAATGTGAGGCTGGTATCATAAAATACGAGGAAAAAAAATAAGGGAACCACTAAATGTGACAAAAATACAATCACATGTGATGTTAGTACTGTACTTTGTGAGACTGGTACCATAAAATGTGAGGAAAAAAAAATAAGGAATCACCCAATTTGACAAAAGAACTGTCATATGTGATATTGAAACCATATATTGTGAGGATGGAACTGTCAAACGTGAGAAAAAAAAAAGTAAGGGAATCACCAAATGTGAAAAAAACTGTCACATGTGATGTTGGAACTGCACAATGTGAGGATAGAACCATCAAATGTGAGAAAAAAGTAAGGGAACCACCAAATGTGAGAAAATAACTGTCATATGTGATATTAAAACCGAACACTGTGAAAATAAAACCATTAAATGTGATAAAAGAACTGTCATATATGATATTGAAACCGCACAATGTGAGGATGGAACTATCAAATGTGAGAAGAAAAAAAAGTAAGAGAACCACCAAATGTGAAAAAAAAAACCATCACATGTGATGTTGGAACTGCACAATGTGAGGATGGAACCGTCAAATGTGAGAAGAAAGTAAGGGAACCACCAAATGTGAGAAAAGAACTGTCATATATGATATTAGAACTGCACACTGTGAAGATAGAACTGTTAAATGTGAAAAAAAAAGTAAGGGAACCACCCAATGTGACAAAAGAACTGTCATATGTAATGTTGGAACCGCACAATATGAGGATGAAACCGTCAAATGTGAGAAAAAAAAAGTAAGAGAACCACCAAATGTGAGAAAAAAACAGTCACATGTGATGTTAGAACTGCACAATGTGAGGATGAAACCATCAAATGTGAGAAAAAAATAAGGAAACCACCAAATGTGAGAAAAGAACTGTCACATGTGATGTTGGAACCGCACAATGTGAGAATGAAACCGTTAAGTGTGAGAAAAAAGGAAGTGAACCACCAAATGTGAGAAAAAAACTGTCACATGTGAAGTTGAAACCGCACAATGTGAGGATGGAACCGTTAAATGTGAGAAAAAAGTAACCTGGTATAGCAGATTACCTACTAGTGGGTACCGTACCCCCTCTTTTTTTAGGGGGTACCGTAGAATTACTCCTTAAAGAAATATCAATTGTGGTTTGGCGGTGTTAGAATTGGTATCGGCTTCTTTTTCTTTTCTTTTCTTTTTTTTTTTTAACTCTTTTATGTGGGGTGTCCTTGCTGAAATAAAATTGGAGGTTGGGTGTTGACACAAATTGATTGATATTTGAGAATTGCTATATTTCATAATATTTTCATAACAAATTTTAAATAGTAAATTATTATTAATTCTAATTTTAATTAATTATTGAAATTATTTTTTTACCACCAGTAATAACTAATAACAACTTGTCATTTAAAATTTGTTGTAAAAATATTGTGAACATAACATTTCTTTTGATAATTTCACTTATGAAAAATTCTAATCAAAATTAATCATCTAATCTAGATAATAAAATCAAATTATTTTCCAAAATGAAAATACTACGTGGGTTGTAATGCAAGTTGAGTGACGACCAGCTTTCATTGGGCTTTATAAAAAACCCATCTAAAAAGCCTTATCCATTCTGGACCCGATTAAAGATCTTCAAGTCATCCTCCTTTCTACTTTTAGACTTCTAGTTACGGTAAAGAATAAAAACAGACCAATCCAGTCAACTGACTTATTATTAGGCGCCAAGTTGGACCAAATTGACCCATGAATAATAAACGTCATTTTTGGGTTGTCCAAGTCCAACTAACTTTAGGCACTTAATACAAATCCATTCGCATTAATAGCAGTGCGCTTATATTAATCATAATATGATTAGTGATTTTTTTCTTTTAGAAAAAAAGTAATGGTTAAACATGCACTTAATTACAAGATCAAACACATTACTTAACCCAAAGTACACTATAAAAAGATTTAACTGTTACATTAGTATAGCGGAGTTTTAAGCAATAAGAAAAAATTACTAATTATTAATCATTATGAGCCTGATACCTCAGAGATGTCGTACTCATAGATATTTTATATTATATTTTTATAACAAATTTTAAATAGTTAATTGTTATTAATAAATAAATAATAATAATATAAATAGTAAAACGAATAACAGCTGGGACACCTAGGATTTACTTTTTTTTTTTTTGAGAAGGACCTAGGATTTACTTAGAAAAGTATAGTAGCATTATTCATTCATTCAATAATATAATAATAATAAAAAACAATGACATGTCACGGAAAAACAGCCAATCAGAAATGCGTGTTGCGTCACTCTTGTATTTTTGTAATAAAATTGGAAGCACCGCTCAACCTCCGAGAAACACTAACCCTGGGAACTCACTTTTGTTGTGTTCTGAAAAAACAAAGACAGAGAGAAAGAGAGAGAGAAGCTTTGGTCGTGTTTTGGTCGTGTCGGCATGGACAATGTTCTTCATAAGCTTCGGAAACTGGATGCGTATCCTAAAATCAATGAAGATTTTTACAGCCGTACTTTCTCCGGTGGCCTTATAACTCTCGTCTCCTTCATTGTCATCTTCTTACTCTTCTTCTCCGAGCTCAGTATGCTTCTCTCTCTCTCTCTCTCTCTCTCTCTCTCTCAAGATTCGTTTATTTATTTATTTATTTATTTATTTGAAGCTGTGTGAATTTTGATATTTTATATATACAGGGGGTGAAACAATCTCTTGTTTTCAAGTTATGGGTTTTAGAAAGTGAAAAAAAAGTCAATGTTGTTCTGGGGTCTTGGAAGCTCAATTCTGTTTGGAGACTCACACTTTTTATGTACTGCCATATGTCAATGCAAAATTTTATTACTATATTTTTTGTATGCTAGCTATCAATCTTTTTCACTTTGTTCCACTAATTCTCACAAGTTTTCATTCACTTCTTGTTTTTTACTACTACTATTTTCTTACATGTGAATTCAAAAAATGACTTGGGCTTCTAGTGATTGTTCTCTAATTTTGGATTTTAAGACTAATGATTGAATTCTGGCTCTTATCATGATCATGATTATGCTGTTAATTCCGTAACAGACAACATCTAAGTTTGTACATTAGAATGGGGCGTCTTGTTACAGTTTATATCATTATGCACAAAGCAATTGTAAATGCCTTCTTTTTGAGAGAAACTTTTGTTACAAAATACTTTGTCTACTTGAACTTACATGGGAATAGGATGATTAGTGACAATTATGGTTTAGATGTGTACTTTGGAAATTATAAATAATCATAGTTATCAAAACCAGATGTCACCAGTTTTTGAGCTGATAGGATTGTACCAATTGTAGGATTTGTTTTGAAACTGACATAGTGCTGTACCAATTTATTTTGAATGGTAATGTTCTGCTGACAAATACTCCATATCTTCTGCATATGGCTTTTCTTTGATTTTTAAAGTTGCATTTTTAATCAATCAGTTAAGTGTGCTTGCAGGATTATACCTCCACACTGTTTCCGAATCAAAGCTTGTGGTTGATACTTCAAGAGGGGAAACCCTACATATCAATGTAATCATCCTTTTTTCTTTTGTATTAAAAATGTTAATTACCTCTTCATTTTCTAATCATAATCTGTAAATTCTAATATGACACATGCTATTCCAGTGTAGCATTTGAATCTTTGCAGGTTCTAGTGGTTGTTAATTTTGTGAATCACATTTTTATGTGTTCCAATCAAATATTTACTTGCAGCAAAGCTTTGAGACTTTTCATTTGTAATAGTTCTTCAAGTGTGAAATATTAATGATCATCATTTTCAATTTTTAATTTTGAGTGAGATTAATTGTGCTTGTTTAATGCTGGTATTCAAGTGCGAATACCAGGCTGGATTCTTGCCTTATTTCAGTTTGAACAGATATTATTCATGCTTGATTTATTTATGCCCTATATCTGTTTGAAAGTGCAGTTTGATGTCACCTTTCCAGCTGTTCCATGTTCATTACTCAGTCTTGATGCCATGGACATAAGTGGAGAGCAACACCTTGATATAGTATGTACTGCAAGCAGTGTCTTCTTATTGATTAATTTTTAGCCTTAATAATACTAGTTGTATAATAATGGAGACATGCCTAGCATTTGAAAATTTGAATACTTACACCATTTCTTTCTTATTGAATCTGACAAGTGCTCCTGAATTTGATATTTGTTTGCTCTTGCTAATTTAGGATGTATGATGCATTGTTTTACTTGCAGAGACATGATATTTTCAAGAAAAGAATCGATGCTCATAGTAATGTAATAGAAGTTAAGCAGGATGGGATTGGTGCACCAAAGGTTAGTAAGAAAACAATTCTGTGGCACACTTCTTCAGCAAGCATTTTTTTTTTAAACATATCTTGTATCAGATGGATACCAATATATATACACACAACTCAAGCATCCAAATAAGAATGAATCCGCAATTGAATTGGCTGCACAATAAAGTGCTTTGATACTTGCTGAATGAGTTACTTCCATAGTGGATTATAGATTTAAGTAAGAGGTGGGCCTATTGTAGTAAGAACCGTGGTATATGTTGTTTAGTCAGGAAATGGTTTGAAGGATTAGTTTCAAACCTTTTGTTCTGTTAGGCTTGTCTATGGATGACATGGTGCCTGCTTATTTTGCTACAAATTGGGGAACCATAACAGATTGGCTTTGGATTGGCAGTTGTTATCATATTAAGTAGGAATACAGTTTGAATTTTGTTATCCTTTTTTCTGATGCTCTGTTTATTTATTTTCATGATTTAAGCTAAGGATGAAATTTTTCTTTGCTTTGACGATTTTCTCTCAACACAATAGTTCATTGGAAAAAGATAAAATCCTTAGCCTTCTCTGCTTGTGTTTGCTTTCCATCTCTTTATTCTCATCTTCACCCGTTCCCTAATGCAGATTGAGAAGCCCTTACAGAGAGATGGTGGCAGGCTTGAACACAATGAAAAATATTGTGGCTCTTGTTTTGGTGCAGAAACGGTACATTTGATTATCTGGTATCCCTAATGTTGCTAGATTATCTTTTAATAATTTTAGAACAATCAAAAGTACTATATATTAGGTACCAATGTGGACCGTCAAACCAATTTACTAGAAACTGCCTTTCGATTAGAGATTTTGTCACGAGTATGAAATGGCAAATATTTTAGTTGGGAATACCCTTTTCAGCTTCATCAGGCTGATCTCCCTCCCTTCTTGCCATTCCTCCTTTTCAAATTGATCAAAATCAGTTTTTTTTTTTTTTAATAGATGTTTCAATCTACAAGAATTTACCAACCCCCACCCCCCTCCCCTTTTTTCTATAAAGGACAAATAAATTTCTCCATTGTCCTGCATCTGCTGCTCATGGAAAACCCATTTGTTGGCTTTTAAATCTATAATATAAATTATTTATATTAGATGCATTTTGTTAACTTATTTTCCTTGACCCCCATCATAGTTTTTCCTTTCATCTCCCTAAGAATTTTATTTTAAATGCTTTATCTAACAATTTATATTCTTCTAATCTCTCCATGTGCTCAAACTTTTTTATCTATAGGCTTGAACATACTCAGTTAGACATGTTGTGGACTTGAATTTTCTTTCTGATGAAGTAGGGTTAGCTTGCAGCATTCCTATCTATGACATGATTTTGAAAGAGTTAGGTCAGCTTGATGTCCCTTCATTTTCATCTGCTATTCTAGAACAGTTGGCATGCTAAAATGGAAGTATGTTGGATAGTGAACCTTTTGTATGCACCATTTGTACTTAGGGATTCTCCTCTTTCAATAAAATTTCTTATTACTTATAAAAATAATATAAATAAATAAGTACATTGGAAATAAATGAGCTCTTTGGTGACTCGCCCAATAAAATATTTGTTAGATTTCATGATCAGGAGTGAGTTTTATCTGAAGTCAAATTCAGTTTAAATGTATTTTGAGTTTTAAGATTACGTATGATGTGAGTCCAGGTGCCTTTTTATTTTTAATAAATCTCCCTTGTTGATGAGGATGGCACTTGTCCCTTATCTGTGGCAATATGTTGTACTTTCTTGTTCAACTTGGTCCCTCTGCATATTGTAAAATTTACAAAAGTACTGGAGCTAATTGTCAAAAATCAAATGGCCAAAAGGTGTAGAGACAACTGTGAGGTGGTTAGCCCTTGGATCTGGATCTTTTGGTCCTGGTGTATACAGTATAAAATGTTTTGAAGGGTCATATGTGATGATAAAAGTTTTCCTATAAACTGCATGTTGAGTCTCAAAGCCATATTTGCATTTAAAATTCACTCATTAATAGATCACCTGCACCAAAATAGATAAGATTAGGGTTTTATTTCAAAGGAAATATTACACTATTTGATATTTATCTTGCAGTTAGGGAAACTTATTGCACTGGGGTTCTAAAATTTCTTAGGACTGGTCTGCTGTTGATTTTAGCTTTGTTGTATGTGAACACTGAAATTGTGCAAAGGGGACAGAGAAAAGATATGCAGAAATTGAATTGCAGTGTTTATAATATATTTAATATCCTGGGCTGCCTCTCTTTTTTCCCCGGTAGCTCTGCTCCTTGGCTGATTTGTATCAGAGAACCAAAACTTACTCTATAAATATAAATAAATAAATATATATATATATATATAACATTCTACAAAAGTTATGTTCTTTCTGTAATTGTTCTGTAGTTTTCTAAATCTCACGCTCTCTCTTTCTCGCAGTCGGATGATGACTGCTGTAATTCATGTGAAGAAGTTCGTGATGCATATAGGAAAAAAGGTTGGGCACTAACGAATATGGATCTGATAGACCAGGTTAGTCAGTTTATAATACTATTTTTTAGAGAATGTCATCAGTTCATACACGCATTAATTTTCTTGGATTGCAATGTAAAAACTAAGGTAATCAACATTGAACATCTAGTATTAGTTGAGCAGTTTTTTGTTGGTAAGGTATATAGATACCAAATGGGTTTTGAACCCACAAATTCATTGTCCATCTTGTTCTTATAGGGAGATGACAAATGCTGTTTGGAATATGAGTTGAGCACATTGAACTAGAGATTCCGTTACTGAATTAGATTAGTTATTTGTATTGCTTCTGAATCTTGAGGTAAATATTTGTGGGTAGGAGAACTTTTTTGACCAAAGAAGTCAATATGATTAATTTTTTTTGATAAGTAAAGATGCCTTATTCAAAGAAAAGATTACTTCATGTTCACAATGATGAACACAACATAACCTAAAAGAATTACAAAAGGATTATGTACAAAAGTGAAATGACTCCTTGAAATCTACCCTCCATGGTTAATACCCATTAGATCCCAAAGGCTCTAAATACTACACTCCATAAAGCACACGCAAATTCCCAATAGAGCAGCACATGGTCCACTGTCTTCCTATTACACCGGCACATACTCCAACCAACCAGAGAGAAGCCTTGTTTGATAATATTATCACAAGTTAAAATCTTTCTTTAGGTTGCTGTCTAAACGAAGAACAAAACCCTCTTCAAGACCTTAAACATGCCAAATACTCTTCTAAGGGAAAGAATTAGCCTTTCTACCTCAAATAGTGACGTAGGACAACCACACTATTTCAATGGGACAATTAAACAACAATAGAACAAAGGATAAACCCTAGGAGTCGGCACCTAAGGGTTGCTTGCAGTCGGCATCAAGCAAAACTGGAGTCAGCACCAATGTAAAAGAAACACACGTTTTTTATAATTCCCAAAAGCTGTCTTACAATAATCAAAAAAAGTGCTTAAATAGCAAACAATAAGATGCATTAAAAAAAAAAAAAAAAAACCCTAATTATTAAATCCTTGGGTTTGCTTAATATTCAAGCCCAATTACTAGCAGACTCCATCCATAAGGCCACAGGTTAGGCCGTCTTCTTTTTGCTCTTCCTCCCATACATGCGTATAATTAGAGGCTTGTACCTTGTGTCCACACCAACTCCCCCTAGATGAGAAGAACTCAACCCCATCAAGTGGAAATCTGAAGAGTTCTGATAGTACTCAAGCAAGTCAGGATCTAGTCAATGTAGCTCATCTCGAGTAATCCATGTGCAATCAAAATCTAGTCACCCTCACCAATGAACTGGGAAATGAAGAACTCCTCCATCCCTGGTAGAAACAATCTGTTCATCTAAAATAGCATCAATAGGTTCTTTATGTGCATAGGGAAAATTTAAGGGTAAAGAGGTAGGGATAGGGGCATCAATAGGATCAAGCAAAGGCTCATCAAAAGGGGTATCAAGAATAATTGTGGGGCTTTTATAAGCAACTAGATCCTCTATATTAAAAGAGGAGCTAATACCATAATCATGAGGAAGGTCAATGACATATGCATTTGGGCCCATTTGTTTCAATATCTTGAATGGTTCGGCACTACGAGCCTACAATTTCTTAACGGTCCCAGAGGGAAACTGTTCAGGTCAAATCCAAATTATGGCATAATCTCCTACCTGAAACTCTGCATGACGTCAACGAGTGTTAGCATGAATTTTATATTGAGAATTACTTACCTGAATTATTTTGCAAATCTCATTATGCAAATCATGAATATGTCGTGCAAATGCCTCAGCAGATTCAGAAATAATTGTGGGGCTTTTATAAGCAACTAGATCCTCTATATTAAAGGACGAGCTAATACCATAATCATGAGGAAGGTCAATGACACATGCATTTGGACCAACATATGCATTTGGGCCCATTCGTTTCAATACCTTGAATGGTTTGGCACTACGAGCCTGCAATTTCTTAACGGTCCCAAAGGGAAACTGTTCAGGTCAAATCCGAATCCTGACATAATCTCCTACCTGGATCTTTGCATGACGTCAACGAGTGTCAGCATGAATTTTATATTGAGAATTACTTACCTAAATTTTTTTGCAAATCTTATTATGCAAATCATGAATATGTCGTGCAAATGCCTCAACAGATTCAGAAATTGTAACATGTGAGGACATGGGCAAAAGACCTAAGGGCTTCCTAGGTGTATACCCATGCACAACCTCAAAAGGACTAGTGCCTATAAACCTATTGACAGAGCTATTGTATGCAAGTTGGGCTGTAGGAAGAATTGAATCCCAATTTCGATTGGCTTCACCCACTAGACACCGAAGGAGGTTGCCTAGACTGCGATTAACCACCTTAGTTTGACCATCAATTTGAGGATGAAATGCAGTGGAAAATTTCAATTTGGTGCCTACTAAATGCCACAAAGTCTTCCAAAAATAACTCATGAAGCGAACATCCCTATCAAACACTATGGTTTCAGGAAGACCATAAAGTTTGACAATCTCATCAAAGTAGAACTTTGCAATCTTAGAAGCATCAAAGCTCTTAGAACATGGTAGGAAATGAGCCATCTTAGAGAAGCGATCAACAACTAATAGAATAGAATCATGCTTCCTAAAGGTGCGGGGCAATTCTATCACAAAGTCCATACTCACATCCTGCCACGGGTGATCTGGCACAGGTAGCGGTGTATACAAGCTAGTGTTTTGCTTGCGATGTTTGGCTAGTTGACATGTACGACACTAACCAACTATTTTGGCAACACCCCTCTTAAGACCAGGCCAATAGAATTGATGTTCCACTTCTGCAATTGTTTTGTCTCGGCCAAAATGACCTGCAAGGCCTCCTGCATGCCTCATAAGAAAAATGAACATCGATTCACCCACTCCCTCTCAATCTCCATCTCATCTTATCAACTTGCTCCCTCCTGGGGATATTTGAGTAGTAAAGATCAAAAAAAAAGTGACTCCAATTCCCAATTATGGAAACCTCTACAAAAACATTCCAACTCTATCCCAATCCATCTAAGTGAATTTCCATGACTAAATGAACTGAGGCACCCCATCTAAGTGGCTTTATTGGCATGAGATTTCCTTTTGTACCCGGGGGGGGAGTAAATATCTTGGAAAGGTTGCCTTAAGTCAGTGCTCTGTTTTCTTTGATACTCTATTTGAAGTGATGAGAAATGAGATATGGGAACTGTGTCTGAGTGATGAGAAATGAGTGAGAACTGAGTTTTGAGTTAGGAGCAAACCAAACAGGCTATTATGTGCCAGTCTTAGTGGGAGAGTTAATTTATCAATTGCTACTTCATTGCATGTTTCCCAAGGACATATGGTCTCTTCTTCTTCTTTTTGCAATCTTTGGGGTTAAATGAGTGATACCTACAAAGGTGGTTGCAATGTTTCTTTGTTAGCAAGGGATGATTGGAAGGGAAAAATTGTGCAACTAGATGCATTTGTGGATAGGTTGGATAGAGAGAAACAATCATTCCTTCAATTGCATTGAGTTATCTACTCTTGAGTGAAACCCGTATTTCTTCATAAATTTGTATGAGTGGTCTAATGCAATTGGCATCATATCTTCCTTTCCTTTTTAGTTTCCTTGACGGTTTTCAATAAAAATTGTATACTTCAATTTTTAATATTTTTTTCAGTTTACTTATCAAAAAAAAAATATTTTTTTCAGTTTACTTATTAAAAGACTTCATGGAAGCTAGGGTAGGAATGTACACGGTTCAGCTTGGGATAAGTTCAGTTCAGGGTATTTTTCAACCTAACATGATCGTGAAGTTCAGTTTAGGTTATTTTTCAACCTAACATGATCTCCTTGAGTTGAGAAATTTCCGACCCAACAATGAAGGGGAATATTCACAAAATTCCTAGATCTGCAAGATGCAAAAAATAGAGAAAAATATGCGCAAAAAAAAACAATCACACAAGATAATATTTACGTGGTTCGGCAATTTGCCTACATCCATGAAGTTGCAAGGATTTCACTATTCTCAAGGAAAAATACAGGATGTGGCAGTACAATTTTTTCTTTTAAAAACAACATAAAACCCTAATCTCCAAAACAATAGTTTTTCTATCCTACACACAGAATTCACAATGGGCTACAAAACGGGCCAATGGCTTGGGCCTATCAACCCAAGCCTCCACTCCATGGACTAAGTCTCAGAAAATCTCCCATTAAAAACCGTAACAATATTATTTCAGGTTGGATCATAATCCAAATCAAATACAACTAGGCTTCACAAAGCCCAACACACAACCTGTAAGATCAAGTTGAGTTAGGCTGGCACCATTTTGTTAGGTCTAATAAAAAATTGTGTTTTCAAATTGTTGGTATTTTGTTTGTTTGGTCTCCCTCTTGTGGACTCATGAATAGAGATTCCATTCCAATGTTTATTGAGTCTCTATCTCTTTGTACATAATCATTTAGTATTTTTTGGAATATTTAGGTTTTCTTCATGCCTTCTTTGCATGAAGTACTCTCTTTTCAATAAAATTTAAATAACTTATCAAAAATAAAAAATAAAAACAAATTAAACAATTGAGCCTAATATTTCAGTTTCATAAATAAGTCTCAAAATATCAAAATAAATCAAACTAACAAAGTTGAACTAAGTCTGAAAATCCAAAATAAATCTAACTCAAATTTAAAATACTTTAAATGAAAAATAAATAAAACTATTAATAGCATGGATTAGGATTGGGTTGAAACTCTTGCCTGCCTGGACCTGGCCCAACCTAAGATTCAAAAAATTATTTAGAACCAAATACAACCCATCAATTTACGAAGAACCAACTTGAGGCATTAGGTTTGGTTCATTGGGCTGGTGAGCTGAATACACGACCCTAGCTAGGGGTATGGAGTAAGGAATGTATCAGGGGTCGTTATTTTAGATGTTTGAATGGCATGAAATCTAGTATGAAAGAACCTATCATTGATGAACATTTTTTTTTTAAAGGAGACACACTTAATTACTTTCAAACATGGGACCATATCAATTGCAAAGATACACCAAGAAACTTCATTTTCAATCAGTCTAATAAGTTCAATCATAACTAGTGCAAAGAGATATGTACTTAAAGTTGATTCTTGATGCAAATCTATTGTGATAGAAAATGAACTTGTGAAGCCTACAATTGTTCTTGCACTAGTTATTGCAGTGTCGTAAATATCTTTAATACCTATTCTTTTCTATTTCTAATTCAAATATTTAGCACCACCAACCTATGTTCAGTGGTTATGCTCCTCTCTTAGTATCATCTTGCAATTTCATAGCACTTTCTATCAACTTTTCCGAGTAATAATGAAATGCATCTAACATAGTCTTGTGGGAGTTGACGCCAAGTTGGAAATTTGGAGGGATGTTATAGAATTTAAGGGTCTTATGTTAAGTAGGTCTAAGACGTGGTACATGGAGTGTAAGTTTAGTCTAAGGAGAAATAGATACTGAGAGGTTGTAAGAGTTGATGGTTAAGAGATATCAAAGAGTGAGTACTTTTGATATCTTGGATTAATAATTCTTAAAGTGGGAGAGATCAAATAGATTTGAATCATAGAATAAGAGTATGGTGGATTAAGTGGAGAAATCCATCTGGAGTATGATGTGATCCCAGAATATCTATTAAGTTAAATGCAAAATTTTACAAGATTGTTATAAGACCAACTATGCTATATGGTACTGAATGTTCAGTTATCAAGATGCAACATGTTGAAACAAAATGTGAGAATATTAAGATTGATAAGTGGAATGATGAAAGATAAGATAAAAATGAAGAAATTCATTTAAAAATAAGAGTAGTTTCTATTGATGAAGATATGAGGAAGAGTAGCAACAGATAGCTTGTTCATGAGCAAAGAAGATAAATTAATGTAAGGAAGAAATTTGAGTTGAGACAGTAGAAAGGTAAATGATGATTTAAAATAACACCAATGTAAATGGTAAAAAATGACAAGTTAATTTAGGAAGTAACAAAAAGTATGATTCTAGATAGGATAGAATAGAGGAGAAGAATACATGTGGCTAACCTTGATTAATCTATTAAGGATCAATAGCCGGGTGACTAGTACAGGCAACTCCTCCTTACGTTAGAGATGCACTGTTAATTTAATCCCTTACTGCTGAGATACATAATGCAAGGAAGTATGGAAGACCATGTGGAAACTCTTTCGACAACTGGGCTCTGATGCCTCTCCTTATTTGACAGTTTTCAGAGGCACGAATTTGTGCACCATTTTCTTGTGCATGTTGTAGGTTGAAACTTTAGCTCCTCATTGAAAGCAATGAATTGAATATATGCACACATGGACATGGATGTCTACATATGAAATTTACATACTGCCCTATGCATATTTCGATTCCCAAGCTTGGGACTTTGTTTTCTGTAGCTTTTTATTGTTTTTGACTTTCTTATTTGTCCTTTTGGCTTTCAGTGCAAACGGGAAGGCTTTATCCAAAAGATAAAAGATCAAGAAGGTGAAGGATGTAATATTCATGGATTACTTGAAGTTAATAAAGTGGCTGGAAATTTTCATTTTACCCTTGGGAAAAGCTTTCACCAGTCAAATGTTCATTTGCATGATTTGCTGGCCTTGGAAAAGGATATTTATAATGTATGATTATCTTGGTACCAATAATAGTTTGGCTACATCACTATCAAATTTTAGCATAATTTGTCATTTTTCTTTGATTTTTAACTTTAATTTGATGTCATCACCATGATGATACAGATAAGTCACAGAATCAACAAGTTAGCTTTTGGTAACTACTTCCCTGGCTTAGTCAATCCCCTTGACGGGTAATTGTTTCTTTCTTCTCCTGTCTATATATTTACATGTTTTGAAATGCTTTCTAGTATTCTATATGGCATTAGTGTCATACCTTTTGAAATTGAATAAAGCTGGAAACATTGTTTACATGAATGTTTTCCACCAAAAGTGCATAAACTATTTTTTGGTGTAATTAACATATCATAGAATACTGCTGCTTCAAATAAAATTTGGAATTCAGAAATTCTGGTTGATGCAGCATATTCCAAATTGGAAATTGTGTGTTGTATCTGTTATGTTTTTCGTAGTTACGTGCTCATCTCGGCTTTCTTTCTTCCTCTTCATGATGGAAAATGTCTTGTCCATCAAATGAAATTGCTAGATTGTTCAGTATGTTCATTATCTACTGAATAACCATTAAATAAACAAATTCTAACTTAATTTATTTGATTTAATATGTTATAATTTTCCCTTCTCAACGTCTTTTCAGTGTACAATGGGTGCCTGAAACACCAAATGGTTTGTACCAGTATTTCATCAAGGTTGGTATCATGTTCTCGTTACTTTGTGTTTGAGGTTTCACAAACAAATGCTGAATGATCTTGTCCTGTTTATATATATTTTATTTTGTGTTCATTTTGTGAATTAAGCACTGATATATTGAATATCTAGATTAAATACAAAAGCATACAATCAAAATTTGAAAATTTTATGGCAGTTATAAATCTTTAGCTATTACAACCCACTGAAAAGGCAAATGTAAGTTGTTGGTGGAAATTTTTATGAGAAACGCATTATATCTAAATTTTTATGATATCTTCAGTTTGTAGACCCATTTGAAGAATGGTGTTCTTTACAGACCATTAAAGTTATCTTATAAATATTTTATGGTGCTCTCGGCTTGTCTTATGAAAAGCAATGGAATTCCTACTTCACCTTATTGATGGTCTGAATGAGAATCATGTATAAATGCAGTTTTGAGTGCTGGATGAAGAATTTTGGTCTATATTTTGAATTCCTGCTATGATAGTTTTGAAATGAATTATTGGAGACTAACCTCTGTCTTGTTTGTGTGAATGTCTACACATGAATGCACTTAAGTCTTTGTGTAAATGTTTGCCTGCGTATGACTGACAATTAGAAGCAAGGATTTTTATACATATTCATTATGAATTTGGCAGGTGGTCCCTACTAAATACACTGACATTAGAGGTCGTACTGTCCAGTCAAATCAGGTATTGTTAAACAAATTGAAGATGACAAAAACTTATTCTTTATGTTATAAATAGATCATGCTGTATGATGCACCATTAATGGCATTGTGCAGTATTCTGTGACAGAGCATTTTAGGGGTGCTGAGTCGGGTCGCTCTCCGCCTCCTGGAGTTTTCTTCTTTTATGACATTTCTCCAATTAAGGTTGGTATTTTTGTCCATAGCTATCAGGCTACTTGAAAATGTGATTTGGACCCAATCATGACTATTGGGCTGCTTTAGGTTTTAGTAATGAAAATTGTACTTTTTTTTTTTCTTTTTGATTTTCACACTCTTTTTTTTCCTTACAATAAAAAAATTCTAAATACATAGGATTATAGCTGCAACCACTCTCATATGAGAGAACCAAACTGGGATAATGAGCAAAAAAGACGAATAACTGTAGATGCAGTGAAAGTTATGTGGATTGTGTGTATTTGAAAATAGTTTCTGTATGAAGTAGACCCCTAGGCATCTTTCATGGAATGGGACTCAGTACTGCCACAAAAGGTGACAAGAAATCAGTAGCTCTTTGAACTTATGTGGTGGATAAAATTTTTCTAAAATTTTATCCTAAACCACTTAGCAAAAAAAATATTATATCCTAAACCAATGCCCTTAGAGAATCTGTTAACTTTTCCTATTTTACAGTTTATATTTTTGCATGTTTCAGGTGACTTTGAAAGAGGAGCATGAAACATTTTTACACTTTATGACCCATATTTGTGCAATAATTGGAGGTAGTGCTCTCTCTGGCTATTTTACCCACATTCATGCATATGTACGTACGTAAAGCTTTCAGCTCCCATTAAGCTAAAGCTTGTGTTCTGAATCTGATATCATTCTCTGATTAAATGATTGGTTTTAGGTGATTTTAACTTTTCTTTCCCTTATATTTCTCTTTCCAAGATATTTTAGATTTTGGGTAGTCACTTTTAGAAATTTCCAAACACTCACTGTATACCAAATTGAAAACTTATGATCGGTTCACTCCACTAGAACTAGAAGTAGAGATTTATGTATGTTGGTTGTGAGATTATTCTTCTTGTCTTTCTTTCTTGTTATGCGCTTGTTACTTTATTAGAATCACTTACGGCTCGTATCTCTTTGTTTAGGTATTTTCACATTTGCGGGAATAATAGATTCCTTCATATATCATGGTCAAAGAGCGATCAAGAAAACAATGTAAATTGGACAAAGTAGCTGATATCTTTGCCATTCCACATGTGCTGCTCCAAAATCCAGAAGGCTTCTGCGGGACTTGGGAAATCATTGAATCTTTTTTTTTTTTTCTAATGAGGGTTAGAAATCACAAAATTGTGTGGCTGTTTTTACTTGGTGAGTAGGGTTAATACTCCTATTTCATTCTGTCAAATCATGCTTCTTTTTTTCTTTTCATTTTTTTTGTTCCCCTTCAGTTAGTGATTTGTAGATTTACATGACAATTTATTTTCTTGGGAATTAGATTAAGTTTCATACCTTAATGGAATCAAGGGTAAAACAATCTTTGTAAATGTGATGCAAATGTCCACTCAAATTGCGATGACTTGAAAATTTCTGAACATTGTGGCTTATATTAAAACGTGCTTTCAAGAAACTTGACAACTATGTATGACTCAATTTGGATTTGGTGAAAACTGAGTTATATAATTCAGTTTTCATCACCCATAACTCAAAATTTGTGAGACTCATAGAAGAACGAAGATTTTTGGGTGATGTTTTCATCACTCAAAACTCCAAAAATCTAAGTTAGAGTTATAAAAACTGAAAACATATTTTAGAGGTTTTCAAGTGATAGAAAATTGAGTTCAATGGCAAGCTTGGAAAAAAAATGAAGTTTCTAGGACCAACTAGTCTTTGTCAAGTCAAAATTTGTACCATTGGCACATTTCTTTTTTTCATTTCATTTCAGAGTTTCTTCTCTCCATTTCCACTTTACTCTTCCCCACATCCTACACTTTTCCTACTCTCACATAGGGGTAGCAATTAGTGTTCGCATATCGAGTTTGTGTTGTGTCAACTCATACATATCCGACTATATGGGTTAACACTAACCTGACATGTTTATTCCTCAACCTCAATACGAGACACTTATTAAACAGGTCAGTCGTGTCAACCTGTTTATCTGATTTTATCAAAATAGAGAAAAATATTTATGAAAAAACAAGCAAATAAATATTTTAAATATAAAATTTTGAACTAATAAGTAACTACATTACAAATATTCATTCAAAACTAACGCATATCTCAATATCATAAATAATTAATCACAATATGTCAAAGAAAATAAACTACAACAACTAATAAGTTTATATACCTAGGGTTTAAATGGTATATTGGTAAAATTTCATTTAATTAAATGGGTTAGACAAGTCAAACGGGTTCCATAGGTTGAACCCTAACTCAACCCATTTATCAAACAGGTCCGTCGTGTCAACCCAAATATGACATGAATCCATTAAGTATCAACCCATAACCTCCTAATTTTGTTTCGTGTCAAGTTCGCGGGCCGTCTCCAATTTTGTCACCCCTACTCTCAAACTTGTTCTTTTCATTTCAAAGACCTGAACCGCTCTTGGTCAGCCGAAGAGGAACTTGCCGTGATCGAAGTCTCTGTCCCTGAGACCCAACCTCTTCACCGGCGAGGCCTGCTCTATCACTGGCGGGATGTCACTCCACTTGTGCTTCTGCTGTACTGAGATAAATTTTAAAAACTGCAATGTTTTTCTATTCAAGGCTAATTGGGGCTGATCTGTTCAAACAGGTTTTTCTTTAAATAAATTCTTTGGTAAAGTAGAACTGTAAGATCCCATGACTCATCTCTACCTTTACCGCCCAAAAAAAAAAGAGTGCAGTGCAACGGACCCAACTAAAATGATAGTGACAATTTAACATGTTAGCTAATTGTTGTAAGGTTGACCACTGATAAGAAAAAGTAATTATTATTTATAACAAAAATGTAAAAATCAAGCTAGTTCTAGTGGTGCCAAAGTGAGAGGAAGAGTTTTTGGCTTATGGGTTTTGGTCCTTTTCTGGGTTTTCAGATGGGAGAAGATGAAAGTGAAGGGAGCAATGTTGTTCTGTGCAATGTCAGTGGGTGGGCTCCACTATTTTGCCGAAAGGTGGAGCTCAAGAGTGAGAAATGTAACTCAGTTTTGTGTCCAAACAGAAATTGAAGAGTATTTGAGTTATAATGAGAATTGAGTTATGAGATGTAAGTTTTAAGTTTGAGTTATGGGTTTTGAAAATTGAGTCATGAACAATCCAAACAGCAACTCTTTCAAATCTCTTTGGACCATTTTTATCTTGAAAATATGGATTCAAAATGCCGTTTGACAAGTATCAAGTGGAGATCGTCTAGGTTAAAGACGACCTTAGCCACATACGAATCAGGAACGAGAGTAAGGGCAAGATCCCGTCATCATACTTCGTCCTTATAGACGAGGCAAGCCAGCATTCATTGGAGGCAAAAATAAATGCCCTTAGGACAATGACAAGCAATGAGTGCACCAGAACAGTTACAAGAGTAATGATAGCCCAACGGTCATCCATTACACCTTAAATGGAATCATCATTGTCAATTAATGTTGCGTTTCTCTCAAGAGAAAAATGCTCAGAGCAGCATTAACAGACATAACTTCACCAACCCGAAGCAAACTATAAAAAGGAGAATAAAACTCAGGTAAAGGGACATGAAAAACTTGAGAGACACTTGTGAGAGAATTCTTTGAAAACTATTTAGCTGACTTTAGCATCGAAGCATTCTCAACTAACACCACACTAGTGAAAACCTCCTTTGACTTTCTTTTCTTGACAGCAAGTACTGGAGCTCGTCCATCGACACTGACATGAAACATACTAACGAGGTCAACTTTCGGCTTCATCACCATTAAATAAATTTTGCTCTAAATAAGGTTCGAATCACAACTTAGCTCATATTATGATTGAAGAAGATTTTAGGCTCAAAAGGCAAAATTGAGTCCAAAAGTGAGTCAAAATGAATACACGGACTAGGTCCCAGATCAGACTCAATCAAACGGTTGCTAATATGCTAGGACTAGATTTTAAACCGAGTCAGGGTCATGGATGAGCAATGAATGACGGGCTTGAATTTGACCCATGAACTGATCTTTTCTTCCTTGTGCCACTCAAGCGTATTATATTCAATCACCCAAAGTGTTTCGAGATATGGTTAATCTAGACTCATTGAAATTATTTTTTTTTCAGAGAGATAGGGCTAATTATTTTCATAAAAATATAAATTTCCACAACTCTTAGCCTAATTAGAAATAATATTGGTTATGAAACCCAATGTGCTTCAATAACAACAAGGAGAAGAATTGAAACAAAATTATGTAAGATTATTTTAGTTTTTCTTATTGTTGCCACTCAAGTGCATTGTGTTTCATCACCAATAGTATTTCTAGATTAAATTAATGTAGACTCATCGAAATTTGTATCTTTAGGGAAACATAGCTAATTAATTCCATATATATATATATATAGAGAGCAAGACTTAGGTACAGTACTTAGGTGCTGTTCCTTAGGTACCATTTTTAAGATTCTGCCATGTGGATTTTTCCTCATGAGATGAAAGTGTATTTTTTAATTAAGTAGCCACATGGCTAAATCTTAAAAGGGGAACCTAAGGAACAGCACCTAAGGTATTGTACCTAAGTTTTGTCCATATATATATATATATATAAATTTGCATGAGGCTTAACCCAAGCCCCAGTTAGAAACAATATTAGTCGGGGAACGTGCTTCAGTGACAACAGGGAGAAATGTGAGATTATTTTTGGTTCTTTTTTTCCTGATGACACTCAAGCGCATTATATTCCATCACCAATAGTGCTTCTAGATGAGGTTAATCTAGACTAGTCAAAATTTGTATTTTTGGAAAATATAACTAATTACTTCCATAAAAATATAAATTTCCATGAGTCTCAACCCAATTAGGAACAATATTGATCAAGGAACTCAATGTGCTTCAGTCACATCATGAAGAAAAATGAACCAAAACTATCTAAGGTTATTTGAGTCTTTCTTCCTTGTGCCACTTAAGTTCATTGTGTTCCATCACTAATAGTGTTTCTAAATGAGGTTAATCTAGACTCGTTGAAATTTGAAGAAATTTGTATGTTTAGGGAAATATAGATAATTATTTCCATAAAAATATAAATGTCCATGAGTCTCATCCTAGTTAGAAACAATATTGGTCGTGAAACCCAATGAGCTTTAGTGACAACCGGAAGAAAAACTAAACAAAACTCTATGAAATTATTTTAGTTTTTCTTCATGGTACCACTCAAGCGCATTGTGTTCCCTCACCAATAGTGTTTCCAGATGAAATTAATCTAGGCTTGTTGAAATTTATAATTTTAGGGAAATAGAGCTAATTATTTCCATAAAAATATAAATTTCCATGAGCACTCAGTTAAAAACAATATCGGTCATAGAACCCAACGTGCTTTAGTGATAGTGGGGAGAAGTATTAAAACAAAACCATGTGAGGTTTTTTCAATTTTTCTTCCTAGGGCCACTCAAGCACATTAAGTTCCATCACCAATAGTGTTTCTAGATGAAGTTAATCTAAATTCGTCGAAATTTGTATGTTTAGGGAAAAAAAGCTAATTATTTTCATAAAAATATAAATTTCTATGAATCTCAACCCAATTAGAAACAATAATGGTCATAAAATCCAGTATGTTTTTAATGATAGCTGGAAGAAAAATTGAAACAAAACTCTGTGAAGTTATTTTAGTTTTTCTTCATGGTGCTACTCAAGTGCATTGTGTTCCATCGCCAATAGTGTTTCTAGATGAAGTTAACTTAGACTCGTTGAAATTTGTATTTTTTTAGGGAAATAGAGCTAATTACTTTCATAAAAATATAAGATTTTCATAAGTCTCAACCCAATTAAAAATAATATTGATCACGAAACCCAATGTGATACAATTTTGACTAAAAGAAAAAAAAAACTTTGTGAGGTTATTTCAATCTTTCTTCCTTGTGCCACTTAAGTGCACTATGTTCCATCACCAATAATGTTTCAAGATGAGGTTAACTTAGACTCGTTAAAATTTTTATTTTTAAGAAAATATAGGTAATTGTTTCCATAAAAATATAAATTTCCATTAGTCTCAACCCAATTAAAAACAATATTGGACGTAGAACCCAATGTTCTTCAATGACTAGACCGGAAGAAAAATTGAAATAAAACTATGTGCAACTTATTCCAGATTTTTTGTCCATCACCAAAATTTTCGCTAGATGTTAATCTAGAGTCGTTGAAATTTGTAATTTTAGGGAAATAGTGATGAATATTTCCGTAAAATTATAAATTTCGATGTGTCTCAACCATTATTGTCATGAAACCAACTCGCTTTAGTGATAGTAGTAAGAAAATTTAATCAAGAAACCCCCTAACATTATTCCATTAATTTTTTTTAGGATTTTACTAATATGTGCCCTTAGGACACACATTAATTTTCATTTTTGGAAAAAATTTTCTCGAGAATTGAAAAAGTAATGACAACTTTTTCAATTTTCGAGAAAATATTTCTAAAAATAAAAAGCTTAATGTGTGCCCTTAGGACACACATTAACCGGACCTTTTTTTTATTTATAAAAATTAATGAACAAAATTTGACTCCAAACATATTAATAACCTTGGGCTCCAACCACCAATGGGAAAATGACATTTGTCCTTTACACATGACTCACTTAACCCAACCAACTAAGGCTCCAAACATGTTTGGTGCCAAACTTTTCTAATAATTAGATTTTTGTATGTATCACTACTTAACTAATGATTGGATTAAGTGGTATCCTCTCTCCCGGGTGAGGTGAAGATACCACAGCAGGCATTATATATATATATATGAGAGAGAGAGAGAGAGTCTATTGGAAGCTTCTTCTTTTTTGAGAATGAGTCTATTGGAAGCTAGAATAATAAAAATAAATAGAACTATAGAAGTCCAGAAATGTATGATTTTCTTTGCTGTTGCATTAACTTGAAAATTCAACAACCACGTCTTCAAAATGACATACATTAAGAACAAGCTTGTAAGAAAAAGGGAAGAAGCAAGCCAAAAATTAGGAAATGGATCAAAACTGAACTGTAACATCCTTTGACTCCCATATGGAATGGACCAAAACTCAGGTAGACCAACTACAATTGTGATCTTACACCAAAAACAAAAACAGAGATCAGAAAGAACAAAAAAAGAAATTGAGAGCTGGTCACTTTATTGACTAGCCTAGTTTTCATCTGATAAAGGTTATCCCAGAGACCAAATAATATCTTACAAAGAAAACACAGGGATCACATTGTGGACTATTCTAGTGCTTGTAGTTAGGGTTGTCACGGAGACCAAGTTTAGAGAGAACCAAGCAGTAGGAATCCCAGTCGGTTCTTCGGAGATATTTCAATATTCTCTTCCTCCTCTGCACCATTGCTTGAAGACCCTTTATAGAATGCTTATCCTACAGCATTATAATAAATATATAAATAATCTAAGTAGGAAAAAAGGGGAAGTAACAGCACCTACTGTACTGACTATGCAATCTCTTTTTTTTTTTTTTTTGCTAAGAGACTATGCATCCAATTAAAAGGTAGACTTGTTAGTACTCTTGCTATTAATTTTTGGCACCCCAAGCAGCTATAATATATTGACTTTTATTCTGAAGGCGACAGCAACTTGTAACTAATTAAAAATGTCAAACAGATTTATAAGATGCACAGCTTTAACAAGACACAATTTAGCAATAGCTCAGCTTGTTGCCAGTCCAAGACTGGTACACATAACTTCTTGTTCCATAATATCATATTCTTCATACAACATTGCAAATGCTAGCTTGTTGGCTTGCCACATAAATTGCTGGCTTGATACAACATTGCAATTAGTGGAGTCAGCTCACCAAATAAGAATAGCAAAAGGTGACATTTTAGTTGTCCAAAGTTTCATTTGAATTTATAGTAACTTTCACTAGTGTCCAATGTGCTGTGAATGAAGAAAATTTGAACACTATTGCTCATGCATTAAAGCACACTGCAAACCAAAAAAATTAATTATAGGGAAAAAAATAATTATTTAAATATCAAACCTTTAAAACCCTAGAATAAATTATGGGTTATAGCACCTTCAGTGTTGTACCTTAACTTCCTTAATTAAATTCAACCATGCAGTTGCATTGACCATTATACATCCATTTGATGTTGATCAAATCAACAAAACTAATTCTATAAGCAGTCTTAACATTCAATTTGCATGCTCCACACAAATAAAAAAGTAATGTCATATAGACATGAAGCTGACACATGAGACCACTGAGGTTTTAACTTTTCTTTTCTTTTATTGGTAAGTTACTCATGCACCTAGTGGGAGTCAACCATTATAATAAAAGAAGGAAGTACCAGTTGAGTGGTAGCTCATTGGTCACTAAGAATAAACTTTTCTCAAAGTGGGAGCATCTCCTAGGTGTGACAAATATAAAGTATCACATATTTTTTATATTTATTTTTACTTATAAAAAACTCTAATATTTATGAATTTTTCACCAAGGCAATATAAAATTTACAAAGGAATTAAAATATGAGAGCTCACTACTCAATAAATTGTTTGGTGATTTCTTCAATAATACTAACACAAAATAAGCTCACTGACATTTATTAATTTGAGTATTTCACACCACCGTTAGACCTCAAATACACACACCAATTTTCATATTAATCATCCATAAACCCATGCTTTAAGTATAATTTTTAAGTCAAAAGAACTTGAGATTTTAGCATTTTATAGATGAGATAGTTATTGATCTCTTATCATCTTGCTAGTTTGCAAGCATAAAGGATATGGGGAGATGATGTAATCCAATAGTGGACTTATCAACACACATCTAACAGAAAGTTATGAAGTAGTATAACGTTGACAAAAATTACAATGGGTGTAATTTGAGCCAATCCCATATACATAATGTGTAGACACTTGATGCAGTTTGGATGGATTTGAAAAACTTCTCAACTGCACCAACTACCGTCATCGAGGTCGTATGTCACTTGCCAGACACCCCCAAGTGTGACTGATGTCATATTTCATATCAACAATGTAAAGCCCTTGAAACTTAAACCTACTTTCCTCGCATTCATCTTCCCCCATTCCAAAAATACACAAAGTAATAGCTAGAACAATCTATACCATGTTAATCACCTCAACAGCCCTAATTTATTAGAAACTAGTGCAGGTCAACAACTATCTCTTTGTAAAGAGCAATAATCAATTTCTTGTTCAACCATACGAGGATTGATATTACCCTAAATACCAAGTAAAAGAACCTAATGCAAGATTGGATCCAAAAAAGTGTTAAAAATAATAATTATTATTATAATAATAATAAATAAATAAACTGAGAAGTAATACAATGAAAACACTCTTCTTCTTTTTTTTTGGATAGATAATACAATGAAAATAATCTAATATAGACTGAAACAAAGAGATAATTGGTTCAATTGTCACCTTCTTATGTAAAACTGAAGATAGATGCTTGATCTTAGTTGTGAGTTGCGCCACTGCAAAGAAAACAGATAAAGGAAATCCATAATCATAGCTCAAAAAAAATAAAAACAGAGAGAGAGAGAGAGAGAACACTGATTGCAAGCATATTATGTTTGGAAGAACTTTCAAGGATCACTAACATTCTTACTTCTCCCAAGTAAAAAGAACAAGGGGGGAATTTTCATTTCCATGAAAGTTGTGTTGCTCCCAAAGAAGGGCCAAAAAACATACAATGAAAAGATTATTGAGAGAGAGAGAGAGAGTAAACTCATATTTCAGGGGTTCAAATGACTTAAAAAGAACTTTATAACATTATGTAGATGATTCATAAAAATTGAAGAGCAGGAGAAAAAAAATGCTGAAATTTTTACATAAAATTCACAAAGTATAAGACAACCTTGTATGCATTTATCAAAAAAAAATCAAAAACCCCACAACGAAGGGAACTACTAACTACCTACTTTTATTTTCCACTTCCACCTAGCCACAACAGAGATTTGATAAATTATAATTTCTTTTTCAGTACCCAACAGAACTCAGAAAACAATACATTTTTTTCCATCCTAGTCTAACCATATGCTCGATTGCTCATATGTACTATAATTTTAACACTTCTTTATATTTCCATGTCAACTGGATAGAAGAAAGGTAAACCCAAGAAGTAATCAAAAGTTGCTTTTGCTGATCTCTATCAAATTGGCCAAAAGCATAAACAGTCACTAGTCTCCTCAAATTTAACATCTAATGGGCCCCCATTCTCATTATTAATGACAACTTATTTTATACTATACAGCATGGCTTACCTTATAGCTGCTCAATCATAGCTTAATATTCACTTCTTTATGATGTGTGGAAAACAACATTCTGAAACTTTCTTTCACGCTCTATTTCTATGACAGCATTCTCTCAATTCAAAGCACTTCAATGATATATTAAACTTAGGGATAGAAGGAAGTGGGGAGGAAGATATGAGAGAAAGAAAACATGTTACTTTCAAGTTCTTTTAGATGTGCAGCACTTTTATGATTCTGTTCCCCACTACTCTCTCTTTAACCAATCAAGCATCCCAAGGGAATATAGGTTTCCTTCCCCTCTCCCTCCCTCCTCTCCCTTTCCCTTCCCTTCACTCTATCCTTTTGGATCAAACAACAGTCTAGATAACATAACCAATTACCCTTGGTATCCCATGGCTTGAACACCAACTTCTAATAAACCACACCAATCAGATCCAGTTAGATGTTTGCAACCTCATGGAAAAATTCAAAGCTAATTAAGATAATAGTTACTTGGCTAGCCAACTCAACTGCTACTCATTTCATAACAAAACCTTCTTTTTTTCATAGGTTATCTTTTTAATATTATGTTTCACAAAGATTTAATAGAATGGAAGAAATATACGCCCTTGGAAATGTCACATTTAATGGAGATTTAAATGACTAGAAACTAGAGTCGCTCTTGGTAATGTCAGGTTTAATAGGGATTTTACTGACTAGGAACTCGAGTCAATAGACTCCTCTGACATCATGTAGTCTTATACATCTAGGCAAGAGGGCCCTGGTCCAATGAGGTGGAGGTTGAATGGGCATGGAAAGTTTGATGTTCGCTCCTATTATGAGACATTGAGAGGCCTAAGAGATGTAAGTTGCCTATGGAAGAGTGTTTGATGAACATCAAAACGTGTCACCTTCTTCATTTCAACAGCAGTTTAAGGAAATATATTGAAATGTGATGATCTCGTAAATAGAGGACTCACAATAGTAAATTGGTGTTGCATGTGCAGGTGCAGTGGCGAATCCATGGACCATTTATTGTTGTATTGTTATATTTCATATATTTTGTGAACTTACATTTTCTCAGTATCAGAGTCTAGTGGATCTTGGAGAGAAATGCTTCTTTCATTTGGAACATAACCCCTACATGTTGTGGACTTTATGGAGGGTGAGGACTGAGGAAGCATACTATGTTTGATGTTGAAGAAAATTAGGTGGTTCAATTGAAGACGTACTTCACTAGATCATTATATGAGTCATCTCATTCTTCAGGTCTTAGTGCTACTCATTCTTTTGTAGATCTTTATCTTTCAAAAGATATATTATTATGAGAATGGAAAGGTTGGAATTGTGAGCTTCCCTAAAGAATTACAAGCAGATATTCATATGTTCCAAAAAATTAACTATAGAGCTACACCCTTTTCCCACTGCCCCCCCCCCCCCCCCAAAAAAAACAAAAAACAAAAAAATCATAGTGCTCCTTTGTAGATTTTATTTATTCTCTATAATTTTGTTTGTAATTCATTCATGTTGTAATTTTATAGGATATCTTATGCATACAACCTATGTACATATATATGTACACAAAGGGCACTAAAGATAAGGCCAGAAACATGTCAATCAAAAGAATTAGATGAAAGCAGTATATTTTAACATACAATTTTGTGAAATAAACAACACATGCATCCAAAGAAAAAGATTATACACATGCACCAAAAAACAGAAATCAGAAACATGCAATCTCTCAAGATGGAAAAGTGTAATGAAACTAAAATGTAAACCACTTTACCTTGAACACGTGCAGATCCACAATCTGAATCTGACATTTTAAATTCATCTCTAACTTTTGCAAGCTCAATTTTCATTTTTTCTGCAGAAGACATATTATCCGGATGGAAATACTGCATTAAACATATTTCAAAAATATTAGAGCATCAAACCCTTTCAGATTCTTAAAGGAAAGTAACTTCGTCTGAAATAATGCAGGTATTAGTAAGTTCATACTGGACTCTGTTTAAGAACATGCACTTTCTGAAGGATCAAATAGGATTGAATACCCAAAAAAATAAATCACCCTATAAAAAGACCATAAGCATGCATAATTAAAAAATAATACTATAAGGTTGAGTTACATCATGTAGGATTCACAGTTTACACCAATAAAGGAATCGATACATAATGAATTTGATTCCAGCTCTTTTAGGAAAAGAAAAATTCAGAGTGAAGGATAAGATGTACAAGGAAGTCTAGCAAGAACCTATTGTAGATAACAGACATCACTTTTTTTTTTTAAAAAGATATAATAGATATCACTCTGACACTAGTTTATTTCAGTCATCAGTAATACCAGAGACTGTAATTTCTTAATTTTAAGAATGCAACAACAGAGTCACAAATATATGAAGAGTTTGCATTTAGCTCTTTTGCAAGATCATACCATCTGAATTATGAAGCAAAAAATTGACTTAATAATGAACCCTTCCAACATATGTAGTGTGCGTTTGGCTCCAACTTAAAAAGCCAGTTTTTTACTATTCAGCTTATTTTTTTTACTATTCATAGGCCCCACTACACTTTTTTCTACTATTCATAGGTCTCACTGTACTATTTCAGCTAACTTTTACCTTTATCTACAGTATTTTAAGCAAAAAATTTTCAGTTTCAGCAAAATAAATGGATCCCAAACAGACCCGTAGTCTCTTTATAATAAATATATTCTCACCTATAAAAAATTTATAAAATAAAATAATTTATTTTTAAAAAAAAAAAAAGCTTCATTCTTTTCCATCTAAAGAAAAAGTAATCCTCAAAATGTTTTACAAAATACATTACTATACAACCACTGAACACAGTGTCTTCAAGCAAAAGCATATGGGTTTTGCAAATTCTCTCTTCATTAACAAGAGCTCAAGACCATAAACCACAAGTGAAATTAAGGAATTCCACATTAAAACATCAATAAGAATTTAGGGAACAACTTTAGGGAATGGATTTGGGATATCTCATTTTAGGAGGTCCTATCATCAACATTATCATCTAGTGCTCCAATAATTTATGCATGTGAGAGTTTTCACTTTTTAAATGAGAAATAATGATTGATCTAGTCACCTTATTCAACCAAAAATAGAGATTCAAGAATATAAAAGCTAAGAGAAGGATATTTGCCTTTTCAACTAGATGCTCCTTTGGAGGTTGCAGCATAAAGTTTGGAGTTCTGCCTAACTGACCCAAGATATCAAGTCTCTGGACTGAAAAAATAGATCAGAATCAATAAATATTATGAATATAGATTTTGTATCATATGTATAGAAGTTAAAGCTGGCAAAATCTAATCCGCCAAAACAATTTTAAAAAGTGATATTCCACAACATTAGACACATTCAAACAAGTATTAAATGAAAGTAAAAAAATATACATTTTAAAAAAGGAAAAGAAAAAAATTATCTGATAAGCATGAGCTTGAGCCCATTTTTAGTTGACTAGCAACATTTTGCTTTGGAAAAAACCAGGTGAGAAACCCAAAGATCTAGATTGAGCCCATTTTTTATTAGATTCCTTGGCTAAACTATAAGAGTTCAAAAGAACCTTTGCCATACCTAGTATGAACAGTGTTTAATATATCAGAAATAAGAAAGGAAGAACTAAACCACACAGCAACCAGAGCTCAATTTGTTCATCAACCAGGCAAATGATTCTAAATTGTTGTCATACTGCCAAAAGTGGAGACTAATCTATAATCTATCACTTAAAATCTTCCAATTTGATAATTTGAGGTGGACTGACTTCTAGATGATAACTTTTTCTTTTTTGATAAGTGGCTTGTAGATTAAATGATTCATGTGCAAAAGAGAGCAATTAATGCACTAGTAACAAAGAGTGAAATGATTCAAGTTGAGGGAACAAAAAAGGTAGAGGGAGACCAAAAACAATATTAGTAAGAAGTTAAAAAAGGACATGTCAATTTAGAAAGTAATGTAGAGGTTATGACTTTGGATAGAATAGAATGGAGGAAAAGAATTCATGTGGCCAACTCTACCTAATATTGTTGAGGATCCATAGCCAACCCAAAAAAATTTGGGACTAAAGCTTTGTTGTTGTCGTGGCTTCTAGATGATAACTGAACTGAGAACACTCAAATAATATTTTATAGTAAACTAAAAAAGTATTGAGAACACTGTAAAATTTAACAAGTAGGACAAAGATCAGTGATTAAACGCCTTTTCACCTGCTAATCTCAGCAATCAAAACAGAGGCTATATCTTTTTTATCATCAACAATCCAAGTACAACATCAAAACAAGCACAATTTATATAAACTGCACAAACACCACTTGCTTGACAACATCATGCCACACCGCCCCCCCCCCCCCCCCCCAACCCCCATTTCACTTTCTTATTCTTTCTCTAATTTTCTAAAGAATGAATCAGAGAACTATAATATTTAATCAATAATTTGTCATTATTTTTATTCGCAAATCCAAATGCCAACCATTGCAAACCAAGTATTCGAAATGTCCAGTTAGCAACCAAAACAGAAAGTACATTCTCCTATCATCTACCATCCAAATTAGCAAAACATACTTTAAGGAAACTAGCAATTCACCAAAATTCAATCGAAATCCACTAAACTTACCCGAATTTTTCTTTGCCTTCTCAGTTTCTGTCAACCTTAGCCAAACCAAGCTCTCCCTCAAGTCCTTAAACGAAACCCCGCCAATCCTGGACTCGGTCTCCTTCTCCTCCATCTCCCTCAGCTTCATCAGCCTCTCATTCAACTCGGAGAGCGAAAAGCCCAATGTATCCCCTTCCTTCTTCCCCCCCTGCACAGAAGGCCTGAGCTTCCTCAGCTTCTCCCCCAACTCCCCATAGCTATACATCTTCACAAACTCTGTCTTCATCGCCATTGTCTCCTTCTCCCCTTCTTTCCTCTCCCTCTCCTTCCCAAACACCGAAACTGGCAGTGAATCAGTCCCACCAAACACCGGGGCAGAATCTGGGCCGGGCTTCAATTTCAAACTATTCTTAAATGCCGATAAGGACATGGGATCCCCACTCCTCCTCTCATTCTGGGCTGAATCATTTGTCAATCGGAGCTGCCGCAAGCTCTCACGAATCGCATCGAAAGAGAGCTTGCCGCCTGCACCAGCACCAGCACCAGCACCGTACTTTCCGAGGCCGGAGTCAGTGGTGTTATTGGCAGCATTTTCCTCTGCTGCCTTGGCAGTCACATTTCTTTTGTAAAGCTCTTGAAATGAAATGTGCTGAGATGAAGAGGAAGAGGAGGGTGCAAAGTTAGAGTTGTTGGGTTGAATGGTGGGAGGTGGAACAGAGGATCGGGAACGAAATTCGGAGAGGTTTTTGCGAATCTCTTCGAGGGAAGCGACTTTTGAAGGCTTAGAGAAAGATGGGTTTGAAGGTTTTGTTGATGGGTTTGTGGGGTTCCTCGGTGAAAATGGGGAAGTGGGTCTTTGTTGTTGTTGGTGTTTGAGGCTGGCTTTGACATCAGAGAAATAGGAGGTAAAGGAGGATTGAGATTGGTCAGAAGTGGTGGGGTCTGGAGGAGGAGGAGGTGGAGGAGTGGAGGAGTTGGAAGAGGAGAATAGGTGGATGAGAGAAGGGTTGTTGTGAAGGGTTGTTCTGTGTTTTGGTCTGAGTTGAAGAGCAGCAGCCATGGGAGGAGATGAGAGTGAAGGGGTTTTAGGGCTTTGAGATTGGGATTGGGAGGTGAAGAAGATGAAGATTGAAGAGTGAGGGTTTAGTGTTGTGGGACCCAGGATTAAAGCCAGTTTGGTTATATTTCTCTTATACTATATTTTAAGGTTGAAGAAGCAAATGAAGATAATCAAATGGTGTCCCCTTTTGGTTTTAGGGCTTCAACTTTTAGTTAGTTTAGCAATGCTTGTGTGGACTCCATTCCCCAGCAGTTGGCATCAGATTTCTCCTCCTCCTTTTTTCACACAGACGGCAATTTTTTTAATTTTTTTTTTTTATTAAAAGGTTAAAAAAACTATTAATATTTTTTATAACAATTTAATATATTGAAAATATAATACAAGGGATGAAGGGATTGAGATTTTATGAATTACCTATGGTATAATGAGCTAAGGCATTCAGATTTGCACAACATTATTAAGGTACTTACCGATTCTAGTATTCTACCGAAAAATTTTTTTTTTTTTTTAAGAAGAATTCTACCGAAAATGTAAGTATTCAGGCACAGAAAATTTTAAAGATATTATTTTCACAATCTCTCTTTTCAATGTTATGGAGGGCCCAAATGAATTGAATGACACCCAGCTCTCAAAAAATAAAAATAAAATGGTTACAGGGCGGTAACCAGTGTGACTTCCCTATCTGGAAAGAACCATAATAGCACTTTACCCACTCTCAAACAAGACCCTATACTCCTATTCTGTGTGAGAAACTCACTAATTTTTTAGGTCGACCATCCAGCTCTCAAAAATTTGGTGAAACATTATTTATAATATTATTTTATATTGAAGTGGTAAGTTATTATTTAGTCCATCAATAACAACTAGACTCTATAGTCATCTTAACATTTGTGAAGAAATTGTAAAAAAACGAGTATAAAACTTTTTATTTTTGATATTCTAATTCTTTATTAAAGGAATTTAATTACTACAATGGAAAACTATGGGACAAAAACAAAATTCTGGTGTTGATATACTAATTTTGGCAATTACCCAAGTATCATGATTCGCATGTGAAACAAATAGAAGAAATTACAAGTCCTGTTGGGTTTTAAATTTTGTTGTATTGTAGAACACAAAAAGGACCAAGAGAATGATTTTGTGGTACACACCCAAAGTAATGGTAGTTTATGATGAGTATGCTCTGGTATTCCAAAGTAAATCCAAACATTACACAAGTAATTCATGTGAATAGGGATTATTATTCAGCCAAAAAATAAGTGCACATTTGAACCCTTTATTTTTTCTACGCTTAGTAATTTCAAATTTGTTTCACTGTTTGATCCTTCATGCGTTATTGCCATAAGATTTAAATTACTCCCAAATTCTTCTAAAAAATAAATTCACAAACTGCTTTAATCCCTATGACTGAAATACCATCAGCTTATGTTTAGCTGCCTATAAAATTAAATGACTTTTTTTTTAATTTTTTATTTATTTCTAAAGTGATGAAGTGCAGTGTGTAAAAATTATTTTATGGGATCTTGGGCAAGCCCAAATAAGTAACCAAGGTCTAAATATTAAGGCATGACAGATGAACATAACCCAAAAATATAAAATAAACAAGGTTCTCCCTGGACAGTACACGAGTCTTGAAACTGAGTTTAGAGCATTACAAGAGGGAGTTTTGCTGGCTAGAGAATTAAAGCTATCCCATGTCATCATTGAATCTGATTCTCTCATTGCTATCCAAAGCCTACAAGCTCTTAATATTGAAGGTGGTGTAGGACATCTATGCCAAGGTATATTAAACCTTATGGACTCTTTCAGAAGCTGGATTTCTAAGCACTTGAAAAGGGACCACAACAAGGTTGCACATGATCTTGCTCAATATGCTAGGCATAATGGTATTAGTCAGGTTTGGAAAGGAGTCTCAACTCCTATGGTGCAGCACCTCATCAATCTTGAATGTATTGCAGCATCTCCTATGTAACTAGAGCTGAGTCTTTATCTGTATTTCTTCCTTGTTATACTCCAATTTCGGTTATGAATGAATTCAGCTTTTCATCCAAGAAAAAAAAAAAAAACAAGGTGAGGTCTATTAATTGTAATAAGAGGTGAATTCTAGATGGCCGAAAATCATCTAAACTCAAGGATGGAATTTGGGAATGCTTCGATCATCTTTCACGCCTTTACTCCTGCTGCAATCAATGCCTTGGACAAAAGAAACAATCCAAATAAATTTCAATGGTCAACTCAGTGGGGGTCTTTGCATTCCCATCTTTGTCCTCTCTCTTTCTCTTGTTCCAAACAAGAAATTCAACTTTTTTTTAATGATGTATTAAAGGGTTCAATGGCTTGCTGATGGCCGATGGGGATCACTGCCCAAACAATGCTCCCTTGAACTTCTTTTGATGGGGATATGTTTAGAGTAACATATGCTACATGTACAACATTTTTATAATAATTTTACAATAAATTTTAGAAAGTAAGTTACTATTGATAAGTAAAAAAGTGATATAAATGATGTATCCAAATTATAACCAATAATAACCTGCCGTCTATAATTTGTTGTAAAAATATTATAAACATAATATTACTCTATGTTAAAACACTAGTTATGGCCCAGAGTCAGTGGGGTGTAATTAATGTTGATGTAAGACCTAATGGAGTCCAAATCTTCTATCCCATTCTTCCTGCTCTATTATATACTTCACAAATAAAAATATACCACATATTCATCTAATTTATTAAATACTAAATATATGCTTTCTATTATTTCAATTACTTAAATATGATAGGTTATTTATTTATTTATTTTAGGAAATTGAAATAATAGAAGGCATAAATTTGACATTTAATAAATTAGATGGACATGTAGCATGTTTTTAATTGTAGAGTATATAGTGGAGTAAGAAGAATGAGATAGAAGATTTGGACTCGACCTAATATGTCAATAGTCCAAACAAGCTTTTTTCTTTTTAGGATATATGTGAGTTTGACTCGATGACCGATCTTGGATCAAACTTTCAAGACTCTCAAGTAGCTGATTTATATTTGTGAATCAAGGGATCAATGTTTGGATCTTTATTTGTTTTGTCTAAACCAGGTTCCTCAACTAAAAGCATTACCATTGGGTGTGTTAAAACAACCAAAATACATCAAACACCAAAAAAACCTCACATGGTCACACATCCCATTATATCTAAAAAAAATTTGACACCCAGCTAGAGTAAACTACTGATAGTAGTAGTTATTGTAGCTCGGTGCCAAATATTAAACTAATTTTTTATTCAATTACTATTCTCTCTTTCTCTCTCTTCACTCTATTTCTTACCCAATGACTCTCTCTCCTCTCTCATGCTTCTCTCATTCATGATGGTGGGTTTTGATCTGATTATGGGTTGTTGGGTTCGCAATGGTGGTGATTAGGTTGCGACAATTGGTTTTGGTGGTAGTTTTTGGTTTAATGGATTTTGGTGGTCGTTGTTGTGCAATTTGTAATTATTTATGGGTTTGATTGTGGTGGTGGTGGTTAATTTATTTGTTGTTGATAATTTTTTTGTGGTGGTTATTGTTGGGTTTGATTGTGGCATAGTTGTGGTGATTGCTAGACAGGTTGGTGGTGTGGATAGCTGTATTGAAGTGGTATTTTATTGTGATGTTTATATTATTTTAATAAATTTTTTATATTATTTTAATGTGTTATATTCTAAAATAGACGATGTGATGTACAATTTATTGTTAAGTAGGATGTTAAAGTAGATAAAGTAATTTTTTAGGATGCTAAATACTCGTAAATTTTTTAGCATCCTGAATGCGAATGCTCTAATATTATACAAACATTTTACTTCTTAGGCCTAGCTCATAATATAGTCAGTTCTAGATATCTCAATTGACAAAATATATTATCATTTGAATAAATTTCAAATTTCACAAAAATTATTAAGGTGGAAATGCACTTTTCGTCCCTATGTTTTGTCCTGATTCCCATTTTGGTCCCTACATTTTATTTTTACCACATTTAGTCTCTAATTAGAAAAACGCCATCCATTTTAGTCCTTTCCGTCAGTACCCTAACGGCAAAATCCTAGGGGGCAGATGGAACTATTAAAATAATAATAAATTTTATTTTGACATTAAAAAATGTCACGTCGGCATCAAAATTAAAAATTATTATTAATTTTAACTAAATAAAAAAATTAAAAACTAAAAATCACATGAATTGAGATCTAAGTGTGTCTTGAACAAGAACAATAAGAACATAAACCCAGATTTAAGAACACTAACCCAGAAATTTAAAATTTTAAAAAAAAAAAAAAAAAAAAAAACATTCAACACTGAATTCTCCAGAAAAGACTAAATCACATTTCAATAAATGAAGCAATCAATTCAAATAAATTTTTTTTTTTTAAATTACAAACCCAATGAAAGGTGGAGAGATAGCCACATGTCCAACTTTTCACATGGGGAAAGGGTAATGCCTAACTCGTGTCAATGCCATAGTGATAGACAACTCATTGGAAAAAAAAAATCAAAAAAAAAAAAAACAAACCTGGCTTTTGGGTACTAGTGACTAGTAATAGAAGAAGAAAGGAGCAAAACGGAAAAATGGAAGGAGGAAGAAGAAGGTAAATGCAGATGAGGAAGAAGAAGAAAAGCTGAAAAGGTTTGTGCTTTTCATTTCATTTTATGTGGATCTACCGATTTAGTGTGTTTTGGGATTGCAATTTTAAATTTGGGGTTGAGAAGGAGAGATAAAAAGACAGAGAAAATGGCACAAAGTGGCAAAACAACTCAAGATGAACTGATGAAGTCTTTTAAGTTTTCTTAGGGAAGAAGAACAAGAAAAGGAATGGAGATTTTGGGTGTGGCCTATTATGGGTCTTTGATGATTTTGTTGGGTTTGAGAAAATGGGGAATTTGGAATTGATGAATTTGTATTTGAGCTAAATTTTTTGGGTTTTTTTTTTTTTGTGTTTGTTTCCCAAGAAAATTTATAGGTTTATGGGTTTGTTGGAGATTGGTTTGTTTACTTGGTTTATGGGTTTGATTTGCCAAAGAATTCGGTGTTGTATGCTAATTAGTTGGTTTTTTTTTTTTTTTTTTCTAAAATTTCTGGGTTTGTGTTCTTAAATCTAAGTTTGTGTCCTTAAATTTGATTGCTTCATTTATTGAAATGTGATTCGGTCTTTTTTGGAGAATTCGGTGTTGAATGGCTGTTTGTTGTTTTTTTTTTTAAATTTCTGGGTTTGTATTCTTAAATCTAGATTTGTGTTCTTATTCAAGACACACTTAGATCTCAATTTATGTGATTTTGGTTTTTAATTCTGTTTTTTTTTATTTAGTTAAAATTAATAAATTATTTTTTAAAATGTAGATGATGACGTGGCATTTTTTAATGTCAAAATAAATTTTTTTTATTATTTTAATAGTTTCGTCTGCCACCTAGGATTTTGCCATTAGAACACTAACAAAAAGGACTAAAATGGATGGTTTTTTTTAAATATGGACTAAATGTGGTAAAAATAAAATGCAAAGACCAAAATGAAAATCAAGGCAAAACATAGGGACGAAAAGTACATTTTTACCTATTATTAAATAATATTTTTCTTACTGAATATATCATTTTTGTTATGTAATTTTTCATATCCCATATACACAATCTACTAAATAAATAAATAAATGACCTAAATTATAATAACGAAAAAAAAAGTGTAATTACATAATTATCAACTTTTATAGACTTTTATCTTATCATAGTTTGTCCTTGTATGGTTGTATGTATATCCTTACTAGAGAATTATTCGCCTTGTAACTCATCTTTTTATTGTATTGCGCTGTTTCTATCTTTGTTCCCTGAATTGTACCTTATCAAAAAAGCAAATATGCCCTTATCAAAAAAAAAAAAAAAGCAAATATGCCAGGTGAAGGGATCAAACCTATGTGATCCAGTAGAATCCAAGCGATCAAAAATAGGGCCCACTATATTTCCTTTTCCAGCCGTGAATTTTACCAAATATGACATTTCCATTTCCTGATATCCACGAATCCCACCATTTCCAGAACCGTAAGCCGAACCCACCAAACATTGCTCAATTCCACTTATTGCTCCCCACTGCCACTCGCCGAAAGTCGCCCTTACCATTGCAAGCAAGCCTCCATTAGTATCACTTTTCTCTCCTATCATAATCTTTTGTCTCAACTTGTTAAAGTAACAAGTGATCTGCCGAACAACTATATGTACACGAATTCATTAATTTTTTTTACAATTACATTAAAATTCTGTTCTCAAACTTTCTACCATTATTTTCTTTTAAAAAAAAAAAAAAAAAAAACATAATTTAGCATCCTTAAAGGCAAAGTAATATCTGTATTTTAAAAATGTGTGAGGTTTTATATAATTGTGCATCTATTAATGGTGAAAATAAACTAACTTTGTAACTAAGATAAGCAAACCTCTAATACAATACTCTCATTGTAGTCGACAAATTTTTGTGGAGCTTTCATGTTTCAGAAATACACATCACATCAGTTTTTTTTTTTGTTTTTTTTTATCAAGATATTCATGATGGATCGCATACAAAACATACGCAGCGAAAAATTAACAGATCTACTTTATTCGTAATTGATAACATGCACTATGTAAGTTTCAGAGTTTAAAAATAAGAGAGGGTACTTTGGTGCGGTGAAATTCAAAACCAAAGATTACAAGTTCTTGAAAACACTTTTAATCTTCACTTTAATTTCATTTGTGCCCAAAAAGTGTGGTCTCTCAATCAATTTCTATGAATTTGTTCAAGAGAAAATGATAATGTCCAACACACACATACAAAACCATTTCATGTTCATACAAAAATTCTGTATATTTCTCTCTTTATAACTAATTATATAATTAGGTTAGCCTTTTGGACCTTTCCAATTGGGCTTTAGTATGTGGCTTGGAATGGGACCAAAAATGAACAAATAAGACACTAGCTCTAATGGGCCTTAGGCCTTTCTGTCAACTCTTGACAAGTCCAAAGTTACCATTAATTATATTTAATATCATTATATAAATATAATTGCACTCTAAGCCTTATTATTAAATTATATCCCAAAACTTTATTATACATGCAACTCCTTCATAAAATATTAGTAGTAATACAAAATCATGAATAAAGACTGCCACTTTATAGATTACTACATCTTAATTCTTGAATACCCGGTTTAATCATTTTAAATTATTCATCATATATTTATGAAATCTAATTTCATAAATATATACTTTAGTAATTCCTTATTAAAGTGGTTAGGCTTAACTCTCTGAATAACTAAACTCATTAAACTTATCTCAAGGAAATATTCTATATCTGCGTTAAGAGATTATGAATTCCATCTTGAGAATATATGTTCCATCAACACTAAATGTGGCTACTCAACATACTGAGGTTTTGACCGTTACTTTCGATCTCACTCCTGATATATCAAAGCAACCTACACTACATGATCAAGTTCATTATTCTCTCAGGATTAAGAATTCATGTAAATAGAAGTCGTGAAATTTATTATTCATTTTACAGTCGTTAGGAAAATAATAAATCTCACAGCGGTCTAGTTCAATATGTCTTAACTTTTAAAACATATCAACACATTAACTAAAAGTCTCCACTTCCATGATCAAGACAAATTATCTTAGTTAAGATGTTATAGTCTTCGCATATAAAATGTCCAATTTCATCATCGACTACGAAATAAAATTTTGAGTTTACAGAGAACTTGTGACTTATATCTTCTGTGACTAAATCACATATTATGCATTTCATGGACTATATGATAATGTCTGAATATTCATGTTACCATTATTTCAGATAATAATAAAACAACTTTATTAATCACAACATTAAGTCATATATTAAGTTATACATAATGTCATAGATAACATCATACAATAGAATTTAAGGGCACTAATCTTAACAATTCAAGTTAAAATTTCATGAGAATTGTTGTAATTTAGTATGCGTTTAGTATTGGCTTAAAAAGTCTTTTTTTTACTATTCAATTTATTTTTGCTACTATTCATGAGTTCCATTACACTTTTTGATACTATTCATGAGTCTCATTGTACTATTTCAGCTACCTTTTAACTTTATCTACCATACTTTCAGCAAAAAACTTTCATTTTTAACTAAATAAGTTGTTTCCAAATAGATACTTAGTATGCATTTAAATACCGCTTATTTTGTTGAAAACTAAAAACTGGAAACAATATAAAATCATTTCCCGATTACTGTTCACTTTTAAAATTACTGTTCATAAGCTAAATGCACTATTCATGTCCCATGAACAGTGCATCAGGTGCTAGAATTTTTATAAAAAAAAAAAAAAAAAAAAAGTAGCCAAAAACGCATCTGTGTGAAAATGCAGACACAATCCAAACAAAGCCTTATTATAGTTTTTTAATTGTAAATTATTATATTAATTGAGATTGCAGAGCTTTATCCATTTCGCATTTTACATATCATGAAAGAATCTCATGCTTTTATTTTGTCTAAAAATTATGCTATACAATGAGTATAACTCCCCTAGATCAAAAACCTCGTTAATTCAAATGAAAGTGGGGTTCAATCTCATAATTTCATTCGCATGACTTTCACGAAAAAATACAGAGAATAATGGCTAGTACCTAACTTTCATTTGTTAACAATCTCAACCGCTCCTAACATTTTCTGAATTTTAATATAAAAGAGAACAATGTTTGATGAATTTTTGTTTTTAAAGGTACGTTTGGATACCACTTATTTTACTGAAAACTGAAAACAATAAAAAAATAATTTCCGAATTACTGTTCACGCCAAAAACACTGTTCATTTGCTTATTTGCACTGTTCATGTTCCATGAATAGTGCAATAGGCGCTGGTTTAAAAAAAAAGGGCTAAAACGCGAAACGCAAGGGGAGAGACACGCATCCAAACGCTCACTAAATCTCAATTTGAATAGTGTGAATCTAAGTAACATTTTTCATCTCATTATTACGAGCACTAGCATCCGAGGATGCCAAAAAGTTCTATTTTACACCCTTAAAATCTACTTTATCTATTTTACCATCACATTTTACAACTCATCAAACATTCTAGTTTTTATATTTACATATAACTTATTAAAATAATATAAATTATACAGCAAATAATATAAAAAAATTCAGTTTCTCTCTCTTCACTTCCATCTCTCTTTCCTCTCTACCTTTTTATCTCTCTCTCCAGCAAACCCACACAATACATTCACCTAAACTCACCCCAAGTCTATTATCAAAGATTGGTTGCTGCTCAATCAAGCAACTAAATGCTTTGCTCATGTTTTTTTGTTCCTTCTTGTATTGTATAGCCACGAATTTTGTGTTTTTTTTTTTTTTTTTTTTTGCAAAATTGCTTTTCTGCAAACTAGTTTTTTTTTCCCTACAAAATTGCTACTCTGCAATCCAATTTCTTGCTTCCCCTAAGTTTGGTTTTTTCAGAGATAATTTTTTTGCATAAAAACTGGGATATTTATTGAAAAGAAACACAAAACACATAAATAGAGTTTTAAAACAAAACAAAGCAGACGCACAAGATTGAACAAAACACAAAACTGATGCTACAACTACAACTACAAGACAGAACAACAAAACTTAGAATTAAAACAACAACTACAGTACTACACACTAGCATAAACTACACAGGTTGTTATATATTTGTATTTCTTTTATCATGAAGTCTTTATCTTTTATCTAAAAAAAAAAAAAAAAAACCAAAAATCAAAGCAAAAGAGAGAATGAGAAAAAATGAGAGTTAAGAGAGCCAAAGAGAGGCAGACCCACCACCACGACTCCATCACCAGACCACCCCTACAACCTAGCAACAATCCACACCACAAAACACTCCGGAATCCACCATACCCACAGCTACATCACACCCATACCTCCATTAATCACCCACCACCACCAATCAACCACCACCTTCAATCACCCCACCGTCATTCACCCATCACCACCACAACCACCATGACCTAAACCCACCAGTCTATGAAACGATTTCCATGACTGAAGACCTAAAACCCAAGACCCACGACCTCCACCACAACCCAAGACCCACAACCTCCACCATGAAGGCACCACCATGACCGAAGACCCAAAACTCAAGACCCACGACCTCCACCATGAAAGCACCTTCATGCCCATCTGGGATGAAATAGACAGAAGGAACAAAGCTTAATAGAGGGAATGAGATGAATGAGAGACAATGAAATGTGAGAGAGTAGAGGGAGAAGATGAAGAGAAATGAAGGAGGAGAGAGATAATTTATTAGAATAAAAAAATTCTTACAACCTGCTACAGTGGGTTCTATAAATAAGAACCTACTGTAGCGGGTTTGTAAAAAATTTTAAGTTTTCACCCCCAGATGGAGCATGTTTTTGGTATGTGGGGGACTGGGGGGGTTTTACAACCTCAATACTAGTGCTCTAAGAACCTTGGAGCATTCGCATCCCGTATCTTCAAACTATTCTATTTTACCATCTCAAAAATTACTTTATTTATTATACAATACCATTTTACAACACACTCAACATCCCGACTTTTATATTCCTATACAACACATTAAAATAATAGATCTACACAATAAAATATATAACCCAAAAAAATATCTCTCATCTCTCTCTAATTTTTGTCTCTCTTCCTCCCCTTCCCTCTCTCACCACCGTGAACAAACTCAAAGCCCAACACAACCACCATCCAAACCCAACCACCCCACCATCTGCTAATCATCAACAACACAGCTTGCCACCATCGGAATCAACAACACAACCTGCCATCACCACCATCAACAACACCACTATTACACCACTTGTCACTTTAGCAAAATCACAATAAATCCATACCAAAATCACCTAAATCAACCTATCAAATCACAAAAAATCTAAAACCCAAACCCAAAAACCAAACCCCATACCACCACCACCAGAAATAAGTCTTTGTGCAATGAATTGCCTCAAAGTTCAAACCCACCATGCCGTCGCCATGAGGCCATACGCTATTCATTCCTTCGACCCAAACCCACCATGCCGCTGCCACCCACTGACCCTAAAACCCACTCCTACACAAATCAAAATCCCATTACCCACTGCCGCCGAATACCCACATCCACTGCCACCACCGTCCCACATCACAGATCACCCCACAACCCAAATCAACCCACACCACAAACCATCACAAACCCAGATCAATCGATAAACCCACACCACAAACTTATATCAACCCTACCATCACAAACCACCCCAAAACCATTGACCTAGACCCACTTTGCCACCACTGCCACACAACCCACACTGCCACCACACGATAGACGATGTCGTATTAGAGGACCCACGCCAAAACACCTATGCCCACGCCTACCTCTGCCGCTACCACCACACGGAGTTTTGGGTTTGAGAAAAAGGGAGTTTTGGGTTTAAGGAGAGGAGAGAGCAACTGCAGAACAAAATTAAGAGAGAGAAGAGAAGGTAGATAGTGAGAGAGAGAGAGAATAAAATATAATTTAAAATTATAGAAACTTGCTACAGTACCATCATATAAGTAAGATAGTATTGTAGCACTAATGTAAAAAATTTTACAAGTACAAGACCGGGTAGTGGGCATGTTTTGTGTTTTGATGCTAAAATCTCCCTACATATACCATTTACAATACTGGATGTGCATGCTCTTATAACTTACTAGAATTATCGATTATTCTCACAAGAAGAACTTAAGCTCGAATATTTCCACTGTAGTAAGAAAAGAAGAGGTTAGAGGTTGACATTGCTTAAGCAATAGTATAGGTAATCCAAAAGTCTAGAACCACCTAATTATGGGTTTTAAAGACATGAGCTATATATGATATCACAACTAGGTAACAAGGATCTCATATTGGAAATTGATTCTATCATTGTATTGAACTTCATCACTTCTAACACAATTATATTAAGAGCATTAGGGCATTCTCATCAGCTCTCTCATAATAAATGCCATTTTGACACACAAAAAACATACTTTACTATTTTACCACATCATTTTACAATACACCATTTATCAGATGTTCTATTCTTTCATTCTAAATATTAAAATAATATATACAACACATTAAAATAGTATTTTTACTCAAAACCCAACAATATACAAACACACAGCCCTGGCAGTCACCACTAACCATGAACCACCGCCACAACAACCACTGCTACAACCACCGGTCCTCCAACAAATTCCAAATCCAAAAACCTCAACAAAAGAGGAAAAAAAAAAAAAAAAAACCTCAAAACCTTCAACAAAACCCCACCATACACAGCACAGCTCGCCACCACCATACCCAAGCACAGCTCGCCGCCACCACCCAACCTCCAATCCCTCTAGATAAGCCTGAACCTCACAACCTACCGACAACAACAAAAAAAGCCACCACCACAAGCTTGGCGACGTGGCAGATTGTACGGCAAGCTCGACGACGCAACATGGTGTGACGTGGTGGATGGCACGAAGCTCAGTGGCGCGGCGTGGTGGTCACTGTGGTGAGATCGGCGTGGCTGTGAAAGAGCAACAGAGAGGGCTAGACAAAGATGAGAGTTTGGGTCAGAGTTAGAGAGATTGAAGGTTGAGAGGGAGTGCCAAAGAGAGATGGGGAATTAGGAAAATCAACAAAGAAAATTGATCTTTAGAGAGTTTTTGGGTTTTGTTTTTGAAGGAGACCTTGAGTTTGCATTTGCGTTTGAGAATGACTGAGGAAAGAGAGATACGACAAAGATGAGAGTTGAGAGAGAGAACCAGACGGAGAGAGAGATATGTGTAGGAAGGAGAGAGAAAAAGTATACAAAATAATAATAAAAATTTTGGCACATTTGTCCGTACCATCTCAAATATGAGACGGTATTGTAGCCGTGTGTCAAAAATTTTGAGATTTGAGATATCTGATGGAGGTTGGTTTTTGGTGTTTGATATGTCAAATGCCAAATATTTGGCATTTGACACACTTGATGGTAATGCTCTTAGCATCAAGTATCCTAAATGCTAAATATTTAGTATTTAGCATACCAAAAACTCACATCAAATGTTTCAAATGTCAAATAAATTCGTCATTTACTATGGTGCAATTCTACTATTGGCTCATATGCTAATGCTCTAAGAGCATCAACACTAGATGTTTTATAATTATGTCATTTTAACAGATAAAAAACTACTTTATTATTTAAAACATCATTTTACGATTAACTGTACATCACATATTCTATTCTTCAATTCTATATATTAAAATAATATATACAAATATTAAAATAACATTAATTATTTATTTCTCTTTCTCTCTCTTGCTCTTTGTCGGCTTCTCTAAAATAAAATTCTGAGGCTTTCTCTTCTATCTCCTTTCACTAATCTCTCTCTCTCTCTCTCTGTCTTTAAAACTCACCAGTCACCACCACCAAAAAAAAAAAAAGAACTTGATCACCACCACCACCTCCACCTCAAACCCACTACCCACTTCCATCAACAACCAATCACAATATGTATAAAACTCTTCGATGACCACCATGGGAGGGAAAAAAAAACTTAGAACACGTATGAAACCCACCAGCACTGGAGGAAAAAAATTTAGCTGATCTCCTCCATGCCGGTCTCCACCAGTTGATCTCTTCCTACAGCGAGGATCGATCTCAATAAGAGAAGAAAGAGGCGATAGGTTTGGCTTTATGGCTTTAGTTGCTGATTCTGTTTAATGTGATCGGTGAGGTTTTTCAGTGATTGGGTTTGCTGGGACCGATGGGTTTGGCTGGTGATTGGGGCCATTGGGCATGTTGTGATCAGTGGGTTTCGCCTGTAATTGGGTTTAGTGGATTGTGGTTAAAGGTGGTGCTTGGTGGTTTTCGCCGGTGATTTTATTTGCTGTGATCGGTGATGATTGGCAGAGGTGTTGTTGAAGGTGGGTCTTTGATTGTTGTTGCTATGGAGGTGGGTTGAGAGAGACAAAGAGAACACAGGCGAGGAAGATAAGAGAAGCCAGAGAAGAGAGAAAGAGAGTACGGAGGAGAGAGAGATGAATAAAAAAAACAAATTTTTTTAGCATATATGATCGTGGAAAATTATTAGATACTCCTGGAGTATCATAAATGCGTGCTCCCTCCTCTCACATGAATGGTGGGTCTCACCATAAATTTAATTAGTGGGGTCCACCATTTATGTAAGAGGAGGGAGCATATATTTATGGTACTCCGGGAGAGTACACAATAATTTCTCTATGCTCGTACTGTCCCAAATTTAGAATGTCACTGGAGCTCAATGCTAACATTTTTGAGATTTAAACATTTGATGGTGGGTTTTTGGGTGTCTGGTGTGTCAGGTATATTTGACATACCTGATTTTAGTGCTTTACCACCCCTTGAATTTTATTTATTTATAAATATTTTTATATACATACACAGAAACAAATATATACACACACGTCGGTGCACGCACATAAAATTTTAAAATTTAAATCCAAAATAATTATAATTGTTCCCTTAAAAAATTAAAAATTAGTCAAGGAAACCAATAAAAATCGAATGAATTTAAAAGAGTATGACTTTTTGTGAACTTCATAACATTTTTGTTAATTAATTAATTAATTTTATTATTCAAATGACTTGTGTGTTAAGTTGTTTGACTTTGTATATTCGCTATTTGGGATCCAAAATTAAAAGTTTATGTTTTTTTTTTCTTTTCTTGGTAACACTAACTAGATTTTAATAATTTTTTTAAGGTAGAAGTTGGAACAATCTAGTTTGAGAACTAGTATCATATTTTATGGATGAACTTATAATTTTGTGATACCTGTCCTCTTACAAAAGTTTTGGTTCATAATACCTTGGATAGCGGAATCATAAGTTGACTTTTTGTTAATTACTCCTTGTTATGCCACATGCCTATATAAATTCATGCCATGTATACATTTAAAAGCACCTAACAATTATGCCTTTTCATTTTGCCTATTAAGTTTTAGTATCTACTCATTGTTTCACATAAGATGTATATATTAAAACAAAAAAAATTTCATTGAGAAGAAAAACATCAGTATGGCATAAAGAAGAGAATGAGAAATTTGAGAAGAAAAGCGAATGTGAGGTGTTTAAAGAAATCGTTCAGTATTATTTTTGCTACCATTGGTGTGGCTTGATTCTTAGACCTTTTCATTATTTAACAAAAAAAAATAATAATTGACTTACAAAAAAATCAACTACCCAAACTGTTGGGAATTTAGAGAAGCAAGATAATGAAATAACAAAATGATCCAATAGACAAAGAGAAAATTTGATTGACTTGGAAGTACAATTGAAGATCATACTTAGACAATATTTGCCTCCATACAAGAGTTTCTAATGAGTTATTACAAATTTTCCCCAGAATACAACCAAATTTATTAGGTTATACAAATAGCAAATTTTGGAGAAGACCCATAGATTTCTTATATTTCTAAGAAAGATGAAAGAAATGAAGTTGAGAAGAAGTTACTAAATAAATATGAACCATTATTAATACCCAAATGATTATGACCCTTTAATAGACATATTTTCATTCAATATGTATCGTTTCAATCAATAAACACATTTTTATTCAATAGGTATATTTTCAGTCAATAGACACTTTTTTTCATTCGGTAGGCACATTTTTGGTCAATAGACACTTTTAATATATATTTAATATAAAGGATTATGACATTTCAATAGGCACTTTTGGTATATCCAATGTGAAAGGTTATGACCTTTCAATAGACACCTTTTGGTGTCTATATATATATATATATATATATATATATATATATATATATAACAACATATCTTGTATACACCTATATATACAACACACACTAAACTAGAGACACAACATTCTATCTCTTATTTATTCCTTCAAAAAATTAATAAATAAAACAGAATTGCTTTTTTTTTTTTTTTTCTACCTAACTAATAAAATTTTGTGCTATTTCATTTATTTTATATATATATATATATATATATATATATATATATATATATTTTTTTTTTTTTTTGCATTAAGTTTCATGCATTTTTGCTTACTACTCCAACTAAAAAATAATGATTTTTTTTCCTTGAAACTCATCCAATAGATATTCCCGTGTATCACATAGGTTAACAACTATTGAGTGTGTCTAAATACATACATACATATATATATATATATATATATATATATATATATATATAAAAAGTGAAAGCTCAACAAGAATTCAAATAGGATTCAAATTGCATTCTAATTTTATACCAAGTGTCATTTTAATTGCCCACTAATTAGATTCCAAGTGAAATTATATTTTAAATAGGCTTTAATTTATGTCAAATGTCATTCCATCTCCCATTTCATTTAAAGTGTCTTTACATGTAGATTCATAAATCTAAACTTAAAAAACATAAAAAGATTCATTTAAAAATTTATTATACTTCTATGTAAAAATTTGAATGAGTAATACTTTTAACCTATTTAAAACTATTTTAAGTATAGTTACAACTAATCCAATATTTCTTACAAAAATTTATTTTACTTCAATAAAATTTTTAATGAAAAAGTATACCATGTTATATAAGGTTTTTTTTTTTTTTTTCCATATCTTATTTGAAAAATATACATATGAAATTATTTTATAACACCACAATAACAAAAATTAACTAAATAAAAAACAAAATAATTTTTTTTTTCTAAAATGAAATAATCATGAATAAACAATTTGCATACTCTAGAAAATAATATCCTCACAAGTTTTTTTAAGAGCTTACAAAAACATTAAAATGTCCATAAATTGTATTAACCTTAAGTTGGAATTTCAATATGCTTCTAATTATGTTTATTTTTCAATACATCTATGCGTATGCATGGAGTTAAAAGTTAATCTACTTTTATTTCTATGACAACATTTTGAAAAATCTATCAATGCTTTCTCAAAATATACTTTAAAATAATCATCAATATACACACACACACACATATATATATATATATATATATATTTTTTTTTTTTTCCTAAATGAAATCTCTTTTATGATAAATTTTGATATTTAATTTAATAGTGTACGTCAGATTCTAAAGAAACTTAACCAATTAAAAAAGTTATACTCTTTGAAAAAAAAAAAAAAAAAAAAATCTCAAAGTGTTATCAAGCTACGAATGAAAAACATAAAAAAGAAATGAAAAACGTGACGAACATCCAGGTGTTAGCACAGCAACAAGTTTTTTTTTTTTTCCCTATATTTTTTAATAATATAAAGTTACAAAAAGACTAAAGTATTCTTTAAGCCCATAAAAATTGTGGTTATATTTAAAATTTCTATTAATTAAGGCCCTTTATGTTTGATATTGTTTTCATATTGATTTGCCATGCATTTCCACTAGTAATCTGATTGTTAACTGTTTGGATGGGAGGATGGAAAAGTGGTAGAATAAAAAATGGGGAGAATTTGAAAAAGTGGGAGAATAAAAGAGATTTTAGTTTCTCTCTTTTGTATTTGGTTGGAAGGGTGGAAAAGTTGGGAGACTGAAAATTTTTTTGTTTGATTGAGAAAAAAAAAAAGAATAGAAAATAGAATTGGTATATATTTACTTATATGTCATTATTAAAAAATGATGCCCAATTAAAAAAAAAAAAAAGAAAAAAAAAAGGCAATCCCACAAGTTTATTAAAAAAGAAAATTCAAGCCCAGTATAAAAGAAAAAGAAAAAAACAATTAGATTAAACCCCAAAAAAAAGAAAAATGGGAAGTGGTGTGTGAATGAGTGTCACCCTCAGGACGAAGATTAAATAAGAAAAACAACGTCCAGTTGATCCAAAAAACAGAAAAAAAAAGAAGAGAAGTAGTGCTAGTGTGCATGTTATATCACGCTCAAAAAAATGCATATTGTATCACGCTTAAAAAACCCAAAGAGGAAGAACGAGAGAAGGGATAGTTCAGTCATTTGATAGTAACAATTTTTTTTCTCTCTATTTTATTCTCAAATCGAAAAGATAGCATTTTAGTGGGTTAAGAAAGAAAACACCTAAATCCTACCAAATTTCTCTTCTTACAATCCAACCAACCAAACACACTTAAAAAAACATTTTCTCACCCGTTTAATATCAGCTATCTTTAGATTAATAAAATATAAATAGAAAAAAAAAAAGGCTTAAAATAGGTTTATTTTTTATTTTTTTATCATAGTTTTTCATTCATTCTAATTTAAAGTTTACACATTTTCTCATTAATATTACGCATTTAGAATATATAAGTGGATAAAGTAATTTGAAAATTAATAGAAGAGTGACCCTATTTTTTAGATAATGTTTTAGTAGAAATTAGAGTTGTATTTTTACCAGTGTCTTTTAATTTTGTCTCTACTAAAATATAGGGATATAGAGACATTTTTGAACAAAAAAAATGAAGATTCTAAATAGGAGAAACTCTTTAAATAGTAGTATAAAACAATATGAATCCTCCATTAAAATTATTTTTTTACTCATTAATAATAATCCATGAGAACTTATTACTTAAAATTTATTATAAATATATTGTAAAAATATTATAAACATGATATTTCTCAAATTAAAATATCCCAAACTATAGACAAAGAGCAATGCTAAAACAAAAAATCAACAATAATTTTTTTTTAAGAGAGTTTCAACTTATGACGTCGGCTTCTAATGATAAATTTTTTATCATATAACTAAAATATCAATCAATTTTTAGTATTGACCACGATTAAACCCTAGACTTAGTGGCATTTAACAATTACTAGTTCTGAAATTTGTTATAAAATTTTGTGTGCAATAATAGACTTTCTTTTCTGTTAGACAAAACTCACAAAAGTGTACTTTCCTCCTACGAAACCTACAGTTAATGTAAAAAAAATTTCCAGACACAATTTGCCAGTTGCCACAGCTAATAGTAACTGCCACACCATTCATGACTCTCATACATAATACATTACATCATCAACCCACCTTCAAACAGGGCGCGTTATGCCCCAATCACTTTAAAAATTGGAAACCAAAAAAACACACACCATAAAAATAGGGAAAAGTCTGTGCCACGTGTACATCTAGTGGGTCCAGACTCCAGATACCGCAAAGGAAGAAAATTAAAAATAAAAATATCCACAAAACTGAAAAAGAAAAAGAAAAAGAAAAAAGAAAATGATTGTCATGTCAACACCACACCACACCATACCTCACACAACAAAATCCACATATAAAAAGCCTCTCTCTCTCTTTCTCTCTCCATTATTTAACACAAACACACGCTATACAACACCACCAACAAGATTTTCATTTTTTATTTTCTTCTTTTTCTCTCCCTGAAACGACGTCGTAGTGAGAACATGAGCGACGACGAGTGGGTCAAGGAGGCCATGACCGACGACACGGTGGTGGTGGATTTGCTGTTAAGGCTCTTCCAAGCTCAGCCTCCTCCGCCGAAGCCTGTTCAGGCTGTTCTCCGCCTCGGCTGGACTGTCCGCCAGCGTCGTTCCAAGTCGGCGCCCAGACACGGTGACTCCACCACGAAGAAGAAGGCTGAGCCTGCGCGAGCTAGTCCTACCACGCCGCTGTCATGGAGCGGCGGCACCTCTGCCAGCGGCGGTGCTCTCGATGGCTTTGAGGAGTCAAGCCGTCTTTCCAAACCGACTGAAAGCTCGAGATCTAAGGTTTGTTGCTCTGATTTTTCCCATTTTTGTTCTGACTCAGTGAGTTCGTGTGAGCGCGGTTACGACTTACGACTTACGACGACTAGTGACTCCGTTTGGATTTCGTTTTGTTTAACGCTTTTTTTTATTGACGGAAATGCCCCTGTGGATGTCGGATATTTACCTTTATTGGTTTTAGGAAGAGTCAGGGGTGAGTGATGGAACCTGGCAAAGGCAACATCAGTCATCACCACCTGTCAGATTTTTTTTACCTTCTTTTTTGCTTTTATTTTCTTTGTCAATTTACACTTATACCCCACTTTGCATGGGGACGCGTCGTGATTTCCGGGGCTAGTTCCGTCATTTCATTCGCAACCGGATCGGAAATTCAGAATGTTCGCCGTCCAACCTCGTTTCCTTTCTTCTCTTTTTTTTTAACATCCCGTTGACCAAACTGCCCTCGAATTTCCGCTTTTTTATTTTCCCATTTATTTTGAAAAATATTTTTATCAATTCTTTCAGAGAAAATTGGTGACTTTCATTCAACGCATGAAGATGGAGGAGTCATAAGGCGGGCCTGATTGACTCACTCTTCACATTTTTATTTTTAAAAATAATTTTCTTTCACACTTTTTGTCTCCGTGTCATGCTCCACCTTTTGTCAAAATTACCAAAACACCGTTCCACTTAAGGGCACTCTCGTCATTCCATAAGTTAAGTTCCTTGTCGGAGTCCATACTCAATTCAATTCGCCCGTAAATTTCCTTTTCCAAACCAGAGTCAAAATTGGGAAGGGCATTTTGGAAAATAAGGGGGGAATATGTCATTTATTATTATTATTGTTATTTAAATCTGGTTAGCTTTATTATTATGGGTGGCGTGTCATCGTGGCAATTGGCAGATAGGTCTGCGTATAGTTTGGTGGGTAGTGTTGGTAGTGGTTTATGCACTTTATAATGTTGGCTGCATTTGCTATGCTATATGGTATGGGAAAAATGATTCCATGTTGGTCGCCGCACTTTTCCTTTTCCTGTGGGCGCACTGTAAAAATCAAATCATAAACCCCACCTCCTTGACCTCAGAACTCAACCCCTAAATACCAATCGTCGTCGTTTTCTCGCTTTTCACACGTGGTCTTTTGTATTTGTATTTAAGACAAAATGTCTGCATGTCAGTTGCCCAATGTCTGCGTGACAGCTTGGTCGCAACGCCAACCTTTGGCCCCTCTGATTCGAATAGTAAAGAAATACAGTATATATGTAGCAGTCAATAATGCTATGACAGAATGTAAACTGCAGGGTCTTTTGCAATTTCCTTTCGATCGAATCGAAAAGTGGAAAGTTCTCTTTGATTGGGTCGTGGTTCCTTAGAATGACAGCCTGTTACGCAGGCTTCTTTGCTTTTTCTTTACTGGGGTCCACTACCAAAGGTAGATTTTCATTTTAGGGCAAAATTTAATATTGCACTTTGCACGTATTTTTTTGGTCCTAGTTCAGTAGTGAAAGTTGGAAACGAGGAGCAGAGAACGATAAAGTATAACTTATTTATAAAGATTATTTTTCATTATATTTATTTTTAAAATAATTTTATCATGACAGCAAGTTAAATAAGAGAGGTTAAGAGATAGTTTTTCAGACTATTTGTGTTTACTATTAAACATAAAAAAAATTTACTATTAAACATAAAAAAAAGAAAAAATTATAAAAAATACTTTTTGAAAAATAATTTATTTTTTAGAAAATATTATTATAGAAACAAACATAACTTTGGCGGAAAAACATGATGAAAGGCGAAGTATATGGTTTGGGAAGAGGGTCACATTTGGGTGTGGTGTGGGTGTAGACGTAGTTGGACACGTTTAGAAAAGGTCAAAGTGTGAATTAATACACGTGTAATTAATGTAACGCGTATAGGGGGTCACGAGAGCAAGTCATGTCACGTGACCTTTCTTTTAATTCTGATGTGTTGGGAAACTATAGGTTGTAAACCATGCGGCGACGTGGACCACGCAGAGGAGAATTCCACACAGATTTTTAATTATATATATATATATATATATATATATATATATTCCTTCGAGTAAACCAAGGTGGTATAGTGGGAATGGGTGTCCCATATAATGGTTGCTTTTGAATGGGCAGCGAATCAAAAGAAAGTAACAAAAGGAAAGAAGTACTGCTTAATTTGGTAAACCAAACAGAAGAAAATGTAGTGGAAGGTTCATGACAATTTTGTGGATCTTTGACTTTTTTGTTTAGCCTGAAATGATAGTAAGATAACTCTTTAGGATTTTGCAATTGCATGTACAAGACAAGGACCAAGAAAGACACTTTCACATATACAAAAACTGAACCCATCTGCATCTTGTGATGCATGTATAAGATGCCAAATTTTGATCCTTGAGTTTGTTGGATGTGAATTTTTTTTATATTATAATTTGTTACCATTAGTGTTATTTTTCAGTTATTATTGACTGATAAATGATTAACTCTTAATTATTCTGTCCTATTTCAGGTAGCTGTTAATGGCGAAACGAACACCAACAAGAGGTCAAGAAAGAAAAGGGTAATTCTAAACTTTTGTGATTGTGAACCCATTAGTGAAGATTTTAATGGAGCAATTCTAGGCGCCAATGTTTGTAATTATGACACTGTGCATGAATTAGTAATTACAAGAAAATTTTGAAAGATAGGTGTGATGCATTGGATGTTGATTAATGATCTTCTACAATTCAGTGGTCACGGCTAGTCTTGTCTTTTTAATTGTTTAGTTGTACATTTTTTTGTGCAATATGCTTTTGGAATATCAGGTGGAAGTTATTTTCAAGCTTTCTGTCCAAACTTAAAGGAGCTCTCTCATTCATCATCCAATGTTGTTGATTCTATTTGAACAAATTGCCTTAACTTTGCATTGGTCCTTTGTTTATCTACCTTTTGGCGATGAGTAAAATAAAAAGTTGTATTCGTATCCCTTATATTTTTCTTCTTTTTGGGCAGTCGCTAGCTGAACTTAGAGAGGAGGAAAGTATGCTATTGACGGAAAGGATAAATTTGAAAAATGTATGTTTCTTTGACTTCTTTTCCTGGGATATCTTCTTGTTTCTCCTATGATGTTTCCTTAATCTAAATATGTCTTATTGGAGATTCCTAAATACTGAAATATTAATAATTTACTAATTTATTGAGCAGGAACTGGCAGCTTTGCGTCTCACTCTTGAGAAACAGAGAGCTACAAATGACAGTTTGAAGAGAATTAAGGTTAGTTTGCTCCTCTATCAATTTCTTTGTCTATTCACTTTTTCCTTTGCCACGCCCCTTGTGTTTATGTAAATCTTTTATCAAATCCAGCGTACTTGTATTAAGCCATGCTGGTTAGCAATGAATCGGTTTGCTCATAGTAAATTAATCTATGTTCTTTTAGATTATTCTAGGCTTCCTTTACATCCTTGGGACCTTGACTACAATGTGGTAGTAACTGGTACTAGACATCATAAACATTTGTTGGTGATGTGAAGTTTGTTATAAGCAAAAATAAGGTTGCGTGCATTATCTTCTGCTGATCTCGATCTGTTTCCAATAACCTGATGATTCTAGTATGACAAGCTTTACTGGTGTAGTTATTTTTATGTATGCAAGGAGTACAGACCAAGTTGACTGGTTTGAAATCTTAAAAACTATTTTTACATCATTAAGCTCATTACATTTTGCTTGCACTTGTACTGGGTTTCAGCAGTACAAGATTAGCCTGCCAGGTGTGTGCGTGTGTTTTCCCCTGAAAATTAATACTTTTCACTAACTGCAACTCAATTAATTTCCACTTTGCACATTAGTGAATAAATTATTATGCATCTTTGAAATAGAATTTGGGGAACATTTCACCATATTAATGCTATGTTGTTGCCTGCGATATATTTTACACTGGCTATTTTTTATTTTATTAAGAAATTATGCAAAATAATCTGCACATTTGTGGGCCACATTGTCTGGGTGAATTGTTGCTTCAACTAGGAATGATCACCTGCATGGAACTGCTTGTTATTTTGCTTTCAAAATTAAAACTCCATTCTATCATTGGTGGTTCCACATTACATTAGACTGAAACTGCAATGTGGCCAAAAGGGAGAGTGACCAGGTTAAATAAATGATGTAATTTAATAACAGTATGTGACATTAAATGAGACAACATAAAAGCTAGTGCTTTTATATAGTTAAGATGCTTTGCAGAATCTAAATATATCTATATTTTGTTTCAGTATGATCTGCAGTCACAGCAGAACGAAAAAACAACAACTGCTAGTGCTACGGCATCTGTGGCAGCCATCTCTGATCGACCCCAGAAAATTGAAGAAGTTTGTGATCCTGCTGCTTCAATCTTTCCAACAGGTGTCGCATGCAATGATGTTGATGCTGTTACTGTACCACATCCAGGTCAATCAAAAATAGAGGAGGTCAAGGAGTCTGAAACGTCCTTCGTGTTACCTGATCTAAATCTTCCTTTTGACGATGACTCCAGAATGAGCTGAGAAGAACCAGATGTTACCGTCGATATTCTGTTTTCCTAATTAAGCGGGATCAAGATCGTTAACTGCATTTATGCTTAATAAGTAATTGAATCAGTCTAACCATGTTGTAGGTTGAGTTATCATAATTGTAAGTAAAACCAAAAAAAAAAAAAAAAAAAAAAAAAAAACCAATTACCTTCACCGCTTCTTGACATGAAGTTGCGGATTTGTCATTTTATACATGGAAGGTACCGAGGGTAGTGTAGAGATCCTAACCCATTAGTTACAGTTACCTTCTTTCTTCGCAGGTTTCTACAATAGTCCAAAATTCTTTTGGGGCCAACCCTCAATTCCTTCTGTTTCCTCTTTTAGGAAATATTTACCGATAAGGTGTAACTATTCTGTAGACAATTAAATGTTTGTTTTCTTTTAGTAGAACAATTTGAATCTAGTTTGAAAGTATTTTTCTTGTTTTCTATATTATTACAAGATGAACGGCCTCTATTTTTTCATTTGTGTGAAGAACTTCGAAATGCTTCGATGGGCCATGTGGTCTGGTAATATTTTTGGCACTCCACCTAAGGGTCGGTCCACCACTGCAAAATGCAGAAATTTCTCAACGAATGCTTAGCAATGGCAGATTACTTAGTAATAATAATAGTATCATGTTGTTACTAAGAACAATAATTGATAAATAAATTAAATTTCATAATCTTCAAAATATGATTTAAATAATATCATTTCATGGAAATTAGATTTCACCACAAAATGGAAATAAAATTAGGATAAATTCATGAATGTTTTTAGGTGGCGTAGTTGAGACATGGACCAGGCCTACTCTTGAGACTTGACATGACGGTCTATGGAATTTTTGATATAATAGTCTCATAATATGCGTGTCGCCCCTAAGATATAACAGCCCAATCACTTTTCTGATAATCCTTACAAATTAACACAACTTGTAGGATACCCCTCAATAGTACTTTTTTAACCTAGAAATATAGTGTGTGAGGATATATATATATATTCACAAAAGAATAGGAAAATATCATGCAAAATATTTGTTACTATCTGTAATGGTCAGAAGATAAAATCAACCACATTTCCTCTGTACATACATATTTACATACCTCTCTATTTTTATAAATATAGGCTTATAGTTTTTTTTTTTTTTTTGATAGGAAATATAGGGTTATAGTTATATATGGTCAAAAGAGCTTTTAAATAATTTTGATGAAAATGAACTATTACCATAAAAGGCATTATTACTTTGGCTATTATTGCAAATCAATTATAGAAAATATTCATTCTCAAAAAGAAAAAAAAAAAATTATAGAAAATATTCTACACTAGAAAGTAGTAACATACACATAAAGCCTCATTAATATGAAACCAACGGCTATATACCATTGCATATGCCGGTTGTGTTTTCCAACCAAAATATTTTCCTTTACAAAATCATAAATACAAAATGCCTTAACTTTTCCCATTAAAGCAAATAGCAAACTGTTATGGATATGCAATAATATAGCTGTGTCAATTACTATAAGTTTCAAAACGTTTAATAAGTAAAAAATAAAAATATATAAAGTCTAACAAGGGAATAAGGCAAGGCATCAACGAAATGCTGATTTTTCCACTTAATATAATTATTTAAATAAATAAAAATCCAAAATATCATGTTCCCACGCAGTCTCGTTCCTGGTCACCCCGCTTCTTTGGCATAGAAAGAATCTAACTAATGGCGAGTTGAATGATAAGCAAATGCAAGCAAAGACATACCTAGTCTCAACTTTATATTACTTCTTCAAAGTACCCACTGACTTTTCTTATTTACTAGTATGTATTTATTAATTGAGAGATGAACCCGATGAAAAAAGTGGGAGCCATACGTCTCTAAGTGAGATCAAGGATTTAAAAGTTTTATTTTCTTATTATTTATTTAAAAAGAAGTCATTGGTCATCTATAAGTGAGTTTAGGATTGATATCTCTTAGGATTTATCTTATCAAGTAGGTGGTGTTATCTTATCTTGTTCGAAGATGGATTATGATATCTTAGTTATTTGCACTCAATCGAGTTCTTTGCAGGTCAAATCCCCTCCTAAAAGAGACCAAAGAACTCGTCTCTTTCAATGGGGATAAATCTTAATTGACTTATCACAACGTAACCTCACCCTCTAAAAAGGAGAAAAGTTTCATTAGCTGATGAGACTTCATGAAATTATTTATATAAACATAACAGTCGTAGTGTAAAATTTCTATCAATTCTGGGGTATATAGAGATCAAAAGCAGCAGCTTTATACAAATTAGTTGAAAAGCAGTTGGATGGCATCAGCCTAGGAGAGAAAGTCAAAATTCAAAAGTATTATTCAATTTATTCTTCCAAAACTGAAGTCAATCTTGATGCTTTCTTCTTCAGTTTTGTTCTCTGTGAAACGTGTAAACTATTACCGGCCATTTCCTAATAGCTTGATTTTATTTTTAAAACTCACATCGAGCCAAAAGATTGCTTTGGGTTTGATTTATTATGGTTTTCAATCTCTAGGCTCTATTCCTTGTAATAATATATTGTCTTTTGATTTCTCTGCTTTTCTTCTTTGAAAAAAAAAAAAAAAAATTATGGTTTTTGATTTTTTTTTTTTTTTTTTTTAATTTCAAAAATTGTGGTCATAGGATTAATCAATTTAGGCTTGAGGGTTTCCACATAAACAAATGTCTCAGGCATGTTAAAATAGTACACCATGCCTCAAAAGCACAAAAACTTAAGGCTGTCCACGAGTTAGGCCTGATCGGATTTGGGCTCAACCCGCATTTGATTGACCTGATCGAGTGGAGCAGCCCTCAATCTGCCGTTGATAGAAAGGATGATTAGATTGGACAGATCAGACCTCTAATGAGTGGCTAGTGGGTCAGCCGAAGTTAGGGATCTGAGAAATGGCAAGAAAACAGCAGAAAATGGTGAGAAAACAAAAAAAAAAAGTGAGAAAACAGCAGAAATCTCACCGAATTCAATGAGATTTCACCATATCCGGTCGAAATCTCACCGAATCTAGTTGAGACCTTGCTGGGATATGGAAATTTTCGCCAAAAATTGTGTAGTAAGTTGGTCGGTTCAGTTTTTTGGGTTTTGGTGTGGGAGAATCGAAATCGACTCGCTAGAGTCAGTTTCTAGAGGAAAAGACTCGCCACCGATCGACTCGGTCGGTTTCTTTGGGTGGGTCAAGTCTCTGGGTGGGTTAGACAACCCTACAAACACTTAGTTAACATTAGCATTAGCAATGCAAAAAAGACTAGCAAATCATCACAAAAGTACGCCAAAATTTGACATTGCAAAGACCAAAATTTGAGCAAAATATCTGCTTAGATGTTTTTACAATTTTTATTAGTTTCCTTCATGTTAGAGATATATTATTACAATAGTATAGGGCAAGGTCACTCTTACTTTGTGTGCAAGCCAAGTTTTCTACTTGTACTACAAGCTTATTAATCATAGTTAGTTTAGAGTTTAACCTATTATAAATACCTTTGTTAAGTTCATTGTAACACGAGATTTGAACTTCACTCATATAGCTTTTAAGAGTTTCCTCTATGAACGTAGACTATTAGGCTGTACCATGTAACACTCATGTTTTTGTGTTACTCTATTTTATGCTTTTGTTTCTGTTTTCGCATCTATTTTAGCATAATTAACATGGTATCAGAGCGAAATATTTTAGATCCCTAAAAAAATCTCTCTATGTCAAACTTGCTCTGAAATTTGTTATGCTTTTCATAGATCTCCAATTGCCTTCACCCAACACAAGGCCTCCCTCATGCCGCTTCTCATTGTTACCTTGTTGTCGACAACTCCCAGCCACTACATTGTAGCCTCAAATAACAAAATCCAAGCAAAGTTGTGCCTTCTTCTTAGATTTATGAGGTTCTGGCCTCGTTTTGAAGAAACCAACCATGTAGATAAGTTTAATGGCCTCTCACGAGCAAAACGTAAAAATCCAACCTCCATCCACTGTCACATGCATCGCCACAAGTGGTTTAGAGTTTTCGATATTCGCTTCATGTGCCTCAACTTGTCGTCAATGTCTTTCATGCGCCAATTTGGTCACTTAAATGCAATCACGCCCTAGTCATTCTACGCACGTGCTTCCCATGCATGATTTGTCCCTACTGATGTCATCGTGTCGAGTTAGCGAATATAGGCCATGTTAACTTGCTTGTGCAATCAGCACGCTATGTCAGCCTTAGCTGATCTCAAGCGTTGATTGCGTGCTGCCTTGTGGGCACAAAAAGGGAGTCGCCACCTAGTTTTTTGCAATGGTCTAGGAACCATATATATAGTGTCCTCTCGAAGAAGGACCTTTTGATCTTACTACTAGAGATATGAGTTTGGAGTTAAGGTACAGTCTTGGGAAGGTGCTAGGCACCCAAAACCGCCTAATTCTAAGGTTGGCTTCCCATCGTTATGTCTTATGTCTTAACCCTATTAAAGGCATACTCAATATTGTTATCTAACTCTCTCTCTCTCTCTCACACACACACTAGCATATATCTAACAATCAACATGACATCAATCATCCCTAACCATACATCTATCATGCTTGTCAAACAAAGCCTAACATACATTTAATCATGGCATAACATCGCATCATAGACCCTAACATACATCTAGCATACATGTCACCTCATCCTAGCATTCATCTAATCATAGCATAACATATCATCTCAAGCAAAGCAACAACATGTATCATCAAATTAAAGCAAGGATATAGGCAGCAAGCACATCATTAAAAGCATTGCATACACATATTCATCAAAGAAAGGTAAAGCTTATAAACAAACACATGCATGTACATATGAATGCATGACTTACCTCGCTTACCTCGCTTACCTTGCAGCAACTTAGTACTTATGACATTATGCATGAGCATGTGAATGCATGTTCATGGCATTAAAATAAAACAACATAAGATAAACCCTAATTCTAACGTGTGAGAGGCAAACCAACAATTAAACATGTGAAATAGAAGCTTTGAAAGCATAAAAATATGGAAAAAAGGCTAAACAAAAGTATACATGTGAAAGTAGAAGCAAAAACAGATAAATAAAAATTAGGGTTTTTAAGAAAGTTCACGCGCACACATGAACAACCTTGCGTGTGCATAATCAAGCCTGCATGTGCAGGCAAGATTATATGTACACAGGTTCCTACACAGAAACCCTAGAAACACAGCAAAGACCTAGAACGCTAAATCTAACATCCTAACATACTTTCCATACATACAAAAACGTAAACCTAGACTACATAAACATATTATAACATATTATAACAAGAAAATAAAGCAAACAGAAAGATTAAAGAGCAGAAAAGAAAGGAAAAGGAAAAGAAAAGTCTGAAACTAATACCTCAAACAAAAGCTCTTCAAGCTTGATTTTTAACCATTCTTCTTAGTCAAATCAATTCACAATTCAATAAAAGAGTGATTAGTAATCTTAAACTCAAAGATTCAAATTTATTCACAATTCAATAAAAGAGTGATTAGTAATCTTAAACTCAAAGATCAAGGCTAGAAAATGCCATAATCAAAAGAAAATTTACTTGAGGATGTTTTGTGAAAACTCACTCTTTGATTCACTATTTCTAGTGAATCTTAATGTTTTCTCGTGAGATTTCTGTGTGTTTTGAAAATATACCATGTAAGGCTACTTATAGTGTGAAAATAGGGGTTTCGAACGACTCCCAGACGATGTGAGATTCGTTCCAAACCTTAACATTAATGCAAAAAACTTGTCTTGTTTGTGTTTCTGGAATTCTCTATGCGTGTGCAAGATCATGTCTGCGTACGCATGCAAAAAGCTGCGTGCACAGGCCAATTCTTGTGTGTGCATAGCGAGGGTTTCCTTGGCTTTGTTTTTACAAAAATAGATTTATTTGCTCATTTAAAGTTATATTTTTCATTTAACATTTCTCAAGTCAATTTAATCATTTGATTGGGCCCAAACCAACCTTGAGTCTTAGAAATCAGTGTCATTGGGAATGGGGGCCCGAGTCGTAAGGGGTACAAAATGCAGTATCTATACGCCTTTTGTTTGCTGACTTTGACTTTCTAACCGTTGACTTTTTTCGTTGACTTTGACCAAAAGTCAAATTTTGTTTATCAAGAGTTATGATATAGGGCAAAACTTAAATACAATACTTAGGTGCTGTTTCTTAGGTTATCATCTTAAAATTCAGCCATGTGGCGAAACTTAACTAAAAACATACTTTCATCCCATGAGAAAAAAAGCACATGATTGAATTTTAAGAGGGAAACCTAAGGAACAGTATTTAAATACTGTATCTAAGTTTTGTCCTCTGATATATATATATATATATATATGGAATTAAGTTCGCACACATCTAATGGTCCAAATGATGTTGTATTTTTATGTTAAATTGCGTGCCTTTTTACCCTTAATTTTAGGTTAAATAATAATTGCAAAATAAGGTATCTACAAACCATGTGGATATAACCCTAATTTTGGGTAACCATGTGTGTGCGTGTATGTGTGTGAAATTATGTTCTCACACATCTAATGGTCCAAATGATGTTTGTATTCTTATGTTAAATTGTGTGCCTTTTTATTCTTAATTTTAGGTTAAATAATAATTGCAAAATAAGGTATCTACAAACCATGTGGATATAACCCTAATTTTGGGTAACCATGTGTGTGTGTGTTTGTGTGTGAAATTAAGTTCTCACACATCTAATGGTCCAAATGAAGTTTCTACTCTTATGTTAAATTGTGTGCCTTTTACCTTGATTTTAGGTTAAATAATAATTGCCAAATAAGGTATTTACAAACCTTGTGGATATAACCCTAATTTTGGGTGACCATCAGTGGCGGAGCCAGGAATTTAGATCAGGGGGGGCAAGATTAAAAGACAAGATTGGAAGTAAAAAATTAATCTAAAAAAATTAATCAATATTAATAACAAAATAAGTAAACAACTATATGATAATGTAATTGTCATACAAAATCTAACATAAAATGTAAACTTTAATTTATTTTTTCACATCTAGCTTATTTTACTCAATTGCCCTTGACGATTTTTCATATTTTGAAACCGTTGCATGATTTCTTCACACTCAATAGTCTTGAATATATCTTTCTCAATATATGTGACTAAGCAATCATTCATCCACTGATCTCCTATTCGATTGCGTAATCGATTTTTAATTATATTCATTGCTGAAAAAGCTCTTTCAACAGTAGCTGTTGCAACTGGTAAAATCAATGCCAAAGTCACTAATGAGTAAACCAATGGATATGAAACATTCTTTTTCATTTCTACCATCTTTTCAGCAAGCTGTACAATTCCTTTAAGTGCTGAAAACTCTTCAGTAGACCGCATGTCATGGATATATGTCTCAAGTTGGTTATCCAAAAAAGAAACTTGAACCGTTGAAAAATCACTTGGATAAAACTGAGCAAGCCAAATCTATTTCTCCTTGTTGAATGCTGAAAATAAATTATCTGGGTTCAAACACGCAACACAAAGTAATAATTCAGAATTTTCAAAACGACTATTAAGTTCCTGAAGTTGCATATCTATAACAGTATAAAAAAGCTCCACTTGATAATGATGTGAATTTTTCATGTTTTGAGCTTTTCGTCGTGGTCGAGGTTGATATAAATCATCCATATCAGGAACATCAATATTATTTTTTGCACAAAATGCAGAAACCTCCTCTAGCAAAGTGTTCCACCCATCATCTCTCATGACTTGTAAACGTTGCTTTGAAATGTCAACCAACTTCATAGCATTCACAATATCTTGGTCTTTTCGTTGTAATGCCTGTGACAACTCATTACTTATGCCAAGCACACCTTTCATCAAATGTAAATCAAACACAAATTCAAATGTTTGGAGTAAACCAATTAAGATATTTGCTTCTGCTCTCTGATCAGGATCTAAACCATCTTCTATAATGGTTTCAATCACATCAATTACAGAAAAAAAAAACATGTGAATAAGATTAACAAGTGCACCATAATGAGAACTCCAACGTGTATCTCCAGGTCTTTTTAGACTCATTTCTTGATTCAAGCCACGACTAGTTGAAATTTCATTATTTTTTAGTGCTTCTATAACTTTAGCATTACGTTTTTCGCGAAGAATATCACGACGTTTACATGATGCTCCAACAATATTGAATACCTTTGCAACCAAGTTAAAAAAGGTTGCAATCTGGATGTGATTTTTTGCTACAACAACTAATGTTAGTTGAAGCTGATGTGCAAAGCAATGGACATAATAGGCAGAAGGATTATCTTTCAAAATAAGAGTTTTTAGTCCATTTAACTCACCTCGCATGTTGCTTGCCCCGTCGTAGCCTTGTCCCCGCAATCTACTAATGCTTAAGCTATGTTTATTAAATACTTCCTCAATTGCACTCTTTAGTGTCACTGCTGATGTATTATTAACATGTGTAATGCCTAAAAAGCGCTCATTCACATGTCCCAATTTGTCCACATAGCGCAAAGCAATTGCCATTTGTTCTTTAGTAGACATATCATGTGATTCATCAACTATAATAGCAAATAATGAGTCTCCAATATCTTTAATAATAGCATTTATTGTCTCAACGGCTGCAGCATTTGCTATTTCTTTTTGGATATCATGAGAGGTCATTTGATGATTTTCAGGAGCGTTTTCGAGGACTGCCTTATCAATTTCTTCATTGTGATTTGCAAGAAACCGTAATAATTCAAGAAAATTTCCTTGATTATTGGAGTCTTTAGATTCCTCATGGCCACGAAATGCTAATCCTTGCCGTTGTAGAAAACAAATACAATCCACTGATGCATTCAAACGAGTCCAATATTCCCTTTTCTCAACATCCGATTGCTTGTTTATAACTGTTTGAATACTTTGTCTCTGGTTTAACAAAGCTTCACATTTTCTATGAGCTATATTATGTGCACTGTTGTGATCCCCAATGTGATATTGTAATTTCTCCTTTTTTTTCCAATTTCTGAATCCTTCAGTAACAAATGAGTCTCCCCCTCCTTGATCACCAGTATCAGGTCGAAATAGATAACAATATAGACAATATGCAGCATCTTTCGTAATGCTATATTCCAACCAACCAGGAAATTCTTTGAACCACACTGGATTAAATCGACGTTTTGTTTTGCCAAATTGACTTTGTGGAAAATCATGGTTAACTGGTTGACAAGCTTTATTTTGTAGATAATGCCTTCTAATTTGATCTCTTTCATTAGCATGATAGTTAGAAATTTTTATTCTTAAACCAGGATCCGTGGGAAGATTTGCAACATCCACTTCGATACGAGTTCGTTTAGGATTTGATCCGGACTCATTTTTATGATTAGGATTCTCCATAATCTCAATTAACTACAAATATATATGTCATAACATTAAAATAAAGAAAAAAAATTACAATTTATGATAATAATCAAATTAAGAGATCATTATAAATACAAATAGTTTAAACATATAATTTGAATTATAAATTTATTGTTAAAAATAGTCAAATCAATTCATCTAAATATAAACAGTTTAAACATATAATTTAATTCTTAAAAATTAAATAAACAAATAAATTAAAGCAAAAGTATTAAGAATATAAGTACCTATGAATATTTGAATGTGTGACTTAAAAACTCAACTTGAATGCTTTTAAAAACTGCAAAGAAACTCTGAGATCCAAAGAAAGAGACTGATTTGAAAATATTTTTTTTTTTTGCTTTTGATGGTAGGCCATCCACTGTTTGCATTATATATACTTTTTTTTTTTTTTTTTTTTTTTTAGAGTTCTAGGCTAGTTCGAAGTCCTATTCCGTTTAGAGGTAACAATGTTGTTATTTTTTTTAATTTTTTTAATTAGTACCAAGTGGGACCCACGGCTTTGTTGAATAATGTGAATTCATTGAATAGCTAGAGACTTCTACAGGCGGCTTGGTATTGGGATTTTTTTTTTTTTGTCTTTTGTGTAGGGGGGGCAAAGATGGTATTTCAGGTTATATAGTTAAAAAAATTTGAAAGTTCAGGGGGGGCAGGTGCCCCCCCTCGCCCCCCCTTCCCTCCGCCCCTGGTGACCATAGATACATTTTAACTTAAACATGAAAAATGGGGGGTGGCAAATTGTGTTCGAGGGTTGGGTTCGTGTTGTATTGAGCTATGAGTATTTGACTATGTGGGTTGACCCGAACCCGACCCGTTTAGTAAACATGTCAAGAATTCTCAACCCTAACACAACTCGTTTAATTATAAGTCATGTAAAGGTCAATACAAATGACCAATTTAATAACCTATTTGATTAATAGGTCATACCTGACATGAATAACCTATTATCAATTCTCTTATATCTGAAATTAAAATACAATTACAACTATAAATATAGAAATAAACATATAATTATAACAAAAAATTAAGCAATAATTACTTTTATAAGTTAAATGAGTCAAACAAGTTAGATGGGTTCACATATTGAACACGAACACGATCCGTTTATTAATCAGGTCAGCTGTGTTGACTCGAATATGATCCGAACTCGTTTAGTCTCAACTCATGATCTATTTATAAATGGGTTAGTCATGTTAGGTTCGTGGGTCGTGTCAGATTTTGTCACCCCTGAAAACACAAAGTATCATGACCACAAATATTCTACAAATTAATATATGATCAAGTTCTATCTGGCCACAAAAGAAGTCAAGTAGTGAAATTTCAAAACCACTTCCAACTCATTATGCAAATGGTATGGGAGAAAACAAAGTAAACTACTTACGTAAGCTAGGTGTAATCAAAATTAGTCGAGAATAATAAAGAGGGGTGTCCTTACCTAATGGAAGGGGTTGGATATCCCTACTTTACCATCTTAAACACTCCAACATCTTGGCTTCCATATGCTACTCCTAGGTACATTTGCAACTCCCAACTGTCGATGCTATTACTTTTGCTATTGATGGAGCTTGTAGAAACACACCATGAATTACCATCACCTACAAAAAGAGCACAATCTTCCAAGTTTTTTACTTCCTCCCATTGTGAGACACTGAGGTTGCATCAGAAAATATATAGTCTCGTCAAGGGCGGCTTTACATTGATGCCAGGGTGGTCACAAGACCAGGCCTGGAAAAAAAATTATTATATATAAATTTTAAAAATTTTATGATTTTTTACTTTAAAAAAAAAAAAATGTGACTGCCCTAAACTTTTTAGGCCCAACATAAATAAACTTTGGACATAATTTGACAACAAATTTGATTGTAGATTAAGGTTACAACTCCAATTAATATTTTGGGCAAATTACAGTAAACTAGGGTTGTCTAAGCAACCCGAAGACCCGGCCAAACCGACCGGACCCGACCCGTTCGACCAAATCTGACACCTCTGGCAGTTAGTGACGGTTCCTATCCTCTGAAACCCGACTCCGGCGGGTTGAGTGGCGGGTTTCAGTCTTTAAAACCTGAGCCACCCGATCCGACCGAAAAATACTAAAAAAAATGCCAAAATTTCCTAGATCTGACAACTTTCTGGTGTTCCTTAGCTCTGATTTGGCCACCCTTGGTCTTCCTTCACTCAGATCCGGTGGTATTTGCTCAGATTCACTCAAATCCGGCCAAGATCTACTCTCCTCCTTCGTCAGTTTTGCTCAAATCTGGCGATATATGGGTAGATCCGACTCAGAACGGCAAAGATAGGCTCAGATCGGCGAAGATAGACTCAGATATTTGGTTGAATCCGGCTATTCTTACTAAGATCGGCGAAGATAGACTCCAATCTACTCGAATTCGATGCCTTCAACTCAGATCAGCGAAGATAGGACTACTCCTCCGCTCGCAGTCACTCATCTTCAGACTTGACCGACCCGACCGTTTACTCCCCTGAGCTTGGCCGACCCGACCCGTGGTGGTCGGCGGTCGGTTACGGGTGGTTTTTATTCCACCCGATTTGAGCGGGTCGAGTCCGAGTTGAGGCCAAAACCGACCCAGACCGACCCGTGGACAGCCCTACAGTAAACCCACCTGTGATTTGTCCCGTTTGCACATTGCTTACCCATGGTTTAAAACTTAACCCTTTGTCCACCTATGTTTAACTTTGTTTAGTTTATGTTACCCACCTCAATTAAAATTAGGGATATATAAAAATGTATTTTCTCTTCCCTTTTATGTTAGTCTCCTCCAAAAACAAAAAATAACATTAAAAAAACAAACAAACAAGATCAAAATGGGCTATTTCAAACCCAAGAATATGCATCTCTTAAAACATGGCTCAAATAAAAGAAATTTCAAACCCATAACACAAGATCTAGATTATGCACTTTCCCATCATCTTCACTCTTTAAACTTCAATGGTATTGATCTTTAGACCCAGCAAAACTGGTACACAGCTACAAGATAATGACTTCCATCGACAACAACATACAAAAGAATAGAATCTCTCAAATGAAATGAACCTCGAGGTTCAGTTTCATTGTAGGAAGCAAACTTATTAAGTACCAAAGCTTATAAATAACAACAACAAAAACAATAACTTGAAGTAATTATTCAATGTGAAGGCAACAGAATTGTACTGCAATAATCACTTGATATGCATTCAATTTCCACGCAAGCCAAGACCCTTAATTTTGTATATTGTAAGCAATTGAACATTAAAAGCTCGGATTTGTGTGAAAATATAAGAGCTTGTTTAGACCCCAATAAAAATTATGACTAGATAGTGCTTTGTATGCTTCTATGGATGTTGTGGATGTTGTTGAGTGTAACATGCCATGTGTTTGTGAAAATGCCTTTATGAGTGTTTATCCTCATGCTTATTATGACATGTTACATGAATCTTTGGGTGTTGTTGATATTCCAAATGTCAAACTCTTGAAGAAAAAGGCTAAGAAGTTTCATGAGAATTTCAGCAAGTTCATTTGTGAAAAAGATGATTTGATTGCTAAGCTCAATGAATCCAATAAATTGATTGAAAAGTATAAGAAAATTAATGAACATTCTCTTGAAAAACTAAAGGAGTTTGAATGTTTGAATATGGACCTGGATGCTAAACTTGTTTTGTCTAACAAACTTGTTGATAAGCTAAAATGTGAAAATGAATCTCTTAAGATGCATGCCAAGTGTTTGATTGCTGAATCTATTGCTAAAAGGGATGAAAATATTTGTTGCAATCATGTTATGGTACTTGATTTTGTGCGTATTGTGTGTTCTATCTCAAAGGACAAATCGGTGTACATTCCTCCACATAAAAGAAATCAAAAAGTGGAGAGAAAGACTCTTAAGCCTAAGCCTTCATTTAGGTCACATCCTAGGGACTTGAGTGGATCTAAGTTTGTTCATATTTGCCACAATTGCAATGTGATCGGTCATGTTGAAGAAAAAACAAAACCATGTTGCTAGATCCCTCCCTAAAAAGACTAGTGGACCTAAACACATTGTTTATCACCATTGTGGTGCCTTTGGTCATCTAAGACCTTATTACTCTAAATTTCAAGCTCTTAAAAGAATCAAAAGAAAAGAGAAACTTGAGCTTCTTGGAAGTTGTGCTTTGCAAGCTAAACCAGATTTGATTGAATGTGGTAAGTTGTTGAAGCATGTGGTTAATGCTCTTACCTCCTTGTCTATGTGCATTTCCGGTTCTCATTCTTCCAACCCTCATCTCACTTCTCATGAGACACTTATTCCAAACAATCGTTCCGTTTGGATGAGGAAGGGTTCTTATGGTTGAGCTTATGCTCTTTTGGTCCTTGATCTAATTCTTTCGATCTTTGTAAGACCCTTTATGCATTAGATGCTTAATTGGCATGCATTTGATGCTTAATTGTCATGCATTTGTGCATTATGTATCTCTTTATATGTATTGTTTTTATTGTTTTTGCATTTGATCTTACTTTTATGCTTCTATTTTTGTTTGTGTAAAAATCCAAAAACACTAAAAAGTGGAAAATTCAAAAAGTTTGATCGTATATGTTTGAGTACATTTACGAGCTTAGTTTGTTATGTATGCTTATTTTCTAAGTTTGAGCGACCTCTAGAAATATATATTTTGATTGTTGTAAATAGATCTTCAAGCTTGTCGTGAATGATTAGCCAATAGTCTTGCTTGATCTTGATACATGAGTAGACTTGTACCTATATATCTCCTTACACATTTTTTCTTTTTCAAGAACTCTACAAATGTTTATCTTGAAAAGAGCGCTGAAAAAGCCATCGCACAAATTATTATTTGACTAAGAAAAATGGAAAGCAATATTTATTAAATTGTATGGTGCCAAAGTCAAAGGCTTAATTGTCAAAGTTATCTCAAAATGTTTATGGCATCGCTTCTCAAAATTTGAGTTGTATTTGGTCAGAAGTGTGAAAAATGGAAGCCAAATAAAAAATTTTCAATCAATTGTAATCACATTGGTGAGAGGTCATATATGTTCATTTCTACAAGTGAAATAAGCCATTTGACTTCGTACTAGTCGTGTATGACTTGATTGAATTAATCATTGAAGTTTCATACTAGACTATAGACCAGTTCATACTTGATCCACACACATAACACAGAAGTCTAATGTTCAATGAATGCCTATTTCATTTGTGTGATTGTACATGTTCAAATGAGATGTGTGTGCGCTCAACCATATGTGGATCAAATCAAAAAGATTTTTTTTTTTTCATTTTATTTGCTTTTGGAAGTGATTTGTATCACCCATATTTTTCAAAAATTTTCAAGTTGATTTTGTGTGAAAAACATGTTTACTAGGTGTTTTCGTGACTTATTTCATGAGTAAGCTCAATCGCGAGTTTTAATGGTCCAATTATCAAGTTTTTCAACTTTGGACAGAGAGTTTCTCGAGTGTTTTGCGAGTAGGGCTTACCCGAAAATTCCCGGCTTCCCGCAAAAATTTCTAGATCAGCTTTTTAAAGGGCATTTTGTGGGATATTTGTTTTAAACTTTTCCCATCTTCTCCTAAACCCATATTTTAATGTTTTTACATCAAAACAAAACTAAATTCAATTGTTTTTCATTCCATTAACATCTTTAAGGTAATCTTTAACTCTTTTCATTGATTTTAATCATTAGATTATGTTTTTTGGGGGTTTTATATTCATAATTGGGAATTTCTCAAATGAGGGTTGGAAAACTTAATTTTTGTCAATCTTTTTTTTTGCTTTTTATTTTAAATGATGATTTGCTTTGGATGTTGGCCATTTGTGGCAAAAAGAACATGTATTTAGGCAAGATTTTCATATGTTATGTATTGTTTAACATACATGTGTAATGTGTGCACTCTAAGTGTTTGATAAAATGCCCAAATGATATTTTCTTGTTGTTTTGGACTCCAATGAGTACCAATTTTTGGTGATTACCATGATTATGCATGTTTATTATGTATTGATCATTGATTGTGTGTTTTACACATTTTGCCCTGTGAGTGTTTACTCATGCATTGGTTATGCATCTCACATGCACATTAGATGCACCTTTGTTGCACACACTCTAGCATTTGATATGTTTTGCATTCACTCAGGGACGTAGCTATGCTTGGACCAAAGGGGGCAATGGCCCCCACAGCCCAATGAGAAAAAGCAAAATATAAAATATATAAAACTTGGTTTTGAATTTTTATGCTCTATTTTTGTTCAATACTTCCCTGCTTTCACAAAAGATACACTTTCTTTATTCAAATTTTTATTAAATTTTGATTCTTTTTGTGAGTTTTTGTCTGGGTTCTAAATGATTTATGAAATTTATCTTAAAGCATTAGCATAGGATAATTGCAGTTTAAGTGTTTGATGAAGTTCCCCAAAGAAACTTGGAATAAAAACACACACACACACATATATATTCTTTTATAAGTAGCTTGGATAAATTTTTTTTAAAAAAAAAAAAAAAAAAAAAAAACATGGTTGTCTTTGGGTTAATCTAGAGCTATGATATGAAAGTTTAGGCTATAACAAATTTTTTAAGCATTTGGGTTTGAGTGTATCTCACCCCCCTCACTTGAAATCTTAGCTCTTTCCCTACATTCACTCATGCAAGTTAGGTCTTTTTAAACCTTTTAGCACATATAATATGTTCTTGTATCTATGTCATGTCTTGGTCTATACTTTGTTCCATTATCCTTAGCATGTCATGTTTACTTTATACTTTGTAGCATTTTTTAGATGTTTTTGTTTTTCGTTTGAGCTTCATTTTCTCATTCACCTTGCACCCCTCGTGCATCATCTTTTACCTTTGTTCATATATTCTTTTCTTTCCCTCATTCCTCTTGATTCATTTGTCTATTCGTGACAAAAAGGGGGGGAGAGTATACTAGAGAGTATACCAGAGTGTTTCGTCATTTTTATATGACTCTTGTGCACATTCTTAGGGGGAGAAATTCTACCTCATGCACATTCGTAGGGGGGAGAAAGTCATAGGGGAGATGTATATACTAAGGAGGAGAAGACATTTTTTTATGAGAAAACCTTGTTTTGTCTTGTTTTGCTTTATTCTTGTTTTCTCGTTGTTTTATGGTACTTTGAGTTATGTTTTGTATCTATGCTTTGTTGCTCTCATTGTATCATGTTTATGTGTTGGACATGCATATATCCTTATGCTATTGTGCTCTATTGGTTGCATGTTCAGATGATAATTTGCTTTGCTATATGATCATTGTAGTCATTTCCATATAACTGTCATGTGTTTGATTAAGTTGCTCATATGTTTCACATCATGTTTACTTGATCGCTTTTTACTTGTTACATTATACTTGTCCTTTTATCACTTGATTTAACTTAAGGGGCTAATGTGTTTTGTGCAAGTGTTTCAGGTTATAGGTATATATGTTTCAAGTTCATTGCATGTTTTTGATATAGGTGTGAGTGAGTTTTACCATTGTTCCCAAATTCATGTTTAAGTCTAGAGTTTGTTATAGGGTGTTTTGTCACGAAATAGCCAAAGGGGGAGATTGTAAAGTTGTGATTTACAACTATGTTTTATGTTGGCTTTATTCCATGACAAAAAGTGTTGTATTTGCATTATTTTGTTCCTTGTATTTTGTGGGATTTTATTGTATTGGGTTTAGTATTAAGTTGGTGAAGAATTGAGCATGAAATAAAGAATTAGTGCAAATTCGCTACTAACTTGTGAGGAGAGTATCCTGCGTAAAGGGCACGTGAGAAGCACATGCTAGAAGCTGAAGAGTCATGCCAGGTTATCGATTTCATGAGTGTCTCGCGGGTAAGGCCTTCCCATGAAATACTTGCGAAACATTCTGTTTGGAGGATTTTAAGAGTGACTTTCTTACCCTTTACCCATACTATATATACTCTCATTACCCACAAAAGTATAGGAGGCTATTCAGAGAGAAAAACCCTAGATAGGTTTTCTACAACACATATGCCCATCTTTCAGAGAGAGAGAGCTACCCATCCTTAGTGAGAAATCATTCTAGCCTCTTCTCCTTCCCTCTCCCATTGTCATACCTTGAGATGAGATTTGTACCCAAACATAACTCACACCTTTTTAAAGTGTAGAGAGTGTTTTGGAGCTTGAGAAGCTTTGGAGATTTGCCAAAAGAAGCCGGTGAGGCTTGGAGGATGCAATCGGGTGTATAGCAGGATCCGAAAAGCTAAAGAAGACATGACTTCGAGAAGTTCGTTGGTAGCAGAGCTTGGAGGGCTCAAGTACATTGGGTAGACTAGGCTTGGAGGGTCTTTTGTTATTTGTGTACTCCAACTTTATTTTCTAGTGGATTGATTACCGCTTGAGGGCGGCCGAAAGGTTTTTCACCGAGTTCTTTGGTTGCCTCTTCGATAACACGTCTTGGTGTTATCTTGTGTTTGCATCTCTTTTCCCTTACTCTTGTGCTTTATTTTTATTGTTTATTGTTCATGTGTATGCATTAGAGTAGATTCGGTGATTGCGCTTCATTTACTCTTGTTCCGCACTTAGATAAGTTAGAGTAAAAGCAATCTAGTCGTAATTTTTATTGGGGATCTAAACAAGCTCTTACATTTTCGCACAAATCCGAGCTTTCAATTATAGACTTACAAATTGACATATTATCAATCATAAAAAAGTAATTTAAACATTCATTAATTAGATGGTTGAAGTTCATTGATCATAGTCATTGTCACATCATATTGTGAATATTTTGTAGTACCTTTAGTGCATTTTCCCTTTTCATTTTTATCGTGACTTCCAAAATATAAGATTAATAGAAATCTAACCCAATTAAAACCTAAAATGTTTCAAAAAAAAATGTTGCAAATGTGTTAAATCATTAATTATAGATTAATCTCCCCTAATAATTTGAGACTTTAATTTTTATAAACCAATACTATAAAGCCACACACCAAATAATATTTATCTCTCTCTTTTAAAAACAAGATATATAATTAAAAATTAGATTACAAATTTATTTAATTATGCATCATCATATATCCAAAATAAAGTATCTTTTTTATCATAATATATTTTAATTAAAATTCATAGATCAACTATGATATTCAGTTCTCTATATTAAATAAAATTAGTTTAGTTGGTATTAATGGTTATCCGGATCGAGATCTTACACGAGATCGGTGAGAGGGTTTAGGGATTGGATCATAGGATCGGCACGAGGATCGTAAGATCCTACTTTTCAATTAAAAAAAAATACAAAAAAACCCATAAATATAATTCATAATATATATTAAAGAAACATTGAAAAAATAAAAGTAATTTTTGACACAATTTAGTGAAATACAAATAAAAAGTAAAGTATACAAAATTATAAATACATAAACAAAGTTCAAAATTCAAAAGTTACAACTCACAAATACTAAGTACTAAGTTAAACAACTCAAAGCATACATAATGTCTCAATAAACAAAATAAAGCAAATAACAATATTTCAAACAATTCCATAAACGTACTCAAGCACCAAGATCAAAGTTTTGGTTAACATGGATGGGTTCCACAAAGTACAGTTAATCATTGTTAGAAGTCGCAAGGCCCACATCATCCATTTGATAATCATGAAAATCTCTTAATCATTGTAAACAACATTATCTTCATTGTTAGAAGTCACAAGGCCCACATCATCCATTGGATAATCATGAAAATCTCTTAATGTTGCATTTGGAGGTTCATTCACTTCATCTTCATTGGCATCACCAAACTCATATTTATCACTAATAGTATGAAATTCTTTATCATTGTCACCCAGCCAAAAAAAAAAAAAAAATGGAAGTTTATATTTAAAGTTTTATCAATTTGGGCTAGGACCACTGGGCTAATCTGTTTATTACATTTTTTTTATTATCAATTTAGGGCATTTGGACTCCATTTGGAGGCCTAAAAAAAGAAGATTTTTTTTTTTTTGGAATTTTTCTTTGTATTATAGGATCTTTAGTATCATTATGGAATTAGGATCCTATAAGATTCTAAGATTCGGATCGGGATTCCACACAAATTTAACCTTAATAGAAATCGTAATGAGATCCAGGATGGTTAAAGGATGTCGGATCTTAGGATTGTAAGATCCAGATTGAGATATTGATAACCATATTCATCAAATTATGTATTTATTATATCAAATAAACCTTGATTTTATTAGCATTAAATAATTTTATTTAATTAATATTTATGTATAAAATATCTCACGTGAATTTTTTGCCGTAGGCCCCAAATTATGTTGGGCCGCCCTTAGGATCTCCACATGGTTGGATTGTAGCCTTGGGTCCTGATTATGAAACTCACCCTGAACACCTTGATAGAAGAGTGAGGATCGCTCTTCCACCACTAAACAAAATTCGAAGAGTGGTTTCACCTTGGTCACAAATTCATTCTTTTCAAGGACCTTGAGTTATTGTTCCCGGTGATGGCAATTTTTGGCCCCATGAATTGCTTGGTTTTTGCTAAAGTAACTTCCAGTAGAGAAGGAGGGACTTTGAAAAGAAGAGGACAAGGTGAGTGGGTTATTATTACCAATCCAACCAATTTGAAATTCAAAGATGTTGCACGGTTTAGAGGCAAAATATTCAGACTTTGCGATAATGGCACGCTTAGAGCTTGTTTGGAAACCCATAAAATTGAGTGATATCACTTAGTTTTCTTAACTCATGATCCAAAACTCGTGGGTCCCATGGATGAATTCTTGTTTGGATGAATTTTGAATCACGGATGTGAGTGACCAAAATTGAAAACATGTTTCACCTGTTTTCAAAACTCAAAAACTGAGTTTCAGTGGCAAGTCGGTAAATTAGATGTAATTGTGGGTCCCAAAAGCCAAGCATTGTCACATCCCACCGGTCACTCCCTTTTTTTTTCTTTTCCTTTCTTCTCTACTTTTCTTTCTTTCTCTCTTCTTCTTTATCTGTTCTTCTTTTTGTTCTTCTTCAAAGCAAAAAGCTCATACTCACCGACCACTCACATTGGTCACTCACACTGGTCACTTACACATCGATCACTCACATGCTGACCCAAGCCGAGAGATCATTGGCGGCGATCTTCGATCACACGCCGAAAAGCTCCACCAAGCGCTCGTTCTCCTCATCGTTGCTATCGTACTCATTCTTCGATCTAGCTGGAGCGTCAAAATCGGCATCCATGACAACGCCGGATCTCCGTTGGAAACGATTCGATCTAGAAGCTCGTTCTTCGATCTGGAAGCTCTGTTGTCGGCATCGGGAATAGCTCTGTTGGAAGCTTGTTTTTGATTTGGAAGCTCGTTTTTTTTTTTTTTTTAAAATTTTTCTATTATAATTTCATGTTGTATCATAAATAAGTGTGAATGGAGTTTTGAATTTGGGGTGATGAGTTGCTTTAGGTGGTGTTAAATTGTTGAGAGTTTTTGTTGTTTGTACTTCTTTGGTTAAACTGTGAATGAAGTTTTTGTGTTAAACTATGACTGTGGTGGTGGCAAAATGAAATGTGCAGTGAAGAAAATGGTGGGAGATGAGGGTTTGGCGGGTAGGCTAATAGCAGTCTCTGACCATTGCTTAGGTATGAGTCCCACAAAAAGTAAAAAAATTTGAGTGATGAAAAGTTGAAAATATGTGCCAAACGGGTGGAATTAGGAAATTGGGGTATTTTGAGTGAGGAGTGATGAGTGACGAAAATTGAGTGACATTTTTTTTTTTACCAAACAAGCCGTTATGCACTGTGAATGTGATGAATTTGAGTCAGCTAAGATAGTAGTGTTTGCTTCCCAACCACAAGATGTTATGCAACCCCAAAACGTGTACTTGGTGGAGTCATCGGAAAATCTTTATGGGGTTTTTCGTTATAGAAATTATATTCCTTCCAAGTTGAGGCATGAGACTCAGTGGTGACTTCAAAAAAAATTTTCAAGTGGTTATTTAGTTATTATGAAAATTAAATTATACAAAATCTAATCAAAAGATAATTTCATATATTGACAAACACACACACACACACAAATGTGTGTGTATATATATATAAAATCTTACAATTTCCTTCTACGAAGTTTCTTATTTTGAAATTGATGTATGATAATCTCATTATCAATGCTACAAACTACATCTCTTTCAAAATTTTAGTTCAATAAAATTTTCCTTAGGCTTTTCCTTTATGTTTGTAAAGACCTAATATATTGTTAAGGGGACTCAAATTTGACTACAAACTTAGTTGTAATTTAAGGCTACAAATCTCACTATACAAATTAACATGACTACATTTTTTGAAAAAATAACCAATAAATTGCATGCTCTTTATGTTTTTAAAATATATGTCAAATTTCATGCCAATCGGATATTTTTTACCATTCGATCCATAAACTTATTTTTTATGTATGATTTTATGCCACAAAAACTCAAATTCTAAACATTTTATTGATAACATAGTTATTGATATTTTAAATGCATGGATAATATAAGAAGAAAATATAATCTAATGGTAGATTTGTCAAAGTTTACATTTAATAAAAAAATATTATGGCAAATTACAGTAAATCTACATGTGGTTTGGGAGGTGGTATATCCTGTACCAGGCATATATGCCGACACTTTTTAAAAATTGTCAGAATGACCTATACCGGTAGTTTTGTAACCCTATATCTACGCTTTTTAGAAATTAAAAACCACCGTAGTAGGTTGAACCTATTCCAGTGGTTTTAAACTTCCACTATAGGCATTATATATGTTTCTAATATATCCTTTACCGGTAGTTTTTCAACCCTATTCAAGCATTTTTTTTGAAACTTAAAACTGTTGTAATAGGAGTGGTCTATACCTGCAGTTTCAAAACCGCCACTATAGGAATTTTTTATAATTTTCTAATATAGCATATACCAATGGTTTCAAAACTGCCGCTATAGGTCTTTTTTTTTTCAAGCACATAAATTTTCTCTACATTTTGCTTTCATGACCTATTGCTAGCTAAACAAAAATCAATATTAGATGCTGGACTGGATTTAGTTTACACACGCAATATAGACCCCACAATAATCAAACAGTCAAATTAATATAATACAATAACAAAATTTCTAACTATTTTAATTGTTATGCCCAATACAAGACATTCCAAATGTCTAGACTATCATATCAAAATTGCAAACTATTTAATACAAATAGTACAACAAGATAAATTAAATAGACCTCAAGTCGGAAAAAAAAAAAAAAAAAACCCCAAGCGGCATATTTTTTCTGGAGTAATTCTTAGGTACTCTCGGAGCACGGAGAATGGTGCTCCCTTCTCTCACATTCATGGTGGGGTCTGCTCATTAAATTTATAGTGGGGTCCACTATGAATGTGAAAGGAGGGAGCACCTTTTCACTATACTCCGGGACTACCTAAGAATTTTCCTTTTTTCTGGGGGGTTACACACGTGTTTTTTTTTTAATAGAAGGCCACTAATTCAATTGACCATTTTTTTTTAAAGGGAGTCATTGGATTATTTTAGATATTTTAAGGAGGAACCAAGTCAAAATTTTGAAATGCCAAATGGTAAAAACTTTAAAAATACAAATGTTTTTATAAATTTTGGGTTGCCCTGAAGCATCAACAATCGTCATTGAAAATGGGATTATTATTGATGTTACTTTTTTTAATATTGTATTTAATTTAATAATAAAAACTGTGAAAAATTAGCTTTCTCACATATCATACATTAATCATAACTTGTCAACTTAACAATTTTATTGTGTCTTAAACACATTGAAGAAATTGTTTGGTCTATCTGTTGTGAGGACTAGTTGCCTCTAGAGGTACTGTTTAGGCTGGATAGGCTGGGCCTGTGGCCCAATGACCCAGTCTGAGAACGCGGACATGTCCGAGGACGATTAACTAAGGTAGAAATGGAAGTTGCATTACAGGAAGAGTTAAGTGGTATTTATAGCAGACCTAAACCTATTCGAGGTGACTTTCCACCTCGGAACATTTGTCCGAGGTGGCTTGAAACATCCCAATCCCCTTAATATGATGTTGTAAGGGTACTTTATGACCGGGGGAGGGTCAAATGCTGGATAAGGGATGAGGATGAAGGATAATAAATATCTGTAAAAGCTGTTACCTCCACGTTAAATGCTTCCCAACTAACTCTCTGGCCGCATTACTCTTTGGCCGCATTAATGTGGAGGTGATGCCTGAACAGTAAACAAGCAGTCTTACAGCAGGTGGTAGAAGGTTCAGGGAGAAGCTCCCATAACCTGATTTACACGTGTACAATGAGAATGGTACGAAAACCATGGTATATAACATAAAAAAGGTGTCCAAAGAGGAGAAGATTGAAAAACAGTTACAAAAAAAAAGTTTAAGAAAGACAACACCAGAAGGAAAAACTCCAGATACTTGGTTATACTATTCTGGCTAGGCCGAGGACGATTTTTATACCTTATTCGCATAAACACTCTTCCAAACCATCCACGATCGTTACGTCTTTTCTAAATTCAGGCTAGTTCTTTCTCCCACGCTCTACAAATTTATTGTTTGGGCTTGTTGGGCCTGAGTTCAATCCTGTTTTGAAGTCCAAGCCAAAACTGGTCCTTACACCTGTGTTTTGGTGTTGGCAAACCATATCAAATGTGTCAAATGCATGTCAAATTGTGAGTTGTGTTATAAGTTGTTGTTTCGTATAACGGTAATTGAAAATTAAGTTGAAGAAACAAAAAATGATCAAGAACTACTCAAGAAAACTAATGTTTCTGCATTCTCGATATCAAGCTTGATAGCATTCGATAATAATCTTGACTCTACCCTCGATACCAGTCAATCAATCAAGCTTAGAACAATAAAGTTTATGTTTCCTCGATAGCAAGCTCAAGACCATGTCGATTGATCGAGCTACCTCGATAGCAGCCTTGCCTCTAGGTCAATCAATCGAGATTGTGCAAATGATAAAAAAATAACAATGCAAAAAGCTCAATAACTTGTCTATTTCAAATACAATTTGAGCTTTACTTATTGGGATATAAAAGAAAAATTATAAGTCATCCCTAGAGAGATTTTTTAAAAGAGAGAAAAAACTTTATTTGTGCTACTAGGGTTGTGTAACCAAGTTTATCTCAAATTCACCGTACCGAAGAATTCAAGTAAATCTGAAGGTATGTTGGTAAGAAGCTGAAGCATACAGTGCATACCACAAATTTACTATTATGATGAAAATTTCAAGATCTTAGAGTTGGTAAGAGGTTCTTAAAGTAAACGCATTTTATTTTGAGAAGGTTTTCTCCCAGTAGTTTGTACTTTGAAAACGTTATTTTGTTGGGCTTTTGTGGATTACTCTTAATCATCATGATCAGGATCTTGTTCATGCCTAAGCAAAGCTAAGCAAAATTTAACCGTTATTTAATGTAGGGAGGAACTTGCTCCTATTTTTGCTCTTATTAAATCAACATGATCAGGATCTAAAACTTACGAAGTTGCTCTCTTTAATAATTACCACAGTTGATCATGTTTTGGTTTTTCTTTTCCTATGAGCTAATCAGCGGGCTGTCTATTACTAATATAAAAGCATATTGTATTATTTGCCATCAATCTATCACATACAAAGATACCCCATTGTTCATCCATCTGTCTTGCTAGATTACTGTCACTGACGCACTCTGTAATAAGAGCGAGATGATTTGTTTTATATTTTCAACACGAAGTACGCAGAAAATCTTCAATGGTAGTGTACTTTTCACCTCTGCCTCATCAATTTATCACAATCCCATCAACACCATCATTATATTATAGTATATATTACTCAGTCTCAGTCGTCAGCACTCGGTACAGACTCGAGAAAAAAGGGTATCAATCCATCTCTATCAGCTAAGCAAAGCTTCTCTTCTCGTTGTTCATGCCAGAAAACCCTCCGCTCTCTACGTTTCTCACTCTCCCACCCGCCTTTCATGGGCGACCTAGGAAGAGGGGGTGGTCCCTCTATAACTCTCTCTAATAAGTACACTTCTTATTACATGTAAAGCTGTACTCATCAGTACTTTGATTTATAAATAAAGAAAAAGAAATTGTACTTGTTCAATCTGAAACTGGCAAAATTTAAAAGTCTGCAACTATAGTAAATAAATTAATGCATAGCAAAAAATCCCTAGAGGAAGACCAGGTTGTACCTGTCATTAGTTCTTGCGAAAGATCCAACCGTGCGTCAGATTAATTTGCAGTGCTTATTAAGAAAAAGGTTGACTAAAATTGGATTTCATGAATCCTATGGTACACGATTTTTAGATACTTGGTACTTCTTTGTATCAGACGGTACATTTTCATCTTGGGGGACTGATCTTCATTATTGTCTCTGCAACTACATTTTATAAAAAAATAATAATAATAATTTAAAAAATTTTATATTTTGCTGGATGTCTCTGCAGCTACATACACAAGACAATGAAACCACCCACACGTACTCCAACTAGTTCTCAGAAACTTTCTGCAGAGAATAATCATATCTACTAAAACATTATCCTACAAATTCTTGAAGTTCTAGCATACTCCATGAAAGTTATTGGAAGACTGTCATGATATCAAAAACCAAAACCCAGCTGGAATAAAAAAAACACAACAAACCAAAACACAGATCTAGAGATACATACACTCAAAACTACCCAACACACACACACAAATGCATTCACAAGCTGAGAAAAAAGGCAAGGATTAGTAAATTACTAGTTTGAAGTATCTATATATAATATATTCATCTTCATAGCCCTAGCTAGATCCCAAGAGAGTGGGCTTGCAATGAAATCTTCATTCAAGTACTTTCATGCACATGCATTACAGATATATCATATATCCAGATTCCGGCTCAGACATGCATGAGCTACAAAGTACCATTACCGCTTCTATTACCAAAGCACAAAAAGACCTTACTCTTACTAATTTACTATACTAACACAAAGGTAAAACATGCATAACTAATAATTAATTAAGCAACCATAGATGGAGTACTGGTACTAGTACTGCTTCTATTACCAAAATTCACACCCAGCTTCAACTCAAGCTCCACATTATTCCCATCTCTACCAGCAATAGCACTATTTGAACTGAACAACTGAGCCACAGAGGTCACCACTGAGCACTTCCTCCCATTCTTCCCAGCTGCTTTCTTATTATTAGCCTTCTTTTTAGCTCTCTTATTAGCGTCCGAAGATGAACATGAAGATGTTGAGGTTGATGATGAAGCCACCACTAGTGGCAGTACTGATGGGATTTCAAAGTTGGTCCTTGCTTTCGAACCCCTCAGCCTCCTTGCCGCCGCGTCGTACGCACGCGCCGCCTCCTCCGCCGTGTCGAAAGTTCCCAGCCAGTGCCTACATCTCCCAATTCTGTCACGTATCTCCGCTGACCATCTCCCCCATGGCCTCTTCCTCACCCCTCTATAGCTCTTCTGAGGACCCCCCGATAAGTTTTTCTTCTCGGCACCGAAACGCTCCGAAATGGAAACCAAACCCGAGTTTTCGGTCTTGTTATTGTTGTGGTTTTCGCTATTCGTTGTGTTCTTACCTCCGAAAAGGACGTGTTGGCCTACAACAGCAGCGATTCCATCAAGAACAGGAGGAATTTCCGCTTCCGTTTCGGGTTTGGCTTCATGGTTGTTAATTTCACAAAGAGAAAGGTCAGCCGAAATATCGGCCGAAATGGGAAGTGGGTTCAGGAATTTGAGGTGATTTGAGGCCGAAACTGAAGGAATTAAGAATTGGGTATCCCAGAAAGACCCATAAAAGCATGAAGTTTCGGTGAGAAACATGAACGTATCGGGCGAGAAAATCGGTTCGGACTTAGGGAAGAACGGAACGGTTTGGAATTGCAAGGCATGGTGGTTGTTGTTGTTGTACATGGTGTCACTGTTTTTCTCCGTTTTGAAGGAAAGAGGAAACAAAACAGTTTGATGGAGAATGATGAATTTGCATGTAACAGTTTATATAATACTAGTATAATAAAAATGTTAAAATTTATTAATAACAAAACTATTTTTCTAAAAAGATTTTATTAAAGATATTCCTGTCAATATCGATGAGACCGTAATCCCTTGTTTTTTTACACGTTTGTCTTTCCTTGGCAAGAGGGTTATACACATACATATACCTTCTTTAATGCCTAAAATGCCCGTATTGGTTTTTGAAATTTACATTAGTCCTTGTGAAAGAATCAATCAATGGGTTAAGAAAAAAGTGGAGGGCAATCAGGACACAAGATGATTTGATGGGTATTAAGGGCGTACAAGATCTCGAGGATTTGATTGGCAAATGGTAGCCGTTGGATTACGGTGAGGGCGTCACGGTGTCGTCAAGGAAAAGATTGTTTCAGTTTGACTACTTAGCTTATTAGTGATAGTGAAACTGATACTGAATACTGATACTGATACTGATACTGAATATATATATAGCTAAGCTAAATGGGCTCTCTATTTAATACTACAATTATTTGGGTTGCTTGCGTTTAGCCAAGAGGGAGGTTTGGGTGTTTAATAGGTGCATGGGAGTAACCCTGTGGAATCATAAGAAGGACCCTTTACCTTCAATATTAAGAAGATGCTCTAAATCTGATCATGGTGATGTTAGGAGTGAGTCATTTGGTGACATATAAAAGGTCCTGATCTTGTCAATCACTGTGAGTTTCTTTTTAGTTTTGGGGGGCAAAATCTTTGAGAAATTGTTGATGTAATCTTTTGGGTGATTTAAAGGCCCTTAAGGTGCAGAGGGCAAAATCTTTTTGTAAATGTTCTGGCTTAGGTTTAGCTACTTTAGATATAGCAAATGATGAGTACTCTATCCAATTCCAATGCAACTTGTTACCATCTCTCTAATGTAGGAAGTCTTCAAGGTAAACCTCAAATTGTTCTAAGATTCACATTTAAAAAAAAAAAAAATGTTCTAAGATTGGCTCAGGTGCTCAACAAAAGACTTCAACCAGGGGTACATGTGATGAGTATGAAATCAATCCGAGAGAAATCATAAAAATTATACTAGCTACTTGTTTTTCCTTTTCTCTTGTGCTTTAACTTTTAATTATATACAGTCTATCTATATATCTTTATTAGTAACATTTTGTTCAATTAGCACAATATTAAATCATTATTTAAGAACAAGTGGAATTTGAGTTTTATATAGATGAGATTAACAGGTCGTATGGTATGGTATTATGTTTCCAATTAAAGGCCTAAAGAGCTTTTTAAGTAGGCTGTACTTTGATAAATTTTATAGAGTAAAATATTTGAACTGCGAGGTTAGCAGTATGTTGAAATTATCTAAAAAATATGCATATATATATATATATATATACACACATATTTATAACCATAATTGCTTCTTAATCAACTTTTAGCGTCGGTCCACGACTTTTATTTAGCATTTATAGTGATGATATATTGGAATTAAAAAAAATTATGGTCCACAATATTTATTATTATTTTTCATTTGTTTATGATAATAATATTGTTTAGTGAGTTCTATAGATTATGTAAACTTAAGAATTTATTTTTTATTTAAATTTTATTTTTGAATATATTGTTATTTGTTCTCTTATTTGTATTGAAAGGAAGAGAAAGACTATATATATATATATATATATATATATATTTTTTTTTTTTTTTCCTGCATGTGAAAAAATTATGGGACAACCCATAACCCAATCGACTCAACCCACCCGCAACTTATTTAAGATGACTCGTTTTTAACTTGAACTTGATTTGACTTGTAACCCAATTAACCCAAACACGCACCGACACGTTTGCTAGGTCTAGTAATTTTGTTAAAGAGTTTTAGCGATTTGTATGCTAAAGTTAGAATTACGAACCTCAGCATTAAGGGTCCATTTGGATTGAAGGAGGAAGGAAGGGAATAGAGTAGAATTGAATGAAAATAGACTGAAAAGGTAGGTTGAGAAGGAGTATTTACTCAGTTAAACGAAGAAGGGGTTAGAAGGTGTGTTTTGTTATTCAGAGTGACGTTCTAGAAAGTTTTGTTGATAAGGATATACACTGTGAACATATAGGACAAAATGAGAGTTGAGAAATATCTAAGGGAAAGCTACTACCATTGCATTAAATGTTTTGTAGCTAACTCTCTGGCTGTATTAATGAGAAAGTGATATTTGAACATTGTTTTTCAGCCTTATAGCTACCCCTTAAAGACTTCAGAAGGGTGCTAATGAGACAAGGATTAACACAAGCAATCTCATGTCCACGTGGAGGGTAGAGATGAGAGGGGAGATGTGGTATAAAATAGGAGGAAGGTCCTAAGAGAGGGGGATCAAGAAATTGATAGAAAAATACTGTAGCAATCAAAAGTGGAACTTGTAATCAAACTTGATAATCAATATATAAGAACTGATCTCCTTAGACTGTGTCGATAACGGTTTTCTTTAGATTAAACCAGTTTATCTTCATTTTCTTGTCATCTGGATTCAATTTACTTGTTGTTTGACTTATTAAAGCCTGGTTTTCCAACCCATTCTCTGCAAATTCATTGTATTGGGCTCTTTGGGCCTAAGTTCATACATCCATTGGGCTTGGGAGCCAAATTGTGTCCTTATAATTAGCGTTGTCTATGGGAAAATTCTAGGGCTCCAATGATTTTTATGTCCAACTATGGTAGGTTCAGGTCCGAATTTGGAGGAATCTATTGGGTCCCAACGTCAAGATCATTTCGTTAATCTTGAACGCAGAAGGGACCGGGAAGTTAGTGTGCATACCACCCATACTAGCATTTCGCCTTATTTTCAGAATGGGTGTGGTCTCGATCGATGTTTTCCTAGTGCGTTTGGAGTCGATGCCAATTTTCACAGTGAAAATCCGGCAGCATTTAGCCTTATTTTCATGGCGAAAATCCAACAATGCTTCGCCTTAGATGCATCATAGCACACAAAACGCTATTCTCACCAAGCTTTTAACTTGAGAATACGGCAATGGGGATGCCCCATTTTCACGGCAAAAATCCGGTAGAGTTTCGCATTTGGTGCACTATGGCGCATCGGCAAGGCGTCTGTGTATATGGCGCGTATCGACATGCTTGTACTGTGACGAGCCGAAACCCTTCAAAGCATCAAGCATGTTGATGCGTGCTGCATACACGGAGAAACCAATGTCACTCAGGTGACATGGATCAAGACAATCACACCACGATGATCGTGCACACAAAATAGCATGAATATGCACCTACCATAGTCGCCTTGAGTGCATACCCGCACTACAAGGTCAAGAGCACTCGTGATTAGCGAGGGGCACTCGTATGGCCACAAAAGTCCATTATACAATGTGCCTAATCACCCACACACATGTAGGCATATATATATATATATATATATATATATATGTATATGTGTGTGTGTGTGTGTGTGTGTGTGTGTGTGTGTGTGTGTGTACATACATCATCCATAATGCTATCACATAGAGCAAGAAAGTAAAATAGACATTGCCAACATTCCAAGGGTATGGCCCAACAAGGTACATGAAATGCAAAACAGACATTGTCATACCCAAGGAATGCGGGCCAAACAAATAGCAGAAAAAGTAAAGGGTACAAGGAGAGGAGAAACCCTAATACATGCTCTAGAGAAGAGGCTTGGAGAGAGAGAGAGAGAAAGAGAAAACTACTCTAGTGGGGCTAGGCCCCCTAATCTATTGAACATTGCCCTTTGTGGGCTTGCATCCTTACCCTTTTTGCCTGTGCTTAAGAGGTCTCACCCTTGCTCCAAACGTCCATGCACCATGTGTGTACATCCAAAGACAAAAGAAACATGACAGCAGACAAGCAAAGAAAGAAACAAAGAAGACAAAGAGAGCATGCAAAGAACATACTAACAATGGGGGCAAACAAAGCATACTAAGCATATGAAAGGGCAAACAAGTATGTTATCAAGCAAAAGGGGGTGTCCTAGGAGGACAAATGTAGGTTTGGATTGAGTGTCCATAGATCCATTGGATTGGAGTATGGATGACACACTAACCCATGCATGAACATGTACGCAAGCGTGCAAAGATGCGAAGAATCGAAGAAAGCCAAACGGGTGGCATAAAGCAAGCAAGGCAAGTATATCAACATCGCACGGAGTGAAGAAAGGTGTGTATCAAGCACACCAACACCACAGAGGTGTATCTCACGAGTGGTTATACCTTATTAGGCCACGAGGGGGATGGATGTAACCACATAAGAACAAACCAATGGGGGACACAAACCATGGCAAAGCCTAGATCTAGAGAGGCTAACATTGACAAGAAGCATAGAAGCAAGCAAGCAATCATAGACGTATAGGGAAATGATCCAAACCCTTTGATATAGGCCTAGGTGTATGGATGTAGGCATAGATTAGAGGATGTAGATCTAAATCCTACCAAAGGGGCCAAAACACAAGAAAGAGAGATATCTAGGGAGAGAAAGACTTTAAAAGCACATGACATAGCAACCAACATATAGATCTAAGCATACAAGCATGGCACGGAGCACATAAGCACATAGATTTAGGAATAGGCACGTAAATCTAAACATAAACATGTAGATCTAAACGTAAACATTGCAAATAACACATAGACATGTAGATCTAAGCATAAACATTAAATTTAGACATATCCTAGCCCAAGAAGGCTAGGACAACAACATCAAAGCAATAAATGATGACAAAAGCAAGAAAACATGCTAGAGAAAACATAAAACATGTTAGGTAGCAAGAACATGCTAGGAAAAGCAATAAAGCATATTATTGATCAAGAAAAAGCTAGGAAAAGCTAAGAGAAGGAAAGGGTGTGGATTGTAGCTAAAAAGCTATATCCACACCCCTAAACCTCAAATCCAAGGTATGGAACCAAGGAGAGGAAGATTGGGTGCAAGAATACTACCTTGTGATTGTGGAGAAAAGAGAAGAATTAAAGGTGTTTGGATGTGTTTAGATGTGTTTGGGTTTGGGAGATAAATTAGAGAGAGGAGGGAGAGAATCCACCCTGGAAACTGCCAAAAATCTTTTTTTTTTGTTTTGGCAAAATGAGGGGTCTGGAAATTTTTATTTGTGGAAAATTGACCCTTTGGCTTCTGGCGCATCTTGTATGGCCGTCAGCCACCCTGCTGACATCAGCAATTTCAGCTTTTTCTGGTCCCGCTTTGAACGCATATTTGAAGGTCTTTCCAGACTCGAATTGAATTGATCTTGGTGTCCCTAGAAAGCTCTGGATGTATAGTTTCCAGAACACTAAAGAAATTGAAAATCAATGGTCAGATCAAAAGTTATGGCCTTGGGAAGTGTGCTGATGCGCTTGTCATGGTTTTCTGGATGTCTTTACCGTTTTAACTCCGATTTTGACCAGTGAATAGTTTTTGGAAAGAGAATCTGATAATCTTCGCAATGGCGCTGATCCTAACTTGCTCTGAAGGTTTGGATCAAAATTAGAATTTCTGGTGCCCCTAGGAGTCAATCTCATGTTAAACTTGGTCAAACTTAGTCAAAGTTGACAAAAATTACTAAGTAGCTCGGGTTTGACATAGAAACATGAAAAATGTTATTTTGGGATGATTTTGACCAACTTTGACTTTTGGTGGGTTGACCATGGGCATTTTGGTCAATTTAACCGGAAATGGCACTTTGAGTGCTTTGATGCCCGAACGGGTTGTGCCACGTTAATCTAGATGGTTCTGTGGTCCTATGGAGAAATGATAATATTTTTGGATTTTTTAGGGTCCGGCACGCAAATCATCTAGAGCGGACAAAATACGGTGTCTACAGATAGCAACATTGCAAAACATAAAATCCATACCACTAAACACAACATGATCCTCTGGGACTCCAACTCCTAAAAATTAGAACCAAATAACAACAAGACTCCAACTCGTAAAAACTAGAGCAAAATAACAACTCCTTGAACTTTAAGATATATACCACTATTAACATAACATTCAAATTAATATAAAATTAAAACTAACTTGGCACAAATTAAGGAAAATACCATTCTACAGCTAGCGATCATCTAAGATCCCATCTGTCATGAAACATACCCATGCACTTAATAGTTTATCAAACTGAGTGGACTCTTAGAGAGAGAGAGAGAGAGAGAGAGAGAGAGAGAGAGAGAGTCTTAAGAACTTAAGGGCGAAGGTGAGAGAGAGATTTTACTAGTGGTTTGTCATGAATTAGGCCAAATGGTTGGCACTTGGTAGCAACTTTGGTGGGGGAGAGAGAGAGAGAGTTAAGGCTGAGAGGTGAGAAAATAAGGAATTTATACTTTGGGTTAAAATCAGTAAACCTAGCACAAAACGACTACATTTTGATGCTTATTTTTAATAACCAAGTAAAAACTTTGACGTTTTCATGCTTCTGTTATTTATTTATTTAAATAAAACCTAGTAAAATGATGTTATTGATTTAGTATTAACTTTCTATTTCAGACATCATCTCATGCGGTTGCACCACACCGGCATCGGAACTGGCTTCGCCATCCACTCACTGGCCTTGGCTCAATCGATCGGCCCCAACAACAGTATGGTTATGTCAGCGTATGTTGGTTCCGATAAGGTTCTGCTCACCTTTAGTCGTGAATGGGTAAAGTTACTACTAAACATCCAAGACAATTGCTATTGGGAGACTTTTGTTGTTCCTAAATAGGTCACTTCACTGCAAAAATAAGCTTTCTTTAAATTACTAAAAACCATAGCTAAATGACCTACCATAAGTCGTTAGAATACCGCCCAAGAAAGAGACCCAAGCCCTGGTAAGGGCTAAAATAATTTTTTTTTTGGCCTTTTGACCCTATTCAATATTTCTTGGTCCACGCCAAACCACTTGGGTGCTAGGTCCAATGTTGCGAAACATAATTAACTTGAATTCGGGATAGTTATTAGAAATCTTAGTGAAAGATTAACTAGGGGCAATATAGGAATATTCACTTGTTATCCATCGGCTACACCTTTCAACTTGATCTTAGGCCCTGACTTGCCCTCCATGTATAAACCTTGTGGAGGAACCCTTAAGTTTTTAAGGCATGTACACCAAACCTTGAAGTCACCCAGGTAATACTTTATTACTTCTCTTATACTACTCTTTTTGTATATTATTATTTTTCTTATACTATAAATGTTTCTTATACTATTTCAACCACTTCAATCTTCTGACTTTATTACTGTCCTAACATCTTTCCATAGGTGTTTTATACAGCTTTTTGTACATTACTTAGAGTATTAGCATCCACTATCTTCAAACTATTCTATTTTACCATCTCAAAAGTTAGGGTTGTATACGGTGCGGTGAGGCCAGTTATGGGGGGATTTTCTAATACCTACACACTTTTCAAACAAATTCTCTATATTTCTAGAAAGCATAGTAAAGAAGCATAGTAGCCTAGGTATTAAGCATTATACAAATTCACATACCTGCAATTGAGCATCAAAACGTACTCTAAAAATTCCTAGATAATAGATATGATAGAGGAGAGAAGAGAGGGTAAAACATGCAAAAAGGTGGCATTGGCCATAGAAGACAGTGGTGGTAAGTGGTGCCGAGTGGCGGAGAGAGAAAGAGAGAGAGAGAGACAAATCATTGATGTAAAAGATTTCTCAGATTTAACCTAGGCTCCAACTAAACGACGTCGTTCCACTCTTTCTCTCTCTCTCTTTTAATTCTAATCCTAAAACAATGCCGTTTTGAACTTCATATCAAAATTTATAATGGGTCCAAAATGACGTCGTTTTGTATCAGATTTTAATAAATAAAAAAAACTTAAATGAAACGACTTAGTTTTTATTACCTAACTTAAACCCTTTTTTTTTCTTCTTCCTCTCCTCTCTCACTTTCATGCACGCCTTTTCCTTTCACGCTACACTGGTATTCTCTCTCTCTCTCTCTCTCTCTCTCTCTCTCTCATTTTCTTGTATTCTAAAACTGAAGTATGATTGTATATTATATATGTATATGTTAATATATATATATATATATATATATATATATATATATATATATATTTATGGAGTTTGGTTCGGTTTCTATTCAGTTTGCAGATCTTGCCATCAATCACCGTATTGTCCAACTTCGATAACGGAAAAAGCTTGCCAACCACTGTGTCAGGAACCTTCGGTGGGGTTTTTAGCAGTCAGATCGGCGTGGCTCCACGCGGTTTTGTAGGCATCGATAAATACTTGAACAGGCCTATCAAAAGTTATGTTATCTATTATATCATACAATTTTATAACACGCCTAACATCCCAACTTTTATTTTTCTATACAACACATTAAAATAATATATTTACACAATAAAATATATTTCTGTCTCTCTAATTTCTGTCTCCCTTCCCCCCATTCTCTCTCTCTCTCTCTCAACCACTCATCACCTTCATCACGACTGTGAAGACCCAAAACCCCCAACATAGAAACTCATCCCAAATCCCAAACAAACCCAACACAGAAACTCAACCCAACCATTAACAACACAACCACCTACTTATCCACCTAAAAATTTCCAATCACCAACCATTGATCCACCATTAACAACACTACCACCACCCACCATTAACAACACAACCAATAACAACCACCTACCATCAACAACACAACCAACAACCACCACATCATAGTGCCACCATCGGAAACACCAAGCAAACCCACCATACACCAAAGCCACCACTGAAACTCAGCCTCATACCCACCATGCCACCACGACCTATGGCCCACCATACTAATCCACCGCGATCCTCAGCCCTAGGCCCACCACAACCCACCAAAGCCACCATCGAAACTCAGCCCCAGACCTACAGCCAAAGTCAATTAGCAAACCCATCACCACCCATGACCAAATCTGATTTGCAAACTCATAACCATACTGATCTCACTGTTGCAGCAACCACCAAATCCTTGACCACGTTAATCTTGCCCAGAAAATTCGATTTGCAAACCCACAACCACGCCATGAGAGAGAGAGAGAGAGTGATGAGTAAATGGGTGGAGGGATAATGGATAGAGTGCTGGGTTAAGCAACATGGGGAGAGAAAGGGTCATCGGTAGAGGCATAGGAGAGAAAGAGAGAGCAAATGGTGACTGGTGAGATGAGCTCTGTGAGAGAGAGAGGAGATGAGAGACAGAAGATAGAGAAAACAAAAGGTCAAAAAAGAATAAAATATAATATTTAGGTTTACAATTACGCTACAGTACCATCATACATTTAGGATGGTACTGTAGCACAATTGCAATTTTTTTTAGAATAGCAAGGCTGGGTAATGGGCCTTTTTAGTGCTTTGATACTAAAATATACCAACATATACCATTTGAGAGACCGAGTACTATTGCTCTTAGCCACAATTATTGTATTTTCATTGGGGAACTAAACAACAACCTTCTTGGATAACTGATGAACAAATTCCAGACTTGACTCCCTTTCACAAACCTGAGTCCAAGAATTCACCAATTAAACTTTGACGTGTAGCAAGACAACAAAAACAAATACAATAGTTTGTATGGTAAAGCTTTATTTGGGTAGGCTTGTTTGAGTATGCGAACAAGATTTCTCATATCATGATAATTAATTTTCATAGACAAATGTTAGGGATTACAAATTTTTTGGGTCCAGTTAATGGATGCTCTTAGGACATTCGTTAATGAATAATTTTAAGAAATTTTTGTAATTACTCTTATGGGAAATAAATAAAAAATGTATAAAAAAATCAATTACTTTTTTCTTTTCTCGTAAAAAGTTTTTAAAATATTTTCTAAATCAATACCCTTAAAACATTCGTTAACCTTTTCCTTTTATTTATTTTTAATTCATTGAAATGATAAGTTGTAATTGAAACGCCACTTTTACATAGACTTCACTAATTTTACTTTTATTTATTAACCAATCAAAAAAATAACATATCAATAGTTGTTAAAAAAAAAAAAGTTTCTGAAAATTTATGTGATACTAAATTTAAATTTATTAACTACAACTTATTCCAATATTTGTGCATAAGAGACACATGAAAGGGAAAAGTTTTAGGTATTTTTAGAGCATAGAAAAATGATGCTTTATTTTCTCACATTTATAGTAGACCTCACTATGAATTTAATGAGTGGATTCTACCATAAATATAAGAGGAAGAAGTACCATTTTTTGTGTTTTAAAAGTACTTAAGAATTACTCCGAGTGAAATTCCCTTTAAAAGCCTAGAAAAACCGAGCTTTGGAATTGTTATCAAAACTATGTAATTTACTTTGTTAATGCAAACGCAATTAAAAAAAAAAAATCACCCTGATTGGTGGTCCATATCCATGATCATCATTTAGAACGTTTTATTTTTATTTATTTATTTTTTTATAGAAAATTTTAACTTATGACGTCTACTTCTGATGATAATTCTTTTATCATCAGACCAAGACACCAATCGATTTTTTATGTAGATAAGAATTGAATTTCAAATCTTTTATTCAATTATCAAAAACTTTATTAATTGAACTAACGAAACCTAACATTATTTAAAACTTGAAAGTCAATCTTCACAATAGTCCGTGCACAAGCCTCAAAAATCTCTCTCAAACACACACACACACACACGAGGGGAAACCGTGGTGTTGGCTTGTTTTGATCATGCTTCAAGGTCGTGGTGTAAGTGGCCAACTCTTATTTAGATATTTGAAGAAACATTCGGTAGGATCAGAAAAGAATGTCGGTCTAGTAGACCCTAAACACATTCAAAGAGAGAGAGAGAGAGGAGTTGGGAAAAAGAGAGAGAGAAAGATGGTATTCCCAAGAGAGATCTGAGAGGAGTAAAGCACGCGAAGTTTTTAGTGTTCTACACATTCTTCGGACCGAGAGACTTTCTCTTGCTAAGAGAGAAAAGCACCAAAATTTCATTTGGGGTTTTGAGAAAGACAGAGAGAGAGAAAATTGGTGGGAAAATCCCAAGAAGAAAGAAGACAAAGAAAGTATGTTATCATGATAGCTTTATGATTCTTGTACTTTGGTGTTGTGTGCATTTGTGCAAGTTTCCATCCCCTCGTTGCAAGTTTCATGGCTTGTGGGAAATGTGAAATTGTCCAAATACTGCAGCAACCTTTTTGTGCGTTCACTTTTTTGGGTCAATTTGTTGTGCCACTTTTAATTAATGTTCTTTCATACCTTTTCTTACTTTACACGAGAATGGTAATGAGAAGGCAGAGATGAATAATAGACTAGTAGTAGAAAGGGTGGAAGTTTTTTTTTTTTTTTTTTGAGAAGTGAATACTTGCTGATATATTGATCAAGAAAAAGAAAAATCATCCAAAACAAAAGACAAAATATCTGTTGGAACACACTCCAACCAGATTTGAGAGGAAAAATATTGTCTCGCTTGTTGGGCTAAAGCGTGTGCTACAGCATTGCCTTGCCGACCTACGTGAGCGAAAGAAATACTCAGAAATGAGTTTGATTGATATAAAATATCCTTGATGATATGCCCTCCGCAAGAGTTTTCCATATCGGATCCCCTTAATGAGTTAACCACATATTCAGAATCACCCTCACATACAAACTAAGCATGGCTTGATTCTGCGGTAAAATTGACAACACGTCGTGTAGGGAGGAGCTCAAGGATTTCTACCGATGGAGGTTTCACTATCTACTCAGATAGGGCAACTAACACCTGACCTTCACAATTATGAATTACCACGCCAATTCCTGCTTTATCTGACTCTCTAAACATTGCACCATCGTAGTTTGTCTTTACATAGCCTGCTGCAGGAGGTAGCCATCTACGAAGAACAGAACGACATCTGTGGGGATGGTGCCTGTCCAGGTCCCTGAATTCGCAGAGGTAATTTTTTGCAAAGCCAGCGATATTACGAAGGGGCAAGGGACTATCTTGGAGACGAGATTTATTTCTTTGATACCAGATTGACCAAGCTGTAGTTGCAAATAAAGGTAACAAAGCCGGTTTGCTGCAGATTTTTTGTAAAACGTCCAAGAAAGAATCAGAGGCCGCTGAGCTCCTATCCACCCATTTGAAGTCGGAATCCCAAACCACTTTGATGCAGCTACAACTCCATAAAGCGTGCACGACCGACTCCGAATCACCAGAGCAACGAGGACAGCCTGATTCTTGAAGAATTTTTCGCTTCAGTAAATTTTCTTTTGTGGGCTTGAAATATAGGGCCTGTTTGGTCATCTTACTCAAACTCACATTTTCACATTTTAAACAATATTACACACATTTTTACCTACACATATTTCAAAAAATTCCAAACAACAATTCTCAAACTCACTTATCAAACAGGCCATAGTGTCCTTACTTTACTGGTTACTTTAACCGGTACTTCCAATCCAATAATAAAAAAATAAAAAAAACAATAAATACCTCTACTTTCCTACTATATTATAAATGGGGAGTGTAGAGATTGGGCTGGCCAGATTGGAGCTGGTGTGGCCCATATATATAAAGCTCAACATCTGTGTTTTTGGGCCTGAAGTTGAGTTGGGTGGGCGCTAGAATTACAGTCCTTTCTTCTTTATCTTTTTTTTTTACTTGAAAAATTACAATACTAGTGTCATTATTTGTGAAAAGGCAATTTTGACCCAAAACAATTATGGGGCGGATTATTTCATTAATGTCCAATTATGCTAATTACATGATTAAGTTTTAGCAATTAGCATATCTCAAAAAAAAAAGTTTTCTTTCTCCAAAAAAAAAAAAAAAAGTTTTAGCAATTAGAGTTCAGCAAATCGTAAAGCAACACGACAATTAAATTAATAGATGCACAAAATGGTGGTGAAATGAAAAAATCAATTAAAACTGTTTTCAAAAGAAAAACCATTATGAGGTTAGCCTAACTCAACAAAGCAATCCACTAGTATAAAAACTTTATACCTAAACTCTACCGGTAGATGAACTTACAATAGAGACCCTCTATAGCTCTAAAACTTTTGAGATTTCCGATATATGAACGTCTTCATAAATGACACATTCTTGTTCAACCAAAACCTCTAAATGACCATAAGAACCTCTTGAAGATTTGCTTTACATAAGTGACACATTGAGTTCTGTAATTTCAAGCTTTGATCATTTGTGTATGTTTTCAATCTGGACTCACGAGTTGTGGAGAATAATAAGGTTTGATTTTATCTTTATAGGGCTCACAACAATAGCATCTCTAGCCTCTATTGAAACCTTTGAACCAATGCCTTTTATATGTAATATCAAAGGTCAGTAGAAAATCATTTTTTGATCGATCGAGCCACGATGAAAAGGCTTTCAAACTTTGAGATTTCATTCGAACTAATGGCAGTGTTGAAATCTTCACAAACTGTTTTCTCTTGAGCTACTTCTTGGGCAAATGATCTTGAACTAAAAGAATGCTTTAACAATCTCATTTGACAGTTACTCCTAATCCTAGGTGCTACAGATGATGAAAAAGAATTTTTGGAAGCAATGGAAGGAGAACCATGTCCAAGTCCTCTTGCTCTCTTGCCATTTGAATGAAAGAGGATCCGCGCCCATGGGAACCAAGACCTTGTTGGAAAAACTGGTTTTGCATCTTATACAAAACTCACAGCGAAAGCAACACAAGAATTTACTTCATTCATGAGAGATAACATATAACCTTGAATTTTAGAATAAAGAAGAGAAAACGTACCTTGATGCAGTGAAATTAAAAAACAAAACTTGAGAATACCTTAAATCTTCATCCCAATTCCACATGGTGCCCAAGATAAGTGGTCTCTCAATTAGTTCTTACATATGTTAATTTTCCTTTGGAAAAGTGTATTCCAAAAAAACTTGTAGAGAAAAATTGTTTCCTCTTCTTTTAATTATATGTACGTTTTAAATGCACGTACGTTTTAACTCTCTTGATAATTACTTTATTTAATAACTCTTATTAAACAAAAACTAATTATCTAATTAGATTAGCCTTTTGGGCTAGCCCAATTGGGGTTAAGTGTGTGGCTTGAGATGGGACCAAAGGGACTAACAAGGCTCTAACTCTAATGGGCTTCAAATTTATCTGTCAGCTCTTGACAAGCCCACAGTTACTATTAATTATATAACAAGTACCACTATGAAAATATAATTGCATTCTAGACCTTATGAATAAATTATTTCCCAAGACTCTAATATGATATCATTTGACCCTTCCATGAAATATTCATAGTGAACAAAGTCATAATAAACTGTCATTTTGTAAAAAACTATTCCTTGAGTACCTGGTTTAATCTTTTAGTTATTCATATTTATGAAATCTAATTTCAATAAATATAAACTTTAGTAACTCTTTACTAAAGTGGCTAGTCCTAAATAACCAGTTCTCATTAAACTTATCTCAAGGGGATATTTCGTGTCTCTATAGAAAGAGATTATAGATTCCATCTTGAGAATATGCGTTCCCTTAACACATCCAACATATTGAGGTTTTGATCATTAAACTAGATCTCATTCTTGATATATCAAAGTAACCTACATTTCATGATTGGGTTCATTATCCTCTCAGGATTGAGAGTCTATGAAATTAGAGTTTTTAATTGAATAATTAATCTCACAGCGGTCCAGTTCAATATATCTTACATGTGTAAGACATATCAACTAAAAGTCTTCACTTCCATGATTAAGACAAACCATTTTAGTTGATGTGTTATAGTCTTCGCTGATGAAATGCCCAATTTCATCACTGACTACAAACTATATTTTGAGTTTACAAGGAACTTGTGATTTATATTTTTTGTAATTAAATCACATACAATGCATCTCAAGGACTATGATAATGTCCTGTTAGTTCATTTATAAATAGTCTCATATAATTAAAAATTTTAATTATTTATAACATGCTAATAAATTGGATTTTAGGGCAAAAATCCTAACAGACCACTTCGACCAAGATTTGTGGTATTGTTGGCTACCCTATTAGTAGACGAGAAAGCTAATTTAGCAGCTGATTGATGCTGCTCATGGACAAGAGGGTGCCCATACAATTCATCAAAGGAGAGAGGGTCTACTCAGGTGGTGACAGTTTTGAAAAAGGGATCATATTTAGTCCATAGGCCAGCAAGAATATAAGGTATCTCCTTAGTGTCAGAGAGAGGCTATCCAACTGCAACTAGCACGTCTCCACGACTACGCATTTTGGGAAAGTAAACAGTCGTACTTGAGTTACCTTTGTTTGTGGTAGCTAATTGATATTGAATTTGCACCCTCGAGCCCAAGATTGGGAGGTGAACATGTGTTCAAGATGTGTGACAGTGGAAGAATTAACATTAGTAGATTTGTGGAGGAGCTGGAGGAAGAAGATGAAGTCCATGACATCAGTCAAGAATTGATTTGGTAATTGGTAACATAAAAGAACGAAATATAAATTGAATAATTTTGTGCTCCACACCTAAAACTTGTGGTTTGCTTTCACTAAATAGACTCAATGTTATAAATCATGTACAAGATTACAATAGATAAGAGATTTGAATAGAGCAGAATACATTCAAATAACAGTTACAAATGAGATAGGGGAATGCTCAAGTTATTTTGCTAACTCTGAATTGATCTAATCTTATCTTTTATTGTGTTTGATTTGGATATCTTGATATCAGCGGATAGCTTTGCTTCAATACAACTGTAACAAAATTTAAACCATACTGATAACAACCACAAACACATTATATTATCAATATGAATCCATTACAAATCTCACTTAACGCATGAAATTAAACTTCTCTAGTCTAAGTTACCCTTGTCAAGTGCTGGCAAACATTTAAACAGAATCTCAGCTGCATGCTCCAATTCCTGCTCTGTAATAATCAATGGTGGCACAAGCCTAAGAACATTTCCTTTCCCTGCAGTTAATATTAAAAGACCAGAATTTCGACAAGCATTGACAAGTGGTGAAGCAGATACATCCAGTTCTACCCCAATGATAAGCCCGATACCTCTTACTTCTCTCACATGAGAGTTCCCTCCTAGCTTTTTAATCAGCAGTTCTTTAAAGTACAGACCTTTCTTTGAGACACTGGCCAAAAAACCAGGTCTTGAGATTTTGTCCAAAACAGCAAGGGCAGCATTACAGACAAGTGGGCCACCAGCAAAAGTGCTTCCATGATCTCCAAAACTTATGGCAGTGGCAACTCTTTCAGTCACTAGCACAGCTCCTATTGGAAGACCTCCAGCAAGAGGCTTGGCAAGTGTCATTATATCTGGGACTACACCATATGCTTCATGTGCCCAAAGATAGCCAGTACGGCCCAAGCCACATTGAACCTACAAAATAAACATTTTTTGATAATAAGTTGAATTGTGGAATAGGTGCCTAGACAACAAGAAACCAAAAAAGAAAAAAAAAAAAAAAAATAGAAGGAATAAAATAGTGGTCAGAGCAAGATCTATCAAAGAACTGCATCTCCCTACAATGCTTTTTTTTTGGTAAGACATGATGTATAAAGTAATAAAATACACTGAAAAAAGAAGGCTAATCTTCCCTACTCCCACTCCCAGACTTGCATAAGAATCTGTTTCGTCCAATTATTAGGTTTTTAGCCCTATATACAGAGACTTTTATTTGCCAATGTGCAATTTATTTGTACATTAGCAGAAAGCAGCTTCATTGATGATGAGTGATGACCTGAATTTGTCCCAATAACTAAGATAACATTTGTAGACACTGAAGAACTGTTTACCAAAACAACTCATTCATCCTTTAATTTAATTTTTTAAATGCGTTCTCTCTTCACATCTACTTTCATGAATATTGTCTCAATTCTCTTTCTACGGAATGATAGAGAAGCATTAAATCCTACTAGAAAGATGGCAATGACAGAGAAGCATTAATCCTACTAGAAAATTGTTTCCCATCGTCTCTTTGATTTTGGGGGAGGCCTTCCTATTATAGTAGCCAAGATTTAAACAAAGTAATGATATCCAAAGGCACAAGCTATAATGAAGATCAAACTTTGGAAGTGAATTAAAAAATATGGGACCAAGACTTTGACTTAGTTTATAACCAAGATTTGTGCCATCCCTAGGTTCCTATACTCCATGTAAAATAGAAAATGAGATCACCTTAACTAGCATATGAATTTCTCTCTAGCTTTTCTAATGCTCATATGGAAATACTTTATAACAAAACAAAACAAAACACAAAAAAAAAAAAAAAAAAAAAAGAAGAAGAAGAAGAAGAAGAAGAAGAAGAAAAAAAAGAACAAATACGTAAAACATATCTATGGGGTCATTGGTTTGAAACTTTAAATAATAAGTCAACATCAAAATTATTCACTATCTGATCAACTCTCACTTTGATATGAAAAATAATCTTAACAATGTAGCCTCATTGCAGCTTTCTTTATCTCTTTTTACACCATTCAGCTTTAATAGAACGGGCAGGAACAAGATTTATGAAGTACTGTTGTGGTAAGTAAGCTTTAAAAAGTTACCAAAATAAAAAGCACTCATTTTTCTTACAAAGATTTGGCCATTTCTCAAAAAAGAAAACAATTTCAATTAAAACAGACTTGCACACTAATGCAAACTTGATAAACCCAGTGTCTTTTAAAGCATGTAAAATCATTCTCTTATGATTACAAGGACATGGCTCTTTGTATGAGTCTTGTGTGCAAGTGTATGTTTAGGTATTGGATTCATCAAACCTCCAAATCTTAGGACAAGAGGCCAAAACTTCTTTTATGATAATTCTTTATTCAAGAACCTAGGCTAAGCATATATGTACCCCTCAATTATAAACTATATTTGACAAAGAAACAAATTACTTAAGTAACAGTTTTAAGGTATAGTATCTTCTCTCCCTCTCAACACCTATGATCTGCAGTCCAAAAATAGGCATGCGAGACATTTTAGAGCATCTTATGGCATAGTAATATCAAATGTGTTAACATGGATACTTCTCAAATTTTGGAGAAAAATTAAAAAAGAAAAAACAAGTAGATGAAGCAATTCAACAGCACATTTAAGGACCGTTTGAGGAGAGAACCAAACAGAAGTGAACCACTGAAGCTACTATTTACTGTTGAAATAGTCATTTTAGGCCATTTAGGAACCAACATGAAAAGCCTAAATTCTTATCCACTAAAGCAGAATACCCCTGTGCTAGTGCTGGGTTAGTGCAGCACTTACTTTTGTAGACAATCTTAATTGAAGTCCACTGTGTTACCTTTCTCCTTGACTCAAAATGCCATGTAATGACAGCAACTTGTTATATAAATCACGTTTCGTGAATTGGAAAAATATATTATGGTTTAAGCCGGTGGTAGTGTGGGTTGGACAGGAGGAGGTATGAGTCCTGGAAGTGCAGTTCCTACGTGCATAATAAAATCTGGCCTATAGATTTGGACTACATAAACTAGCATCTATAATAGAGTATCTTTCCAAAATGAACAGCTGCTTACCTCGTCAAAAACCAGGAGAGAACCAAAATCATCACAAGCTCTACGCAAGGAATATAAAAATTCCTTTGTTGCACTATATATGCCGCCTTCACCCTGGATAGGTTCTACAAATACAGCAGCAGTATTTCCACACTGAATCAGTTCCGTTGCAGCTTGTATATTACCATACTCCAAGAATGTGACTCCAGGCATGACTGGCTCAAAGGGTGACCGGTAATGCTCTTTGCTTGTCAAAGCAACGGCCCCCATAGTTCTCCCATGGAAGCTGTTAGTAAAAGAAATGAACTGTGTTGCTAGCTGTTTCTCATCAGGATGTGAAAATCTTTGAAACTTTCTTGCAAATTTGATAGCAGCTTCGTTAGCTTCTGTCCCAGAGTTTGAGAAAAAGACACGATCAGCGAAAGAACAAGCCACAAGGCGTTTTGCAAGCTCCACCTACAGCAACAAGACATTGCTTTATGGGGAGCAAATTTCGTTGAAGTACTTAAGCAACTAATGCAAATACAATCACAATAGGCCAATTTTTGTGATTGGCAGATGTTCTATTTGCAATGAACAACATTAGGATCTCTTTCTGCTCATATTCACGTTTCATTTCCCATTTTTTTAATGATCTTCATTGGTCAGTAGGCAAAACTTAAAAACTTCACAATATGATTCTGACCTGTTAATAAGTACCACTTGCGATTGAAAAGTGAGACTTTTCACTGGTAATAGTTACAATTTGGCCCAGTTTTTTGGTGTTTGGTGGATTGAAAGTGTTAATTAATCAATAGAAAACATTTCTTGTGGTAAACCAAAATATTAATATGACGGAAAACATTGAAGCATTTTCAACTCCTTTAAACAGTAACTACCATCTCCCCCCACCCCAAATATTGCTAACTACTACCAGCTTCCAGTCACTGACTGCCACTCGCCTATCCTCTGCCTGGCCACCACCGCCCACCCCATTTCTGATCATTGGCGACCAATTGTCCGTCATTGGTCATTGATCACTGTCACCACTAGCTTCCATTAGCCCTCTCTCACTGCCATCACCAGTCATTTGTCACTGTTGCCACCAACACAACCTTCATCCCCCCAACCATCTCTGTCATCGAAAATTTTGGTTGCAACTAAATCCTAAAAAGTTAATTTTCAGCTTGCAGCCAAAAAAATGGAATACAAATCCATTTTAAATATTTCTGAAAGGAAAACATTGTATTTCGAAACAAAGAGAACCTAATATTTCTATATTTGATAAGTCCTTATCCATGAATAAAAGTGTTACTTGAAACTTTTTTTTGGAGAAACTGTGTACTTAAATTTTACCATAATAGTAACTATCTAAACTTTTAAAACTCTTTCACATTATAATAGTTAATTATTTTGAAATGAAAAAAAGTTGTACACCATAATATTTAAAAAATAAAGCGAAATAGATTAAACACATGAGTGCAGTGGCTAATATCAATTACATATCTTTTTTTTAGTTAATTATTGTTAGGAATTACATTGTTTGAATAAGTCTATGATACAACTTTTTTTTTTTCACAACTTATTAATTTTTTTTTTTTTTTTGGGATAATTAGTAATGAATCTCTTTATTAACTTATTGTGAAAGCCCCAGTAGAGGGAATAAAGTAACTTATCATATATCCCCCTTTTTTTTTTAATTTTGAAATTTTAATTATTGAATTTCATGTTCTTTACATATCAAATTTCATTAAAATAAAATATTATTTATTATTTGATTAATAAACATATTTTTTATACACAATTTTAGAACACAAAAACTTAAAATTCTGACATTTTTTTAATGATGTAACAATTTTGTAAGTATCATGATATAATAAAAATATATAATCTAACGGATAAATTTTTAAAATTTATCCTCAATATAAAAATATACTTGAGTTTTTCAGATTGTTCCGGCGACAGAGGCCACAGCAAGAAGTTCAAGGGCACGACTGTCATTTACCACATACAGAAAAAGGGAGAAAAAAGGAAAAAGAAAAAGAAAAAAAGGAAAAGAGGTTACCTGAGGGATGGAATAGTAAACATTGCTGACGTGGGTGAGCGTATTAGCCTGCTGCGTAACCGCCCGCAGCCAATCGGGATCACCATGTCCAAGCGCGTTAACGGCAATTCCAGACGACAAGTCCAGGTACTCTCGCCCCTCGGGATCATACAATTTACAACCTTTGCCACTGGAGAGCACCACCGGAGCCCTGGCATACGTCCCCACCATAACCCTCCCTTCCGCCTCCATCACCTCCTTGCTCACTCCTACCTTCAACGAACCCGGCGCGTGCACTCCCCCGTTTGCGCACGCTCTCACTCGAACGTGTTTACTTGATGGACGGCACAGATTTGTCGCCGGAGTAATCGGATGGTTCAGACAACGATGCAGAGAATTCATTGTTTTTTTTTTTTTTTTTTTTTATATATATGTATTTTGTGTGTGTTTTAAATTTATGGTTTGTTTTATAAGTTCAGGGTTTATATATTTGCGATTTTGTGGTGAAAATGAAATGATGTTAATTATAGAGGAATGGAATCGCTTAATTATTTAGCGTTTTTGGCAAAAGAAATACTATTATACTGCAATAATTTACAAATGGAATGGATTCGATTTGGGTGTGAAAATGAAACATTTCTGGATTTAAAGGGCTTTTTCAGTTTTGAATGTATTCTTCTTTCTTAGTTGGGTCCCGGAAATGTTAACGTGGTTTTCGTACAGTTAGGCAAGACAACTTTCTATTCTCGGAGGAAAAGTTAGGCAAGATAACTGATGAGCTTGTACTTGTACCAAGTTTGACTATAAATTTGTTCACACCAAAATAGACTACATATTTTAAAATTTTAATTATAGAATTATATATATTTTAAAAATATTTTTAACATACAAGTTAAATTTTGTGCGAATTAGATATTATTTATTATTTGATCCACAAACTTATTTTTCACGAATAATTTTATATTATAAAAATTTGAATTTAAACATTTGATTAATAACACAACTTTTGATATTTGATCTTTTTACAAGTGTATAGAAATTAAGAAAAAAAATGTAATACAATAGTTGATTAATCAAAATTCACAATCAATAATAAAGATATTAACCAAAGTTGTAGCTTTGGGCTGTTACTAAGTTTGTTTGAGCATAATTAATATCTGTGTAGGTTTGGAACAAAAGCTTCTAGTCTGTTGCTTTTGTTCGTTTCTTTGTATGCAACTAATCAATCCTTGATGTTGACAATCTCCAAACTCAATTGTGCGTTTGTTTATAACCAGTTCCGTGACTCTAACTGCTTTGGAGAGTTGGCGTGTTGGTTTTTTTTTTTTTTTGATAGCAGTTGGCGTGTTGGTTTGAATGTGTGTTAAAAAAAAAAAAAAAAAACCACTTTAATACAATATCTAAAGTACTAAATTTTAGATCATATTCTTGAATTATCATTAGGATTGTCTGTTCATCATGTTTTCGATTAGATGGTAAAATGGGATTCTATTTGGTTTTTGTATTTTGACTCTCAAACACAATATAAGTAACATCTCTTCTCTCCCTCGTTGATGGAACCACGTATGGGCCAGGGGCCATGGCCCCCCTGGCATTTTGAATTTTTTAATATATAATAATATATCATATTTGGACCCTTAAAATTAAAATTGAAAGGTGATGTTAAAAATATTACAAATTTTGCTATAAAAGGTCTTACAGACTGATGCGTACCTAATTAAGAAAAAGAAAATTAAATTATTTATATATTATATTATTGAAATCCACTATTTAAATTTATTGTCATATCAATTTGTAAATTTTTTGTAATAATTTTTTTATTTTTTATTTTTTATTTTTTTTAGTTTTAGCATTTTCCAAATTGAAAACCAGTCTCCCAAAAACCTAAAAATTAAAGTGGCCACTTGGTCCGTACATCTGGATGTTTAAAGAATATTTTAATCATGCTAATGGCCACTAGAAGATCAATAGCATTCCAATTTATTTTCTTATACTTACTTATTTTTAAATATTTATAATAGCCATGAAGTGAACATTTTCAATTATAAATATTATCAAAACTAGGTTTCCCAACATAATGAAATATGATATTATAACATACTCTTTGATTTTGTACATCAAAAGAGAAATTATTGCAACGTTTAGTACAAAATTAATCATAAATGAATTTAATGATACAAAAAAAACGTCATATGGGGTTTAGAAGTAATTACGATGAGCCTACTACCGCACACTCTTGATGCGATAATCACTCCACAAGTATAAGTGCTTCTGGGTTGTGGGGGGTAAGAGCCGGGTCTCAAATATCCAGGAGGGAGTTTTACACACATATACACTAGATTAGGTTAGAGTAGAATTTATATTTTGTTTAAAAAAAAAAATTACAATGAGCCTTAATTGCAAGTTTGCAACTTAATTAATTACTTTGGAGTGTAAGAGTTTATGAATAAACTTTCTAACTTTTGCTTAAAAAGAAAAGATAAGAAAAGAAAAAGTAATAGAGGAAGGCAGTCAATAAATATTTACAAAGCCAGTTCTTATGAAGAACATCTAAAATAAAAAACGAGTGAGAACAAGCTCTCCCATTTTCTCAACAGAACAATCATGCCTAAATTAGTATCATAGTATGTCCCTTGTTTAAGTTAAGAAATAGATGGTTGTCAGCCATCCCATCCCTTTGATTGTTAAAATACAACATAGGCACTAGACAACAAAATCAGAAGAAATTTTGCACTTAGCAAATCGACTTTTGTCTCATCCTTTTAGTTTTAACTTCCTGTTTTGTATCATCTGAATCTTCCTCCAATTTTCTCCTTAATTTTTTCAGATCTTCTTCACTCACTTTACCATTCAATTTTTGGTTCAATGAATATGCTTCGGCCATCTTCCTTCTGCTTTCTTTGCTTGCAGAATCATGTGGAACCACTGAACCAAAAAAATGAGAAACAGAAAATAAGCAAGCATATAGTAAATCCACAAAATTAGTGGAGTTAAATGAGAATATTAAATTTAAGTTGCTAATGCATTGCACTTCAACTCTTCTTTATCTTTGACTTGTCCTTGATGCAACCAGTAAGTGATTTGTAAAAGCAAAAAGTGAACTAATCAGGATTAAATAAAAATTATTTTAATAATCATATTTAGAGAAAATTTAAGGCTTCTCTACAAACAAAAAGTAAATATCTTTTTTTTTTTTTTTGGGGGGGTGGGGGGGGGGTGGGTGTTGGGGAGCTCACTTATTAAAGGATTTAGTATGTATGATTGCTGACCATTGTCCTCATTGAAGGAAGGTTAAAAATAGAGCTATGAACTACAGTGGAAACATAGACAACCCCTCTCTCTTTTGTGTTTTCTTATTTTCTATCTTTCAAAAGCACCAAAATCAAGTGATGCAAGAATGCCAACAACTAAGGAAGACAAAATGATCGACAAAGTAGTACTGTAAGTAATTTTATTCCAAAGAAAACTTACCACAACAAGAATGCAAAACACTCCATATGAGGATGCTTAAAAAAGAACTACGCAAGCTCTCTTATCTCTTAAACGTTCAAAAAAGAAAAAAATTATAACTACCATAACACAATTCCAGATTTTTCGACCCACAGCCTTACAAAGTATGCCACACTCACAAAGACTTCCATGAAATGCTGATTCATCAGTAAGACACTTCCAGGAAATAAGAATCTGATATCAAATAGAATGCTAAATATCACATCTTCCATGCCGCCACTTGCCATTAGGAAACATCGCCAATTCCTTTCTCTCTAGGATACATGAAAGCAGCAAAAACAACCTTCCTGACTGAGGGGATCAAAGATAAATATTTCCTGGAAAACCAAGCAGTCCATCCTACCTAACTTTGTCAAGTAACCTGTTTACCAACTCCACACTTGGGGCCATAGCACAATTTCAAGGACCTTTCACATAATATTAGAGAAACAATTGATGATCACTCTTACACTTTGTTACAAAAACATGATCTCAAAGGCATGGTTACTCTTGAGTTCTCAGCACCTCCTAAGAACTCACCACTGGCGGCCCACCTAACCACATTAATAACTACTACCACCTAGTCATCTTAGAGAAGCCAACGTCATGTAAAAACCACATCCTGTACGGCAAACAAGAAATTCCCATGCGGGGCAAGTTATCAAACCATTTTAAATGATACTTGCTACCTTTGTTACTTATGGCCATCTTCTCCAAGACCAACACAAGGCAAGAATGTCTAAGGCCCAAAGTTTGCTCCCTCACCAGAACAGTAATATTACCTACAAAACAGACTACTCATCATAGGAAAACCCAAATATGCCTTATAAAGTTGTATTTCAATCACCGTGTCTTCTTAAACCTAGTTGTCCTCCTCCTTTCACAAACTGCAATTCAAGTCACTTAAACACTTAATTTCATCTAAGTAACCCCAAAAAAGGTTTTTTGAAAGCCTCTTAGCTTCTTTCCAAACTTTCTTTGGATGCATAAAGATATACTTGCACAAGAGAAACCCTTTAAGTAATTCTCACATGAAAGGCATCTCTGCTAGTTGAACTCTGAACGTAAGAGATTATTTGATCAAGGCAATGCTTCTATTTCAGTCAAGAGCAAACACGATAACTTAGTTTTCTAAAATCTCAGAGTCTCCACGACAAACCAGAAAGAAAAACCAGAGTTGTTTGCTTCCAAACCTCTGTAGTTCCCAATAATTTGCAAAGCTCATGAAATAGATATCACTGCATCTTATCCACCAGTACAGATAGTAACTGGTCATATGCCAACAATAGGTCCATTAATTTTTGCAAAGTGCACTTGGGATCATGCCTTATTGTTGAGCCCCTAGGAATTTTCTCATACAGGCAGAAAAGTTTCCTCAAGATGCAATTGAGCCATGCGAACTCCCAAATCTAGGAGAATTGAAGCAAGAATTGATCCAGTCAAAACAATTTCCAGGGGAATCTATCATCTTCATTATGTTAAACACCCTTTCCAAGCCAACCCAAAGTTCCATAATCTTTATGAATATAAATTTAAATGGCATGCCAAGGACCACCTCCAACTTAAGAAGCGGAAATTATTCTTAGGGGTTGATAGGAAAGTCCAATGACCCAATGAAAAGTGCCCAATCTCTCAAGTCAGATCCGACAAAATATTCAGGAAATTATCCATACCATCTGCTAAGAGAAATTCTTAATTGTATCCCCCCAAAGGCTGAAGACCATCAAAATAAAAAATCTCAAATTCTAACACATCCTTTGATTAGATCAAGAGAAAAAGGCAGGATTTTACAAAATGCATTTTACAATATTGAAGAACATATGTGACCTATTGTGTGAGCACTAATTGAAAGGCAGTGTGAACAACTAAAACAACCACCGTAACAGAACTGACCTGGCTTTGGATAATCTTTTCCAATTATGCACTTTGCTTTCGTCTGAACACTTAGAGGAGCTGTCCATGGCTCATAAATGTACTCCTTTGGCATATCTGACCATTGTTGTTTGATTGGAAAAGTTAAAGAGAGAATACAACCGGCCAAAAGCAAAGGATGGAAGTGAGAGGAACCTTAACATACCTTTCAGTATGGGCAGAAAATGCTTGATATAGTCACCATTGGGGTCATACTTCTTCCCAAATGAGATGGGGGAGTAGATACGGTTGTACTGGTCAACATTGACATTATCAACATGTAAAAAAACCTTCAGATCAGGGTCACTCAATTCAATTGCTTATAAATTCGAAAATTCAAAGTACTAAATTCAAGAACTTGGATCTCTCCAAGCAACCTGCTTATGCACACCAGTAATAAAATACAAGCCTGAACCATAAACGAGATCTAAGAAAGCTAGTTATGCATGCTACTAATGAAATACAAGATTAAGTCATAAACTACACTGGCCTTCAAAATGTTCAATGAATGAAATAAACATAAATTTTGAACCATATAATTATACTGCTTATTATAATTCACTTAAAAACATTCACATGAAGCCATGAAAAGATGATCCAATGATTGAAACCAATCATAATGTTTTCTGGCATTGATAGCCTGATAGCCACATAATAATAGGTCCACTTTGCAGTTGACTTGCACTGCAAACATGAAGCACTCATCTAGTTATAATTATAAAGATTCTATTTATGGATTGAAGCTGAGATGCTAGTCACTTCCAGATAATAGGAGACACCAATATGAAAACTTGCAGATGGCAGAAAACATATATGCTTCATACCTGGTAAAAAAACGAAGAACAAGAAAGCCATAGCCAGTTCCCATTGTTGATTGCCCAATCTGAATCAATTAGAAGCCTTTCAAAAACGTCACGTCCTTTTTCCCAATGGACAAACTACCGGCAAAATCAATTAATGTCAAGGAAAATTACAAAAAGAAAAAATGCAGGAAAACTAATTTGCTAGAGTATCAAAGTCATGTTACCAGATCACCACGAGTCAAAAAACATGCAACTGAATGTCGTGCTAGATGATGCATCCAACCCCACTTGTGGAGCTACAATAGCAAATATGTAAGGATTTCAACTATACTACCTAAATATAATGATATAAAAATAAAAGAAGGCGAATGGCTCAGTTGGACAGGAATGCAGCATCTAGATTGGTATCAATATTTCTATGCAGAAAGAGATACCACAGACCTAACCTGAATCATGACAGCATCAATCCAAGGGTACCCTGTCCTAGCGTCTCTCCAAGCCACCAGCAATTCATTATTGTCATTCCAAGGTATCTGCACCAATATGTCATCTACATTAATCTAAAAAAATACCCGCACACATGTGTGCATATAAAGTTGCAAGCAAACTTACGAATAACTTGAGCTAATATCGACTCATGCTACTCATCCAGAATATTAGATCTATGAGCAAGCTTCAAGTTACCACTTCTACTGGCATAATAAGAATTGCCTCCCTAATATATTTAGTGAAAGTTGACAACATATACGTAAAAAATATATAGACTCTTGAAAAAAATTATATCTCTATCTATTAAACAAAGGTAATAATACATTTTCTTTTTATTTAGAGAGGTAATGGACTCAGATTCTCTTTGAAGCCAAACTGAAACTGGCTGACTTAGACTTGCAACTTGCTCATAAGCAATGGAAAAATGTAATGCAACAGAAGCTGGATTCAAATCTATAAGAGGAAGTAATTATAATATATATTAATCCAAACCTGAGTAGAATGGATTTATACACAAGGAAGCCATGTTGATGTTATCTCTATATAAGATATGAATTCTTCTCCAATGTTCCCCTAAGTGTATCCAATACTTAGGAAACAGATTCGGAACTAGAAAATAGCTTATCCAGTAATTCAAGTGTACTCTCAGACATACGCAACAAACAACTCCAATATTGGAAACAAATTTCATACAATGGCAATGCAATTACAAGAAAAATCATAACAAGGGTTTATGATTTGATCCTTCTACATGTATAATGCCTTCTATCTTGATACATAAATAAGGGAGCATGTATTTACTATGTTATAATTACAAAGTGTTCACCATGGCAGATAAGTATTTTCTTTGTCCTTTCTTTGGGTTTTTTTCTTTTTTTTTTTTTTTGGTGGGGGAAGGGGGGGGGGGGGGGTGTATTTTCTCACCTTTTCTGTTTGGGTGTCAGGACTGGTTTACTGGATGTAATCTATTGAAGGTAAATGCAACTAAGATATTCTACAAAGGAAATAGAAAGTAGATCGAACTTATCTGAGGCACACTTGTAATAACTGATCATTTGTAGTTACCTGCTTACATATTCTGTTACCCGTCATCCGATCAAAATTGGGAGTGCCAAAAGCTACAGTGTAGAAAAAGTCTCGCCATAACAACTACACAGGACAACAGTAAATTTCAGTTTTCTGAATATGGATCAGGAATACCAAAAACTATAACTGCTAGAAGTGGGATGACCTGTCCGACAAGAGAAACTGGAGGTGATGTATGTCTTTTAACATTCCTATATACATCTTGAAGACATTGGTAGAAGTACCTGGAAGAGAGACATCCAAACTGCCAAAGAGATAAAAAATGGGATGAGAGCATTAAAAGAAACACAAGTGTAAATGTAATGTTTCTTCAAAATTTTCAAGGCCAGCAAATTAAGTCTAAACAACAACAATAGAAAATGTTAAAAAACGTAGCTCTTCCGTGCAAAACCCACTTTCAGGTAAGGTGATAGAGTAGTTGTTGCTGGTTTTAGGAAAGCAGACGGATCACCCTTAGGCTTCTCGAAGGCTGCCACCCACTCCTAACATAATTGAAAGAAAGAGTGACAAATAGCACCAGGGCATGCTACTCAATAGAAAATGGGGACAATGTTGATTACAATTCAGATCATGTAAGAAATTAGGCATTCCACGAAATCAGTTTGCACATTCTTAACAGCAACAAACAATGGATTCAAATAATCCAAATTAAATCAACATAGGGAAGTATAACACTGCCAATTTTATTTTCATTTGGGTAGCCATAAGAATGTAATAACATGAGCAAAACACAATATAGCAGACCCACACAAACTAAATTCAAGCTTGTTTGTTTGTAAACAAACTTCAAGATACATTCAACCAGACAATCTGCCTCATGAAAATTCTTCATATTCAAGATGATATATGGATAAGTCTAGGAACCTCAGAGAAATAAATCCAATATATTAAATAAGCAAAGTTGCAATGTCAGTATACATAGTTACGTACACAGATTTTATTTCTGAAACGGACACAACTCAGACAGCAGCAGAGTGACTCAATGCATGTGACCAATGATCTATAGATCAAATCTTGTACAAAAGTAAATAAACAGAACATTAAGCAAGAGGATAAAGGACCACAAGCATTTAAAAGAGATATTAGTTTAGATATTCCAGAAATAAATAAATTCTTAGTAGGAAAGCAGGAATCATTTTCCTATGTTATTATTAGTAATGGTTAAATAATTAAATTTACAATTTCCTAGAAGTTTAAGCATGAAAAAGTGGTAATTTATCATGATATCAAAGTTCAAATATTGTCTCCACTCCACCTTCCATTAAATTTTTTTAAAATCTCACATATTGAACTTCACTTATTAAGGGAGAGGCTAGGCCCAAACATTAGGGTAGCCGTTAATAATGCTTATTAGTAATGGTTAAATAATTAAATTTACAATTTCCTAGAAGTTTAAGCATGAAAAAGTGGTAATTTATCATGATATCAAAGTTCAAATATTGTCTCCACTCCACCTTCCATTAAAATTTTTTAAAATCTCACATATTGAACTTCACTTATTAAGGGAGAGGCTAGGCCCAAACATTAGGGTAGCCGTTAATAATGCTTAAATAATTAAATTCATTCTATCCTACGTGTTGGGATTCACCTACTAAGGGGGAGTCAGGGTCCACATGTGAGTTGGATGGGTAGAATGATGGTTAAATAATTAACACATGTGAGGTGGATGGGTAGAATGATGGTTAAATAATTAAATTCATGATTTCCTAATAGTTTAAGCTTTTGAGACATGTAGTAGTTTATTAGTTATTAAGTACAATTACAAAGATAAATTGACTATGAGCACCTTGTTGTTAATTGATTCTTTCAACCTCTTCAAGGCTTCAGATTCACCACCTCTGAAAGGAGAAAACTCGTCCTGCATGGAACTTCTTCTTACAAAGAATTCTAAGAAAAACCACTTTATAAAATTACATTTGTTCCAAACCTGTTCAATGTCTCCATAGCCAAGTTCTTTGATCGTAGGAACTTCTGAAATCTCACAACCTCCAACATCCCCAACAGGAGGAACTGAAGAAATTGTGACTAAAAGCGGGGATGACGCCCATGAGGGTTGCCCAGCAAGCTTCACAAATGATTGATAGCTCAAAGGTGGCCTTCCCCCATTCTTTTCCAAATATTAGTCATTGAAGTGACCAGCAATTAATAAAGAGGGAGAGATTCACTAAAGGAACTAACATAGGCATAAAAACTTCAAAGCTCAAATGCAATTGAAAAATGAAAATCCAAAGTTTGAACTCACCTTCTGTATAACATCAGCAGGATTGAAGAGTGTATGACTCACAGGAGAGAAAACCTCAATTCCAGCAATAGATGCATAGTCCTGTTTATATATATATAATATCATAGCAAAAAATCACTGACGATGATCTCTAAAAATTGGAACTTGGTTATCAAAAGATGCCTACTTTGATGTTTCCTGACTTGTAAAAAAAAACAAAAAAAATACCTTGACTTTAATATCTAAAGCTTGATAGTATGGCTCTGTGTCATATTCAAAGCAAAGCTTCTTGACATCCCACTGCAATAACAAGAATTTGGCAAGAAACATAAATAAGGAGAACCAAAGTAATTTTTATCAGGTCTCAACCAGCTTGCTATGGTTCCAACCCTATTTTTGGGAAAAAAACAAAAAAAAAAGTCAGAACCTGACATGTATGAGATATTCCTTTCTTGACCCGCATTAACGAATAACAATTGAGTTTCTTGTGATCCATTAAGTGTGGTTGGAAACATTGTTAATGCCAACACCAAGTTCCAAAGAATTCAACACTCATTGACATCTATTTTCTTTCTTTCTTTCTTTAATTTTTCTTGATAAATTTAACATTGCCAACTATGATGCACGGACGCGGCAAAATGGGCGCCGCACTTGTGTTCGACTCGGCAACGCACGAGCGACGCCGCTGCCCACACGTTGGTGTTGTGTCTGAGTTTTTTTATTTTTTATTTTTTTATGGATTTGCGCTGACTCAGCTTCAATTCGCGCTGATTTCCGCCGAATCGGGTCGATTCGGCCAGAATCAGATCGTATCAGCTGAATCGAATCGTATCGGTTGGCAGCCGAAACTGACCAAAACGGCCGAAACAAGCCGAAATCGGCCTTGAATCATGCCGAAACAGATTTTTAAAAAAAATAACTAAATCCTTCAAACTATTTTATTAGTTGGGCAACTTTCCAAACTATTTGCATTTCTAGCAATTCGAGTCTAATAGACTCGATTTTGCCATTTAAAAATGCACTTTAAAATCGAGTGTGAGACACTCGATTTTCAAACTCGAGTTTCTCACACTCAATTTTCAAGTGCATTTTTAAATGGCAAAATCGAGTCTATTAGACTCGAATTGCTAGAAATGTAAATAGTTTGAAAAGTTGCCCAACTAATAATATTGTTTCGGATTTATAGTTATTTTTTTTAAAAATCCTGTCGAAACAGCTAAAATCAACTTTGAATGAGGCCCAAACATCCTAAATTTGTCATTCCTCAATTTTATTTTGAATATTTGTTGCTTCTTTTGTGTTTTCTTTTTTGTTTTGTGTTTCTTGCCTTCTTCTTTCTTTGTTTTGTGAACCAATGACATATAATGTGTTTTTTAAGAATATTTTAATAGTAAAAATATATAGAAAATATAAATAAAAATATTTTTAATAATTTTTTAATCACCTTACCCACACCCTACTTTTTCAAAAATTGCCAAATTCTGCACCTGTACCCGAATCTGAAAACGCACCTGTGCTTCATAGATTGCCAAAGCTTTGATCAAAGTTTAAGATACAATTTTATTAACTAAACGAGAAGAGAATTTAGCATTTTAGCTGCACTTGTTTGCAGAATTTTTTTTATTTTTAAGGATTATGTTGTTAGCGATTAAGATTAATTTTGGTCTAATTGAACATTTTGAGAGAAAATTTTGCAAAATGAAATCTTTTTAATACTAATTATTTAAATTAACACTGTTTTAAACTTATTTGAGGATCTAACTCCTTTTTTTTTTTTAATAGAATTATTTTTTTCTAAACACGACTTCAACTAACTTGATTGAATTTTAAGTGAATTTCAAAGACACGATTTCAACAGTAGAATTATATGTAGAAAAAAGGCGAAATTTCCAAATAGTTTTAAAACAGTGCTAATTTAAATAACTATTATTAAATAATAAAATTTTGCCACACACTGATATATTTAAGCAAAATTAATTCTACAGTGAAGACCGTTATAATGGCCGTTAACCACAAACAAACATAGTAACTTATATATGATATAACTGCCGAGAGAGAGAGAGAGAGAGAGAGAGAGAGAGAGAGATACCTCCTTGAGGCAACGAAAGAGAACCTGGCTGGGCTCTCCTTTCAACACCAACAACCTGGACCCGAGCTTCCTGAGATTCGAGTCAAGATCCGCAAGGCTCTGGAGCAGGAACCGGATCCGGTTCAGCCCAGCCCGTGTCGACCCGGGAGAGAACGCGTTGGGATCTGGCTCCATGTAATGCGGGTCGATTATGAATACAGGGTACAGGAATTTGGTGGACTGGGCGGCGCGCTCGAGCGCCGGGTTGTCGTGTATCCTCAGGCCCTTCCGGAACCACATCAGAGAACTAGAGCCCGACCCGGATGCCATCGAATTTGGATTTGAAACGGTTTTTTTGTGTTTCGCGCCTTTATTATGTTATAAACGGTGTATTTTTTTGGTGTGTGTTTTGGAAATGAACGGGGAATGGGGATTTGGGTTGTTGCAGAGAGATGTTAAAGGGTAAAAATGGATGGAACCCTTTTTTATATTTTTGAGAATCAAAGATGGTCGGAGCTTGGGAGGGAAGCGGTATATAAGGCGCCACGTAGTTGGTTTAAAAGTGCGAGACGTTAGGTTCCTTTCTTCAGAACTTCTTGTGGCGAGGTGACTAGAAAACGACGCCGTTACTAGAACCACACTCCAATCATAGCATATCACAGCATCATTTCATAAATTAATGAGTAGGTATCACACTATTGAGGGATCCAGAGATAACGTGCACCCTATGCAATTACCAGGCTGAGATTTAAAGTTGTAAAAATCAACTTTAAATCTCCATCATTGAAATAAAAATAAAAAAAAGTAAAAAAATGATAGTAAAAAAAGTAATAATAGTAAAAATATTTTGTATGAGGGAGGGGGGTTAATTGCATGGTGCAATTACACCAAATCTCAATTTGAGAGGTTTTTTTTTTGGGTTTTGGCTGACCCAAATCCTACCATAAGGTTTGGGCTTCCTCCAAGGCCTAAATGAAATTGTGGGTAAACTAGGCTTAGTTTTGTTGGAAAAATACATGTTTGTATCGCATACAAAACATACGCAGCGAAAAATTAACAGATCTATTTCATTCTTAATTGATAACATGTACTATGTAAGTTTCATAATTTAAGAACAAGAAAGCATACTTTGGTGTTGTGAAATTGAAAAATAAAATATTAGAAGTACTTAAGAACACTTTTAATCTTCACTTCAATTCCACTTAATGCCCAAGAAATGTAGTCTCTCAATCAATTTCTAATGGGAGAATAAGAGAGTGGCTTACACTCACATATACACAATTTCATTCCTTATATAAAATCTTATGAAATTCTGTATGTTTCTCTCCTTATATTTGACTGATTATCTAATTGGACAAGTTTTTTGGGTCATTCCAATTGGGATTTAGTATGTGGCTTGGAGTAGGACCAAAAAGGAACAAATAAGACTATAGCTCCAATAGACATTAAGCTTTTCTGTCAACTCTTAACAAGTCCAAAGTTATCATTAATTATATTCATACCACTATATGAATATAACTGCAGTCTAGGCCTTATTAATAAATTATATTCCAAGACTTTATAATACATGAAACCCTTTCATTAAAATATTCGTAATAATACAAAGTCATGAATGTTAACTACCACTTTCAAGATTACTACATCTTAATCCTTGAGTACCCGGTTTAATCCTTTAAGTTATTCATCATATATTTATGAAATCCAATTTCATAAATATATACTTTAGTAACTCCTTACTAAAGTGGTTGGGTCACACTCTAAATAACCAAACCCAAAACATGTGATTTATATCTTCTGTGACTAAATCACATACTATACATCTCATGGACTATGATAATGTTCCATTAGTTCATTTATAAATAGTTTTATATAATTAAACAGTTTAATTATTTATAACATGCCAATAAATTAGATTTTAGTGCACAAACCCTAACAGGTTCCATCGCGAGAAGTTTACTCGTTGTACGGAATTAACTTGTGCACAAACAATGAATCCAAGCAATTATCAAAATATTAAGCAATAACTATTAGTAATACATTAGTTGTTATTTAGCCGCCACAGAAACATTGTGGTTTAGCCAAGCCCAGATCCAATTATGAATCTACTTGGACTGGACATATTTTGGACGCCCCAAAAATGAGAAGAAAGGTCTTGTTTAGGGCCTTTTTCCTATTTTCTTTCGGTTTATTGCACATTGTTTTCTTGACGACTTGATTCTTTGTGTGTGTGTTTCTAGGGTGAGGTATATGTGTGAGTCCATTTTTTTTTTTTTTTTTTTAAATTTTAATTTTAGGAGTTGCCACAAACCATTAGTTTTGTATTAAGTGTGATTGGTCACCTATTTGTCTAATTCTTTTTAAGTTACCTAATTAACTAAAACTAATTTTAAGGGTAGTTAATTAAGGTAAACCAAAAGTCTCGAATCAAAAATTTTGAACTTGGAAGTCCAGTTATATGTGGGGAAGGTGTTATGCACATCTACACCGCCTATTCAAAGGATATTAACCCATTTAAATTTAATTCTAATGTTATCTTTTTAGTGAAAAAAATTAGATACTTGACATTTTGTTTTTGGAAAAGTTTTGTACATACAATATACATATATACATGTGAGTATTTATTTATTTATAACGTAATATGTGAATATTTATATCAAAGACTTATTTATAAACAAAGCATGTGAAATATATATCCATAGGACCATAGCATGTGAGGAAAGTTTACTACGTTGCAAGAAATAATATATATATATATATATATATATATATATATATATAACATGTGAATATTTATTTATTACATATTTAGCATGGAGATTTACAACGTGAAAATAAAAAAGGGGGAGTAAGAAAGATAGTACCTTGTTGTTATTCACAATGTTTCTTATTTCTCATTCAAAAACACAATAGAATAAAAAATTAGTGCCAAAGGGGAGGGGAACATGTTAGCTTGATTGGTGCTTATTGGTTCAAATTGGTGCCTATTGGTTCAATGAAATTGAACCATAGGCACAAACCTCTAAAAAGATACAATTGTAAGGAAAAGACTCAAAACAACAATGTATGAATGCATAAAAACTTACCTAAAAGAAAGTGCACGAATTATTTTTAGAACAAGATTGGGATTCTGAAAAAGGTTGTTCGAAAAAACAAAGATTGCCCAATTTTTAGTAAAAGACTTAAAAGTTTTTTTTATAGGGTTTTTATTAAAAAAAAAAAAACAGATTTTTCTTGATAAAAAACTGTGAAGAAAAATGTTGGTTTTAAAGAAAAAGGATTGGAAATGCATTTTTTTATGAGAAAAAGTTTCATTTTTCCAAGAAAATGGATTCTATGGTTTGTTGGGAACCAAGGTTTTTATTCATTAAAAAAAAAAAAAAAAGATTCGAAGTAAGGTTCAAAAATCATTTATTTTGAGAAAAATGGTTTCCATAGTTTTATTGAAAATCATGGTTTTTATCTAATTTTAAAGAAAAAGTTTCAACTTAAATTTTTGTAAAAGATGACAAAAAGTTTAGGTTTAGAAATTTTCTTGTAAAAACAACATTTTTTGAAAAGATAGAAATTTTGGGAAAATGACTCCCATGAGTTTTTCTTTTAAACAAAGGCTTTTAGATCCAAAAATTACATGGATTTAGTTTGGATGACAAAAGTTTTAAAAAGGGAAACAAAGTTTGTGTTGAAAACCTTTTTGTGAAAATAACAATTCTGAACAAAAGGAATTTAAGAAAATAATTGATTTAAAGAAAAAGTTTCCATAGGTTTTTCTTTTAAAGAAAGGGGGTTGGATCCAAAAATCCCATGGTTTTTGTTGAGATAACAAAAGTATTGAGAAAACAAAGTGATGTTTAAAAACCTTTTTGTGAAAGCAAAAATTTTGAACCAAAGGAATTTAAGAAAAAAATTGATTTAAAGAAACAATTTCCATGGATTTTAGTTTTAAAGAAAGGAGCTTGGATTCAAAAATCTCATGGTTTTTGTCGAGATGACAAAAGTTTTGAGAAAACAAATTGATGTTTGAAAACCTTTTTGTAAAAACAAAAATTAAAAAAAAAAAAAGGAATTTAAGAAAAGAATTGATTTAAAGAAAAATTTTCCATGGGTTTTATTTTTAAAGAAAGGGTCTTGGATCCAAAAATCCCATGGTTTTTTGTTAGTCTTGAAGAAAACAAGGTGTGATTTTTTTTTTTTAATCAAAACCTTTTCTATTCAAAACGGGATTTCAAAAAAAAAAAAAAAAAAGCTTTTTACATAGTAAAAATCATTTTTGAAAAGAGGAAAAAGGATTTAAAAAAAAAATAAATAAAAACTTTCTTTTTGGAAGGCTTTTTAGGGTTTTAAATAGAAGACTTTTTGAAAACATTTTTTCTTTGGAAAATGGTGGTCATTGGGGTAGACACCGCATTTTGTACCTCTTACCACTCGGGCCCCCGTTTCCGAATGATGTTAGAATTATAATGCCCAAGGTTCGTTTAGGACTCAATCAGATTGAAATTGACTTGAGGAAAGTGTTTTCGGAAAAAAATATAACTCTTATATGAAACAAATATGCTATTTTTAGAAAAGAAAGGCCATAAAAACCCTAGGGCATGGGTACGCATACATGTGTATGCGCATGTATGCTCCAGACTTGCATGCACATGCTTTATGCATGAGTACGCATGCACGGGCATGCGTGCACATACTAGGATTTTAAAAACTATAAAAGACAAGTTTTTCTGCATTAAAGTTTTGTTTTGGAATGAATCACACATCATTTGAGAGTCGTTCAAAACCCCCATTTTCTAACTATAAAAAGCTATACATGGTACCTTTTTAAGGGACACAGAAAATCTTAAGGGAAAACACAAGATTCACTAGAAATAGTGAATCAAAGGGGAAGTTTTTCACAAAACATTCTTAAGTCAATATTTTTTTGATTGAAGCCTTTTCTAGCCATGATCTTTGAGTTTCAAGTTTACTGATCGCTTTTTGTTTGATTGTGAATAGATTAACTGAGGGGAATCAAAATTAAGCTAAGGAGCCTTTGTTTGGAGGTAAAGGTTCTAGCTCTATGCTTTATAATTGTAATGAAAAAAGAAAAAACAGAAGAACACAAATATCGAAGAATAAAAGTAAACAATTTACATAGTGAGGGTTATAGTGAGAACTGAGAAGCATATATATTCCTGAAAAATGAAGTTAAGATTATCTTACTCCTGCATCGCTAGCATCTTTAAGTGCAGAATCTCCACGCCATTGCATTCTTTGGTTAGATGGCAATTTTCCAGAACGTTGGTCAGAGCTTCCCCATACTCTAATGAAGCAACTACATGAACTAACAAAAAGATACACAGGCTAACCAAACCAAAGATATTGCTAGAAGATATTGCTCTTGTGTGAAAATAATTATATGAATGTGAACAATGCCCAGAAGAGATAATAACATAGGCTTTTCATAAATCATAACTGGTATTTATAGAGATATCATATTATGGGGCAATCGGGCTACAGCCCATAGTGTTTTTTTTTTTTGTTTTTTTTAAATGGAATTAAGAACATTCCAATAAAGACTGTGGAGTAAGATAAAGTAAGATGTGTTTTTATGGAACACATCTCACATCCAATCTTTGAATATACAATTCAATAAATGTGTAAGAGGTGGCTCAACTACAATAAAGCATGTCACCTAAACAATTTTAAATCCAACTCAGCAATTATATATAAAATATTAAATTGAAAGCCCAAACAAAAATCCAAATTAAATTTCCAAAAAAAAAAAAGTAATCAAAACACTTGAATTTCATGCCAAGTATCCTTCCAAATTTTCAATTACACTCTAATTTGGTATCGATTATATCTACGTACAAATTAATCCCCAATGACTTGAAACATAAAATTGAGAACGGAAAACCATGTAACTGCAAATCCTTCATTGATGAGAAAATTAATCTGAAACCTTTTAAGAACGACCAGATATAATAAACATACAAAAACCCACAAAGTGTTCGGCTTGCACTTATGTCACCCATGGGCTCATGGGTGTTGCATGTGCCCTAAGCCAACTTGCAATATTTTTCTTGGGCCCATGGGTGGACAATGAAAAACTCACTTTTTTTCCTTTCAAATCACATGTTCCTTAAAGTCCCCAAGGTTGAGTTTAGATTTTGATGATTTCAAATCTATGAGTCCATTTGTTTAGAGGGGTGGAAAAAAAGGGGAGGATAGAAAATGAGAAAATGATAGAAAAGTGAGAAGATAAAAGAGATTTAGTTTTCTCTTATTTGTATTTGGTTGAGAATATGGAAAAGTGAAAAGATATAAATTTTTTTTTTTATTTGATGGGAAATAAAGTTTCTATAAATTTATAATTGTATCCCTATTAAATAAATAGAAAAAGTAACACATTTTTTATTAAAAAATTGTGTATAGACATTTTTTTTAAAGAGCACTAGCCAAAGAAAGATGAAAAAAAAAACGAATGAGAAGTACAGAAAAAGACAAAAATCAATGAAGATGAAAAAAAGAATTGTCACGCCCCAAACCCAACTATAAAGATAGGCACGTGACAATCGCCGCATGCTTATAAAGTAAGCTCCTTATAAGTGTGCAAAGCCTTTTTAGCAACTAAAATTTATCCTCAAAATTTAAATAAATTAAATCCCAAAAAAAAAAAAACCTCAACAATTTCTTTATGAATAGATCTCCAATAAATTAATTGGAACAAAATCCAAACCTTATGTACATAATGCCAATTGGCCAATAAATATAAAACTATTCGAAGACCATTCAATCCCAAAATCACTAAGCTTCTTTTCTCGCTCACAACACAACATCAGAACTTCTAAAACTTGTTATTCTTCACAATCTGAAACTGAAGGGGAAAAAGGGGGCGGGGGGGTGAATTGACAACTCAATAAGTAACCAAAATCCTAATAAGTTCTATCAAGCAATAGATCTGTAAAGTAATGTGATGTAATATGAGTCTTCAAAAGTTATAATATACTATGTGTTTTCAAAATAACTGAAGAAGATTCATAGTCTTAAAATAATAAGTTACACATAGATCACACACTTTAATCTTACAAATATATCATAGATGGTTTAGAAAATAGTCAGTTTTCCATATATCAAAAGCTATAATTTACAGTAGGTTCTAAAACACATAAGCAGTTTTAGTGACTCAAAATAGTTCAAACATAATTCATATTCTTAACAATCTTATGACTATAGTCACGCTATATCCCCATGACTGAGCATAAGAGTACCAATGAATAACCCCTATTGGTTGGGTATTGGAGTACCAATGAATAACCCCCATTGGTTGGGTATTAGAATACCAATGAATAACCCCCATTGGTTTAGGTATCAGAGTACCAATGAATAACCCCCATTGGCTGGGTATCAGAATCAATTCATAGTCAAAATGTTCATAATCATATACATGAAATTATAGTTTCTAACAAAAATATATCTTATTCAAACATGTATGTAAAAAAATCATATACTCAGTATTATAATATATTTGTAATAATCTTTTACTTGAAATCAGTAATACAATAGAAATAAAAATTCTATGTATCAGAGTCAAAATATAGTCAGATTCTCTAAAATCATATATATCAAACCATAGTTCGAACAAAAATATATTTCATTCAAATACTTATATATAAAACTATATACTCAATACTCAATATATTTGTGATAATTCTTTATTCTTTACTTTAAATCAACGTAGTTAAAACAATTAAATAAAATGGTAACAATTATAAACAAATTTTCGTAGTTAAAATACAGTAGTATAAGCAAAATAAAACTAATTAGGATAAAGTTACTTACCTTCAAAAACTATTCCAAAAGAAACTTTTCCTTAACAATTCCTCTAAAATCTTTAGATATCATCTAGAACAATTTTCAAACACTATACTTAATAATCAAATCATTCAAGAAAACTTATAACAGTATTCGACCAGAAGAGAGACTATTCAAAATAACCAATAATTGCCCACTATCCACTCACACCAAAATCCCACGTAATTTACAATAATTTTGCTCTCTTTATTTTCTGTCACTAATAGTTCCTAGGAATCAAGTCTATAGTTACACCATACCTATAGGCATAATGGGCCAAAAGTACGTCACCCATTCTTATATTCGTGAGTTGATATATATATATATATATATTTAATCACTTATGTCAGACCTACTGACTTCCCCTTTACACCTCAACCAACCAAATAAACAAATATAATAATAATAATAATAATAATAATAATAATAATAAAGAAAAGGAGCTGGCGTTGCTTTCTCAAAGTGGTAATTCCAGTTATCATATATACATATATAGATGTATTTTTTTTTCTTTCTTGCCAATGCCGCTGACCATAGTTCTCTTTTGGCATGATGACAAAACTAAGAAAAGCACTATATCAAACCAGAATCAAGCTCCTGACATGCTTTTACAGAAAAATACTATTTGACGCATATATTTTACCTCCGTAATTATCATACTACCGACCTACACCATAACTTTTTGCTATTTGCCAAAACTCAATTTGGTAAACTTGTGCAACACTTACAATTAACGCAATACCGGCACAGGGAAAATAGATCTAATTCCTTCTTCATTTACATCATCATAGTCATTGGATTTTTTTTTTTTTTTAAAATAATCTCACTGTTGGCCAAAATACCCACATAAAAAAAAAAAAAAAAAAAACTCTAATTCTAAATAAAACTTAGATTTGACTAGAAAGAAATTGTTAAGCTCTTACCTCAATTGTGCAGTCAAACCTTCTTCTCTACCGGAGTAATCTGGGTAGTCACAGCTCTCAAAATATTCCCTCATATATGTTAACATGATAAGCTTATATATATAGCTAGGGTTTCAATTTTATTTTCTAAAAACCCTTTAGAAATATTAATTATAAAATTGACCACATAAACAAATTTACTTAAATAACCTTCTTTTTTTTTTTCTTTTCTTTTTGTTTTTTCTTGGTCCGGGTATTACAAGAATAAAGAAAAAAAAATTGAGACATAGTGTATAACAGAGAAACAAAAATCAAAGGGGGAAAAAACAAGAAAAAAAATATATGCACATTCGCAAAGAATGAAACCCATGTGTACTTTGCACATGGGCATCTTCGTCCACTAAAGCCACGAGCATTTTCCATTCAGTTTTCTCTCTATTTTGGAGAGAAAACATTTTGGTGGGATCAATGAAAAAATATTTGGGCTCCATCAATTTTTTTCCTTCTCTTTCTCCAACCAAACACCCACCAAAAATATTATCTCCTCTATTTTCCATCCTCCCTAAAGTCATCCCAACCAAATAGATTTGAAGAACAATTATACTTATACAAATGGCTTGATATAAGTTTAATAACACATGATGATGATAAGAACTTTGGAAAGTTTACTAAAAAAAATAACTATTGTGATAACTGATATGATGGATATGATATAACATTATACAAATAATCATTTGAAATCAACGTAATAATAAAGCTCAATTAGCTTCATAAATTTAAAAAATTTGTTGTTTTATGCCATATTAAAGTCATTTAAATTAAAGATTGAAATCCGAATTTCTCTCTTTAAATTCATTTATCCAAACAAATCACAATGAGTTTTCCATATAGACTTGGCCCATATGGAGGTATGGAGAAAAATAATGGACTTGGTATTCTTTTGGTGGATTGCTTGTGGAATTGGGCTTTTCCTTTCACTAACGCTTGTTTGGACTTGTCAAATTGAAGAGAGCCACAACAAAGTGTATTATGGTGTGGTAATTATTTACTCACACTCTTTTATGTACATTCCATACACATAATATCCATAATTCACACACAATATCCAATTTTTGATTTATTTATATCCATTTAAGAGGTGAAATAAGTAATGTGTACGAACGATGTGTTATAAAACATGAGAGAGAACTAATACCCTTCATAGTGTAGGCTATGATTGATAGTAATGTGTTCAAATTATGAGAGAGAGAGGGAGAGAGAGAGGAGAGAGAGAGCATGAACTTCAAATTTGGAGGAGAATGCATCACAAAAAAGAAAAAAAAGATAGGAAAAGAAAGTGAAGTGGTGAGAATCACAATAAATTTTAATCCTAGAGTAACCACATTTATTATTAATTTTTTTTCATGAATGAGTTTTTTTTAGAGAAAGTTTCAACCTATGACGTTTGTTTCTGATGATATCTTTTTATCATCAGACCAAGACATCAATCAGTTTTTGGTGTATGTTGAATATTAGCAATGATACACCATGTTGAGTATGCTAGAGTGGATGCGGAAGAGAAAGCATAGAATAGGAACACTGTAAACACGAGGGTTACGTGGTTTAGCCTTGTCGGCCTACATCCACGGAGGAATCCCTTAAGGACTACATCTTTATTATGTATAAGAGTGTAGTACAATAACCTGTGTTACAATGAGTTATAACATGAGTATATATAGGCGACTAAACCCTAGACTACTAGTACAAGCAGGATTGGGTTTGAGCCTATTACATTGGGCTAATATGTTTAATATATATCTCTAACAGTGTAGATGGAGATTGAACCTCAGATATTTTATACAATTATTAGAGATTTTATCAGTTTGACTAACTGAAACCCACTTATCATAACAAACATAATATGTTATTACGACATCCGATAAAACATAATTTATTATTACAATAAAGCTGCAAGCTGCAGACCACTATATGAATAACAAATCAAATTAATTAGCAATTTGCAGATAGAACAACTAGCAGCAACTAATACTCCCATCAAACATTCGTTGATTAAATAATAAAAATTATATAACCATAAATGCCCATTCAACTGATCAATTAAAGCAAGCCCTATAAATCTATAATTATATTATTTGAAGCTTAAGGCAAGCTTAGCCAGGACGCCAACTAGTGGTGCGGTAGTAACAGTGGTTGGTTCAGCCTGTTCGTAGTTAGATCTTAAGTCGTTGAAGTTATCATTCTCATCGGGGCCACTAACCACCGCACCATCCAACACGTTTGGGTCGGGTTCACTCGAGTTGAAATACAAAAAGCCTCCTAGGCATGTCACAGGTTCGGGATTTATCTTGATGGACACAATGGACGCACCTCTATGATGAACTTGTTTAGGATAATTTGACCCAAGTCCTACCATGTAGCTCGTGTTTCTTGGGTTTGAACCCAGGATATAATCCACCTAGTAGTGAGACATACAATACACCAAAAGCCACTAAATTAGTAATTAGTACTAAACGAAAAGGAAAAAAAAAAAGTTTTTAAATAATTTACATTGTCAATACATCTTTTATTTCACGTTTTAATTAATAAAAATTGTGGACGTTCTATGTAAATTTTGAATATTGTGTGTACGAATAAGACAAGTGTGAAATAATATTTTTTGTATTGATTATGGGAAAACTATAAGGGAGACGATTCCCTCTTATTGAATTATCTAATTCCCTCACATTTTAGTCGGACGTGCGACCCGTGATATTTATTTAATTTTTAAGTACTATGCATGTCATACAGCTAAATAAAAATTGTAGGAAATTGGAGGGAATCATATCTGAAATTGTAATACCTGTGATTTGGCAAACACAAGTAGGTCATTGGGCCGTATAGTGCCACCGGGACAATCGAACGTAGCTGAGTATGTGGTCAGATACTCAGAATATGTTGTTGCAATGAATGTGGCAGTGGTTACGTATTGAAGGTCGTATGATATAAACCATAGCAAGCCCCCGAGTGTCTTGATAACATTTTTCTCGCCTTTTTGAAGGCAATTGCATATGAACTGCTCTCCATCGAACTTGAACTGGCCATATATGTCTTGATCTAAGGCCTCCTCGAAAATAAGCTATAACACACAAATTAAAGACATACCTATATTAGAGCATTCATATCAGCTTATGCAAAAAAATGTCTTTTTTTAGCAAAAGATCAAATTTATTTTTTCTATTTTATGTACTCACTTTTTAAAACAACTCAAATCAGATTATCTATTTTACACTACATTTTATTAGAATATCAATTTTACTTGATTTTTTAAAATTGTTTCTATTTCTTCACACACAATAACAACCACCATTCACTCTCATCCTTCATCTTTGGGATACATATATAAAAAAAAATAAAAAATTAAGTACAAAATAAATAGTGTCAGTATAAATTTACATAGTTGCTATAAAAACCATATGTTTTTATATAACTTTGCATAGCTTAATGTTGGTGAATTTTGGGATTAATTGGCTAAAATGTGGAAAATTTTCCTATTATACAAGCATTGATACAAGCGCTCTTAACACCCATATTCAAGTAACATGAAAATTAGTATATGAGATATATGGTGGTTATAAACAATGTATATCACTGATATATACTGTTCTTTATCCAATTAAACATTGCATTGTCTTGCTGAATTGATATCATTTTGGGTTTGTTAATAGAACTAGCCTGCTAGCTAAAAGTATGCAAGTACTCTTTGTTTATCTTTAGTCTTCCTTCCCATTTGTGACTACAGAAGGAAATTACCTTTGAAACTAGGACCTGTGCACCAAGGTACTTGTCATCCCAGGAAAACCTGGATCTCGTGCCACCAGAGGACCCTTCAAGGGCATCTAGGTAAGATTCCTCGCCGGTGGCGAGAAAAAGCCACACAGAAGCCCATAGCAATTCATCCTGTTAAACAGGCATGCATGGTTTGATTCATATACAAAAAGAATAAGTGGAGTTATAAAAAATTTCACAGATTATCATGGCAAGTTAGTTATTGCTAAATAAAAAATTAATATTAGTGGTGAGTATAAATAGGAACAAGTAAAAATTTGTCAACTGAATTATTATGAAAAATGTTGTATTTGTAGCATTACTCGATACATAAATTCAACTATCTTAAACTTTTGGGAATCAAATATTGAAGTTCAAATTAATTGCATTCTAAACTATTCTACAAAGTAAATTCCTTTACACTACGTACCTCATATCCGCTACTACTATAGAATTTCGCTGCTTGAGTAATGCTGCTTTGGTACACTCCTTCGTAATTGCTTGCAAATTCAAAGAGCTGCAACCATATATGTGTTATTGTTGATTAAATTATCTATTGTTATAAAAGCTTAAGTTGTTAAGAAATGAAAATTTTAATCATTTAAACATAATATCTAACATTCCCCTTCACATGTGTGTTCAAACTCTCATTAATTTCATAAGTAGACTCGACACGTAGGAATTTTAACATTTTAAATGAGAGATAGAATGAAGACAGTTATCGAACTCAAAAATTGTCTCATGCTCATATGTTAAATTATTGATTGTTCAAAAAATTTAAGTTGTTAGGAAATAATTAATTTAACCATTTAACTGTATTCTAATAGATATATGTGTTATCATGTCTGTGATGGTTTTTTTTTTTTTTTTTTTGATAAGGCAATGTGCGTTTGGATCTTGCTTTGTAAAATAATTGTTAGAAAGTTGTGAATTTAATCACCAAACAATTATTTAATTGAACAATCTTTTTACTCATAGGTGATTTTAAACTAATCCCTAATAAGTTGGATTCAACATATGGAACTAATCCTTAATAAGTTAGATTCAACATATGTGATTATTCTAATACCTTTCATATGTTCTAAGACACGCTTAATTATCAATTATCCCAAAATTTTAAGCCCCTAAAAAACAAGAGGGGAATTTAATCAGTTAATCATAATGATAACGATAATAAATAGTAATGGTGATGATGAAGAGAGGAAAGGATTGGTATTGCACCTAATGCAATTGTGTCTGTTTGGAAATAGCTTATCTATTTTTTAACTAAAAATTTTTTATTGAAAATATGCTAAAGTATATTTGTACTTTGAAAACAAGAAAAAAAAAAAAAATTTTAAAAAACTGTACATAAAAGTTAAAAAATTAAAAATGTAAAAAGTAAAAAATAAAAAATAAAAAAATAAAATTGTGAGAGAAAAGTGGGTTAATTGCATAAGGTGCAATGTTGCACCTGAGGTAAACCTGTTTTGCATGGGTTAATAGTACGGATGCGTATATTTCGTTTGTTGGCTTGAAAACCAAAGAAGCTGCAGCAAAAGCAGCAGCAGTTTCAGCAGCAAGATCAGCTCCCTGATTGTCCTCATCAATTCTATAAGCTGGACGTGGAGTGGTCATGTCTTCTGGTCTTTGCCAACATGGATGATCAGAATCACCATCACCAACTTGACCATATAGAACGTGTGGCTCAGGATGGGCTTTGATCAAGTAATCTGTGCCCCATTTGATTTCTTCCAGTGCATGTGAAAGCTCATCTTTTTCCTTCAGTTGAGCTTGGAACTCTATTGTGCTCCATGAAAGCATTGTTATTGTGAATGAAAATGGGAAACCAAACTTTACGTTATCCCCGGCATCGTAATATCCTCCCTCAAGATCAACCTATATATTGTGTGAAAAAATATATTATACCATTCATGTACACAATTGAAACGTATATAGAATATTCACTTAATTTAATTATTATATAACAAATATGGTTCATACGTACATGTTCACAAATTGAGGTGTGCCACGTTTGGGATTACTCTATCATATAAATTTTTAAGAAAAAAAAAAAAGAATTTAATTGTTGAAACCATGTACCCACCATTTTTTTTCCTCTAAAAATGTATTATTTTTGAAATTTTGGGTAAAAACTATAAGAAGAAGAATAATCAATAATTTGTATAATCCATTTCCTAATGAAGATTTTGTTTCTCAAATGATAAACTACCATGATATTAATTATTTAATTGAATAAAAAAAATAAAAATTGCAGAGAAGGTCAAAAAATATTCAAATGTTTTGATTATATAGTATTTATAAGAGGATGGTATAACCCCAAAAATCAAAATTTCTTTTCGTGGGTATTGTTGCATATTGCTATATTAATGAAATATTTAATGTCTTGAGTGTTTTTGTGGGAATTTTTTTCTTTTTTTTAAGGTTGGAGTTGGTTACTATAGCTGTTTAAGATTCCTAACAAGTGTTTGATAGAATGCATTTGAGAGCTTTGTTCTCTGTTAGTGTTGGTAGCAATAGTTTTAATAAATGCATTTTTTGTTCATGGAATCTTTTAACCTTGTAATTAAGAACATTGTACTTCAGTGACATTATTTGGTCTTCTTTATGAATAGAACTAAGTACAAATTGAATCTTCTCACTCCCCCACTTAGGGTGTGGTTGGATATCGCTTATTTTGCTGAAAACTGAAAATACTATAGCAAAATAATTTTTATGTGTGAATAATGCCGTGAAACTCATTTTTAATGAAAGTTTTTCTGAAAAAAGAGATTTGTGAGTCCCGTAAATAGTGCACGGGACCCACTGGAAAAGCATGAAACGCACTTTTCTCTCAAAAAAAGAAAAAAAAAAGGAAAAAAAAAGAAAAGAAACGCAAACGCAAACAAGCTGTATCCAAACGGGTTCTTATTGTTACAATTATCAAAAAATAATTTTTAAAGCTTAAATCCTTGGAGAAGAGCCTAATCAAATTGATAACTATACGTATGGTTAGAGATTTCTCATATGCAATGCAAGTATCAGTTAGCAATGCTGGATACTTCCAATCCCCAAGCGCAAAAAACAAACCTCACTTGAACGGTGTCTACTATAGCCCCCAGTCCTAGGCTCCCAGCGCAGAGGTGTTGAGCCTTAAGAAAAATTCTGACATTGGTATGAATTTCATATATACAGATAATAGTTTGAGTATTATTGCTTTGGTTTGGCAAGTTTTTGCATATTTAATTATGTATTATATATGTAACAAGTAGATAGCATTTTACGAAAGTTTCTTAAAAATAATAGGGAAGATGATATATAGTTTTAAGACCAGGTTTAAAGACAATCCAACGAAAGCATGATAGTTGTGGGGATCGACAAATATATTTTGGTTCTCTGTCTATAAAATTCTAATTAATCTCTTTTCATTCCCTTTGTTTTGCAGATCAAGAGTGCATCTTTTTCATTAGCCTTCAACCCTGACAATTCAAATTGCAAGGTAATTGTTAAGGATGATTTCTCTTATTCTTTTTAAAAAAAAAAAAAAAAAAAGGTTTTACAAGATTTATTATAATCTAGCTCTTACTCTATGTTTTCAATTCTCTTTTTCATCTTGACTATTTATCATTATTGTTGGAAAATTTTCAATTCGGCATAGGATCTAGAGAAAATATGGTGGCAATTTGAGAGGTAATTTTTGTTTTTTGTTTTTAATCATTCCACTCTTTTGCTAAATTAATTTGATTGAAGTAGTAAGTTTTGTTCTTAGGCTGTTATTACCTATTCTTTGTTTGATAGCAAAAGATTTTGTCTGTGATCGTGTTGCATAGTCACTAACTGTTTGGGATTAGATTGAGGTGCTCTTACTAACTTCAGGTTTTAATAATCTTGAGAATTGCTTTTATCTTGACATTTTTTTTTTTTTTGGCTTGGTATTAAAGGGAAAATGATTTGGCTAGGAAGGGGATCCTTCTACTAAAATGTAGATTCATGGGAGAATGTGGTGTTTTGATTGAGACCATGTTTTCTGTCCCTACTAGGAATAAGATAAGTTTTGGTATTGATACGAAGTTATATTTTCCACTTTTTTTTTCTCCCTCTATTTTATTGATACGAAGAAATAGTGAGAACTTATTTAAGGTTTTTATCATTCTTTTTTTTTTTTTTTATCACTTTTTTTTCTATGGTAGAATGAAAACCATACAGAGTTTGAGGAAAGTATGTGCTTTTGAAAATCTCAATATGAAATTTAATAAATTTAAAGCCAGTAACATAGTATCAAAGTTTTCCACCAAAAAAAGGGGGAATATATATATATATATATATATATATATAAACAAGAGTGTCAAAGTTCTAAAGTATCAGCAAGTTCGGTTACATGTGCATCAGGTGCCTCAGGTGCCACACTGATGCAACCCAAGCTACATCACAATGCAACGGACAATGCATCAATAGAGCATCAGTGTACATCAGATCAAGCAAAAGCCTTTGATGATGTAGCAGCAAGTGCCAAAGTAACAAATGTGAAGATTGAAGAGCTAACTGATTGTTTAACTAGTGAATCTGATGTAGCACAGTTGAAGAGAATTAAGAGTTGTATAGATATGCCTAAACTACAGAATAGGGATGTAGCATAATTGGTTTTGTGTTGTAAGCTTCTTGTAGTTTTGTACCTAACTAAAGGTAGGCTAATGACTCGCGTGTGGTAGTTAGATAAATTGTTAGAATGTGTTCACACGTGCATAGCAGTTTATTTAGGCCGTTACATGCTCGGTTTGGGTATATAAGTGTACAGATCATTCTATTAATAACAGATTATTCATTTCAATCACAAATTTAGTTTCTCATATGGTATCAAAGCAAAACCTCTAGATTTTCTCTTCTCTTTTCTAGGGTTTCTCAGTTCAATTTTGGGGATTTTTTTTTTCATCTGCCATTGTCATCTTCCTTGAAGCTTTCTTCATTCACCATTGTTGTGTTCTATAAGCTCTTTCAATGGCAGAAACAGCAGCGGCCAATACTTCCACTACAGAGGCTTCATCTTCTTCACAAGATTCATACAATCTTAGTGATCCTCTGTTCTTGCATCCTGGAGAAAATCCAGGAGCAATTCTCACTTCTCAACCGTTAATTGGAGGAGAAAATTATCTTGCTTGGGCGAGATTAGTGAGGAAATCTCTAATTGCCAAGAACAAGGTTGGATTTATTGATGGATCTTTAACCATTTCTTCACCATTGGTGAATACACCAGTAGCTGCTCAAGCTTGGATACGTGCAGACAACATGGTAGGAACTTGGATCATCAACTCCGTATCACCAAAGCTCCAAGGTAGCATCATCTACAGAGACATTGCTTTGGAGATTTGGACTGATCTTCGGGATACTTTCTGTCAAGAAAATGGGACCAAAGTCTTCAACATCCAGAAACAGATTGCTGAGATTCATCAGGGAGAGCAATCACTCACTGATTACTTCACTCAACTCAAGGTTTTATGGGATCAGTTGTAGAATTTGAGTCCATTTCCTCAATGTACCTGTGGTCAGTGTGTGTGTGGCATTAATCAAAGGCTGAAGAGTCTTCAATCTAAGGAATCCACCATGAAGTTTCTTATAGGGGTAAATGATGCTTTCTCTCAAGTCAGAACTCAGATATTGTTAATGGATCCTTTGCCTTCTGTCAATAAGGCACACTCCTTGTTCATTCAAGAAGAAATGCAAAGATCTGTGACCAATCCTGTTAAAGTTGAATCAACTGTTTTGGCTACCAAAAGCTTAGACAACAATTTCAAAGGGAAAGAGAGACCTGTGTGTACTCATTGTGGGAAAATGGGTCATACCGTGGACAAGTGTTACATGTTGCATGGTTTCCCGCCGGGGTTTAAGTTCAAGAACAACAAGAATGCCACTGCTCATCAAGTCTCATCTAATCTTGAGTTGATTCAAGGTAATCAGTGCAATGGAGTTCATGAATTTACTGCAAACATGCCTGTTTATCAAACTCCTTCATTCACTCAAGATTAGTATCAACAGCTCCTAACCTTGATTGGTTCTTGTTCTACTTCACAACCCACAACAGGTCAGGCCCCTCATGTAGCCAATGCCGTGACTTACACATCCAATGCTGTTGCAGGTAACCTCACTAACTTTAAGCACTCAGTCTTCTCTGCTAAGACAGTAAATAGGAGAGCTTATAACTTCAACACATGGGTTATAGACACTGGAGCTAGTGATCACATAGTCTGCTCTATAAAATTGTTGACTTCTTATACTGAAATTCCACATTCCATGGTTGACTTGCCTAATGGGGAGGTTGCTGTTGTCACACACATAGGAACCATACACCTTTCCTCTCACATTACCCTTACCAATGTGCTTTGTGTACCTTCTTTCACATTTAACCTACTATTTGTCAGTGCCTTAACTAAAACTCAACCCATATGCCTTGTTTTTCTGTCCAAATTTTGTTTTATACAGGACCTTACCTGTTGGAGCACGATTGGAATGGGCCAAATGCATGATGGCCTGTATATGTTGTAAGATTCTTGCTTGGATCAAGCCACCAATTGTCTTGCTGATTTTCTATCAAAGCAGTCTTTTAAATCTTTTTCTACTGCTTGTTCATCTACTCTTTCTACCAATTTGTTTTTCCTTTGGCATTCAAGGCTTGGACATCCCTCTGATGTGAAGGTTCAGTCCTTAAGCCATGTTTTTCCTTTTCTTAAGAACTGTTGTAATAAAACTTGTACTGTTTGCCCTTTTGCAAAATAGAAAAGAATTCATTTTCCCTTCAATAATAATAAATGTTCTCATCCTTTTGATCTTGTCCATATGGATGTTTGGGGCCCTTTTTCTGTTTTAACTTCTAATGGTCATAAATACTTCCTCACTATTGTTGATGATGCATCTAGAGCTACTTGGATTTTCTTACTCAAAGCAAAATTTGATGTTAGACCATTAATTGTTTCCTTTTACAACATGATTCTCACACAATTTGGAACCAAAATTAAGGCCATTAGATCTGACAATGCCTTAGAGTTTAGCATTCCAGACATCTATAATTCCAACAGAATCATTCATCAAATGAGTTGTGTTTATACTCCATAACAGAATTCAGTTGTGGAGAGAAAACATCAACACATCCTTGCTACTGCTAGGGCATTGCAAATTCAATCTAATGTTCCTTTATCCTTTTGGGGAGATTGTGTTCTTACTGCAGCCTTCTTAATTAATAGGCTTCCTTCTCCAATCCTTGATCATAAAACACCTTTTGAGATCTTATTCAACAAACCACCTTCTTATTCTCACCTTAGGACTTTTGGATGCTTATGTTTTGCTACTAATCTTACTCCTCATAAGCATAAATTCACTCCTAGAGCTAGAAGATGTGTTTTTCTAGGATACCATTTTAATGTCAAAGGTTATAAACTTCTTGATCTTGATTCTCATACCACTTTCCTTTCCAGGGATGTTATTTTTCATGAATCAGATTTTCCTTTCTCTTCTAATACTAATTCTTAGTCTCTTAATCTCATTCCTTTGCCCATTTTCTCTTCTAATTCTACCCAATCTTCTGTTTTCATTGATTTTCCTTCTTCCAATCCTTTCTATTCTTCTTTGCCCATATTTGATGATACTATTGTCCAAATTCATCATGATTTTGATAAGGACATTCAGGAGTTTCCTGATGTATCTGATTCATCTCATGCCCGTGATTTGTCCAATCAGCCACCTGTTGAACAGCCACATGTTGGTCAGCCACATGTTGCCCTTAGAAGGTCTAATAGACCTACTAAGACTCCTTCCTATCTTGCAGCTTACCATTGTAATCAGGTTTCATCTGTAGCCCTTCCAATTTCCTCCATTTCAGGTACCTCACACCCCCTTCACTCTTGTATTTCTTACACTAACCTTTCCCTTTCATACAAGTCCTTTTGTTGTGCCATTTCTTCAATCATAGAACCTGCTTTTTACCACTAAGCAATAGGTAATCCCAAATGGCAAGATGCTATGGATGCTGAAATTAAGGCATTAGAAGCTAATAATATTTGGACTATTACTTCATTGCCACCAGGAAAGAAACCTATTGGATGTAAGTGGGTCTATAGGGTCAAATACAAGTTAAATGGTTCCATTGAGAGGTATAAAGCAAGACTTGTTACTAAGGGTTTCACCCAAAAGGAAGGACTTGACTATATTGACACATTCTCACCTGTTGCTAAGATGGTATCTGTGAAGTGTGTGCTTGCTGTTGCTGCTGTGAAAGGCTAGTTTCTCAGCCAACTTGATGTTAACAATGCATTTCTCCATGGAGATTTGCATGAGGAAGTGTACATGTCCCTTCCACCAGGATTTCACAGCAAGGGGGAGCAATGCAGTAAGGGGGAGCAATCACAGTTGGTATGTAAACTCAACAAATCTCTATATGGACTAAAACAGGCATCTAGAATGTGGTTTTCCAAGTTTTCCACTGCTTTAGTTGAGTTTGGCTTTGTTCAATCTAAGGCAGACTATTCCTTATTCACTAGACAACAAGGTGAGTCATTCATTGTGTTGTTAGTGTATGTGGATGATGTTTTAATTGCAAGTAATGATCAGAAAGGGGTTGAAGATTTCAAGGTGTTGTTAGATCAAAAGTTCAAGTTAAAGGACTTGGGAGAATTGAGGTATTTTCTTAGATTAGAGGTTGCTAGAACAGATAAAGGAATCTCATTATGCCAAAGAAAGTATGCATTAGAGATATTGGAAGATGCTGGTTTGCTAGGATGTAAGTCTTCTAAGGTTCCTATGGATCAAACCTTGAAGCTTAGTAAGTTTGATGGTGAGTTACTTGATGATCCGAGCCAATATAGGAGACTGGTTGGGAGGCTCTTGTATTTAACCATAACCAGACTTGATATTACCTTTGCAGTCCACAAGCTAAGCCAATTCATGGCAAGGCCACGAAAACCCCATTATGCAGCTGCTCTTAAAGTCCTACATTACCTCAAGAATGAACCCGGTAAAGGGGTATTCTTTTCTGCTAGCTCAGAGCTTCATGTAAAGGGCTTCTATGATGCTAATTGGGCTTCTTGTCCAGACACAAGGAGGTCTGTAACAGGGTATTGTATCTTCCTCGGAGATTCTTTAATTTCCTGGAAATCAAAGAAGCAAGCTACTGTATCAAGATCTTCACTTGAGGCAGAGTATAGAGGAATGGCTGTGAGCACTTGTGAGATTGTATGGATTCTCTATTTGCTAAAGGATTTACATGTCAAGCATGATAGAGAAGCACTTCTATTCTGTGATAGTCAGTCTGCTTTACACATAGGATCAAATCCAGTTTTCCATGAAAGAACAAAACATATAGAAATTGATTGTCATATTGTGAGGGATGAGGTGTTGGCTAGAGTGATCAAGCTGAATCATGTAAGGACCTATTGCCAGCTAGCAGATTTGTTAACCAAAGCTTTAGGGTATAAGCAATTTTCTGAGTTAATGTCCAAGATGGGACTAATAAACATTTACTCTCCCTCAGTCCATCTTGAGGGGGCGTGTCAAAGTTCTAAAGTATCAGCAAGTTCTGTTACATGTGCATCAGGTGCCTCAGGTGCCACATTGATGCAGCCCAAGCTGCATCACAATGCAGCGGACAATGCATCAACAAAGCATCAGTGTACATCAGATCAAGCAAGAGCCTTTGATGATGTAGCAGCCAAGTGCCAAAGTAACAAATGTGAAGATTGAAGAGCTAATTGATTGTTTAACTAGTGAATTTGATGTAGCACAGTTGAAGAGAATTAAGAGTTGTATAGATATGCCTAAACTACAGAATAGGGATGTAGCATAGTTGGTTTTGTGTTGTAAGCTTCTTGTAGTTTTGTACCTAACTAAAGGTAGGCTAATGACTCACGTGTGGTAGTTAGATAAATTGTTAGAATGTGTTCACACATGCATAGCAGTTTATTTAGGCAGTTACATGCTCGGTTTGGGTATATAAGTGTACAGATCATTCCATTAATAACAGATTATTCATTTCAATCACAAGTTTAGTTTCTCATAGTCTCATGCATAAAGCTTCACTGTTAATTCGTTACGACCATTTTTCAACATGGCACTATCCTTTGTATTTCACTAACACATAACTGCATGAAGAAAACAAGCATATATACCAGCCAAAGTTAACTTGCACCTATATGCTTTATAATTGTAATGAAGAAAAAAATTAATAATAAAGATAAAGATCGAAGAATAAAAGTAAACAATTTACACAGTGAGGGCTATAGTAAGAAGTGTTAATATATATGTATATATGAGACAAAATTTAGATACAAATTTGGTTGTAACCTAAGGCGCACTACAACTTCCTTTAAAAGAATTAACATTACTATATATTTTAAAAATCTAACCATTAGATTGCATGTTCTTTACACTCTTAACATACATGTCAAATTTTATGTTAATCGAATATTATTTACTATATGATTCACAAACTCATTTTTTATACATAATTTTATACTACAAAAACTTGCAATTTAAAAAATTTATCGATGACATAGCTATTAATCTTTAATCTTCTCGAAATTTTGTAAGCATGAAAAATATAAGAAGAAAATATAATCAAATTGTGGATTTATCAAAATTCACATCCAATAAAAAAGAAAATTAAGTGAAGTTGTAGTTTTAGGCTACAACTATGAAGTCGGGATTATCTTACTCCTGCTTCGCTACCATCTGAAAGTGCAGAATATCCACGCCATTGCACTCTCTGGTTAGGTGGCAATTTCCCTGAACGTTGGGCCTCATAATATAACAAAGACTTGTTCAGAGCTTCCCCGTAATCTATTGAAGTAACTCCATCACCATGAACTAATAAAAAGATACACAGGCTAACCAAACCAAAGATAATGCTAGAAAGCATTGCTCTTATTGTGTGAAAAAGCATTTTTTTTGGTGAAAATAATATGAATGAACAATGCCTAAGATAATAATGAAGGCCTTTCATAATAAATAAATCATAACTGGTATTTATAGAGTTATCATATATTCGAGGGCAATGGGCCAATCTGTAAATATTCAATTCGATAAAGCAGACTGACTAATCAAGATGACAATCTGGGCTCAATTAAATTATTAAAGCATGTCAACTAAACAATTTTAAATCCAATTCAACAATCATATATAATATATTAAAGTAGATGTCTAATTAAGTCCAACTTTCATTATATAGTATATGATATGATTTACTAATTAGTTGTTCTTAAAATATTGATAATAGAGTTTTAGTTGAAGTAGTTTTTTTTAGAAAGAAAAAGAGGGTTGTTGTTCGGAGATTTAAGTTTAGAATTTTTTATAACAGATTTTTACTTTGTATAAAATTTTTTCCTCCCGTTCAAGCAAATGCAGTCTAAGTTGAGTAAAATAGAACTTGAGAGGTGGGCGGTCACTGCTTGGGCAATTTGGAATGCAAGGAACAAATATTATTTTGAGAAGATACAACACCACCCGAAGCTGATCTTGGACAGCGCTGGAGCTTTCTGTGAGGAGTACCAACGTCTGATGGCTACCCAACGCGTGGTCTAATACAATGTAATAGCTGCTCGAGTTTTTGTTGTCTAATGGGACCAAATAAGGTGTTGGCTGGACTTTGTATACGTGTTATTAAATCAATAAAAAATTTCTGTCGTTTATCTCAAAAAAGTAAGATGTATTTTTTTGGAAAGATAAAAACGTAGTCCTTTCATCATAAATAAATCATAACTGGTATTTTATGGAGTTACTATATATATATATATATTGGACAATGGGGCATTTTTTTTTTTTTTTTTTTTTTGTTGAGAAACCAACGGGGCATTAAGTTCTAACATTTTGGAAAAGAATTAAGAAAGATTGCAATTTAGGCATTGTGGAATAAGATAAGTAAGATGTATTTTTTGGGGAGCATGTCATAACCAATCTGTGAATATTCAATTTAATAAATGTGTAAGAGGTGGCTAAATTAAAATATTCAAACATGTCAACTAAACAATTTTAAATCCAATTCCATAATCATATATAGCGTATTAAAGTAGATGCCTAATCAAGATTCTAAATTACCTTGCCAAAAAAATTCAAACTTCAAAGTAGATTATTTTGCATTCCAATTTTGTGCTAAGTACTCTTGTAATTATGAACGAATTACATGTCAAACATCCTTCCAAATTCTTAACTATACTCTAATTTTGTATCAATAATATTAAATACAAATTAATGCATCTAAATTTAGAAAATAAAAAATATATATATTTTGAATTTATTTTTTTATAGTGTTATGAATTTTTATAGTTTGTTAATTATTATGTAAACACATTATTTATATGTGTATGTGTGTCTAATTAATTTTCGTGGGTTCTAGCTAGCTCAACTGGTAAAGTCTTTAATGGTTGAATAAGAGATTTGGGATTCAATTCCCACCTACACCAAAAAATGATTGGTGTCTTGGTCTGATAATAAAGAGCTATCATTAGGAGTGGACGCCATAAGTTGAAACTCTCTCTCAAAAAAATTAATTTTCAATTGTACTCTAATTTTGTTGGCACAATTAGAGTATAATTTCCACACGGGTAATTATAGAATACTTCTAGAGTGCCATAAATATATTTTTCTTCGTCTCATATAATTGTAGGTCTTACTAATTAAATTTATAATGGGACATTTCCCTTTTCACGCTATTGAACTCTTTCGTTATATGGCAATTTTCCTGAACGTTGGCCCTCATAATATAACAAAGACTTGGTCAGAGCTTCCCCATATTCTAATAAAGCAACTCTATGAACCAATAAAAAGATACACAGGCTAAACAAACCAAAGATATTATTGCACGAAGAGATTTCGCTAATGTGAAAATAATTTATATCATATCATATTATATACTATACAATAAAAGTTGCGCTTAAAAGTCGTAGTTGCGCCAAGTTGCTTTATTAAATTACAACAATATTTTGAATAAAAAAAATTTTAGATAGAGACAATAACTTTTTTATTTTTATCAATTTTTTTAGATAAAATAATAATAAGTGTTTTAACAAAACATGCAACATGCATCTAAGTTTCAGTTGATAGAGACAATAATTTATTTATTCTTATCAATTTTTTAAAATAAAATAACAATAAGTGTTTTAACAAGACATGAAACATACATCTAAATTTTAGTTGATAGAGACAAGAACTTATTTTTTTCTTATCAATATCTTTAGATAAAGTAACAATAAGTGTTTTAACAAAACATGCAACATGCATTTGAGTTTTAGAAATTTAAATCCTACTTCAACTAAAAATTTAGGTGAAAACACCATTTTGGTCCCTACATTTTAAGGTTATAGTTAATTTGGTCAACACATTTTGGTAGCAGTTAATTTGGTCCATGTTATTTTCAACTTGTGATTAAGTTGGTACCTACAGTCAACTTACTAACGGAAAATGCCTACGTTTCAAACAATTTGCACATGTGGCATGCACGTGGCTAATAAAACAATAAAAAAATGTTTAATTAATTTTTAAAAAGCCATGTCAACATTTAAAAAAAAAATAATAAAATACACATCTGTAAAGTCCAAATTTTTAGGTTGGCAACCACGAACAAATTGTAACCTTTATAGCTTAGTTTTGTCTAGTGTTTAGTCTAGAAATATTCGGAAACAAGACAAATGAAGTTCTGAACAATTGAAGACTCAAAAAATTAGAAAAAGCATGTGCAGATAAGTTTCTTTTATCTTGACCAATCGAGATGCACATCTCGACCGATCGAGATTTGTGTAGATTGTAGATCTGGCTTTGTCTACCAACCGTTGGATTTAGGGTTTTGATGGATCTTAAGTATATATAAATACAAACCCTAGAGCACGTTTTTACACACTCAAGAGGGTAGTGTTTCGTATACAAATCTAGAGTTTTCCAAACCCTTTTGAAACTACAGCTGGAGATTTTGTGCAAACAACAGATCTAGTTATAAAGCAAAGTTGTTGCATTCAATCAATCGCAGTTGCTGATCTAAATGTTTGAGTAAAGATCTCAAAGTCATAAATTGGAGGTTTGTGCTGCTAATCTAAACCTTTGAGTGGAGATCTCAAAGTCACAAACTAGAGTGATTGTGTGCAACAGTTTCATAGTAGAAGAATCTGTGGATTCAGAGCTATGTGTGGTCACGCCAGTAAAATTGCATATGGTTAAGTCTATTGTATAAACTTTGATTCTATTAGTGAAATTTTTCCTTGAGAATTTTTTAGGTTAAATCTTCCCCAGTTTTTTACTTTGAAACTGTAATTTCAAAAGTTTTCCTAAGTCATCATTCTTAGTGTTCATGTGGATTGTGATTGTGTGAGGCTTGTTTAAATCAGATCTAATTGCATAACTAATCATTTTAATTAATTGACTAGAAATTTGATTGAATCTTTACTTAACTTCTTTTTCATTTTTTTTTATTATAAAAATTTTGGAAATTTGGATTGTTTTTCGTGTGTAATATTAATATATGTGTTCTTAAATTAAAGCACAATATGATTAGAGACATTATTCAAGTTGTAAAAGTTAGGGTGTTAACTATTTGAATAAAATCAACACTAAAACAGATTATTTAAATATCAAAATATGACTTAAAATACAATTTATTTTAGTTTTACAAATACAATTGATTTTTTAATCTTAAGTTTGGAATTAATTATTTTAGAATAACCTTATTTATGTAAGTTTTAGAAAAGATTAATTGCTTGAGTTCGAATCGCACTCTTCATTAATAAATAAGGAATTATAAAAAAAATAATTAGAAAAGTTTTTTTTTGATAATTTTAATTAGAGATTATATAAAAGGACAAATACACAAAATTATGCGTTATATACAATAATTGTCATTCATTTAGTTAGAAACATATTCTAAAATTATGTAATAATAACTCATTTAGTTATTATTTCATTAAGATATATATATATATATATATATATATATATATATATATATATATATAAAGAAAATTTATGATTAAAGTCGTGCAATGCATGAGACTTTCACTAGTATAATTAAATTTTGACAACTACCTACCAAAAGTTGAAGACTTTATTTAAATAAAGTTTAATTATTGAAGTTTGGATTAGAATTAATGCTCTCAAAAACCAATTTTATAAATTGTTATAAAGTAATAAAAGTCTTTTTCACATACTTAATTATTATGGGTTTATCTAACATAAAACTTTTATGTTCTTTCTCATGTGCCTTTCATGTAGAGTATCTATGTCACGCCCCGAACCTAACTATAAAGATAGGCACCTGACAATGGCCGCATGCTTATAAAGTAAGCACCCTATAAGTGTGCAAGGTATTCTTAGCAACAAAAATTTATTCTAAAAAATTACATCAAATAAGACCAAAATTCCTCAACAATTTCTTTATGAATAGATCTCCAACAATTCAAAATGAACAAAATCCAACACCATGTACATAATGCCAATTGGCCAATAGATATAAGATTATTACAAGACCATCTAATTCCAAAGTCACTAAGTTTCTTTCCCTGCTCAACACAATAGCAAAACTCCCAAAACTTGCTATTCTTCACAATTTGAAACTGGAGGGGAAATGGGGATGAGTTGACAACTCAATAAGTAATCAAAGTCCTAATAAGTTCTATTAAGCAAATAGATCTGTAAAATAATACGTTGAACATAGATTGAATATTTTAATCTTACAAATATATCATAAATGGATTAGAAAATAATCAGTTTTCCATATATCAAAAGCTGTAATATTACAATAGGTTCCAAAAGCACATAAGCTATTTCAAGGACTCAAAACAGTTTAAATACTCAAACATAATTCATATTCTTAACAATATTTTATGTTTATGACTATGGTCATGCTATATCTCTATGACTAGGCATTAGATTCAAAATAAACTAGTTTTGTGCTAATGTATATCCCCCATTAGCTGGGTCTAAAAACACGATAGGCTCGTGATGCCCCAAATAGAACTAGTTTCGGTATCAATGAATAAGCCCTATATTGTCCAAAATCATATATATCAAATCAGAGTTCAAACAAAAATATATCTCATTAAAATACATACATACATATATATATATATATATATATATATATAAAATCGTATATTCAATAATCAGATATATTTATGATAAATTCTTTATTCTTTACTTTAAATCAATAATAAAATTGAAATAAAAAAATGTAATTGTCACGCCCCGAACCCAACTACAAAGATAGGCACGTGACAATGGTCGCACGCATATAAAGTAAGCACCCTACAAGTGTGTAAGGTCTTCTTAACAACTAAAATTTATCCTCAAAAAATTACATCAAATAAATCCAAAATACCTCAACAATTTCTTTATAAATAGATCTCCAATAATTCAAAAGGAACAAAATCCAAACCTTGTATACATAATGCCAATTGGCCAATAGATATAAGACTATTACAAGACCATCTAATCCCAAAATCACTAAGCTTCTTTCCCTGCTCACAAGACAACAGTAAAACTCTTAAAACTTGTTGTTCTTCACAATCTGAAACTGGAGGGGAAAATGGGGTGAGTTGACAACTCAATAAGTAACCAAAATCCTAATAAGTTCTATCAATCAAATAGATCTGTAAAATAATAAGTTATACATAGATCAAATATTTTAATCTTACAAATATATCATAGATGGATTAGAAAATAATTAGTTTTCCATATATCAAAAGTTGTAAATTTACAATAGGTTCCCAAAACATATAAGCAGTTTCAAGGACTCAAAACATTTCAAATACTCATACATAATTCATATTCTTAACAATCTTTGATGTTTATGACTATGGTCACGCTATATCCTCGTGACTAAGCATTAGATTTAGAATAAACTAGTTTCGTGGTAATGTATATCCCCCATTAGCTAGGTCCATGCCTTAGATAGAACTAATTTCAATACTAATGAATAATACCTATTGGCTGGGTATCAAAGTCAAAACATAGTCATATTGTCCAGAATCATATATATCAAATAAGAGTTCAAACAAAAATATATCTCATTCAAATACATATATATATATATATATATATATATATATATATAATTATATATTCGATAATCAAATATTTGTGATAATTCTTTATTCTTTACTTTAAATCAATAGTACAGTTGAAATAAAAATGTAACAATTATAAACAATATTCAGTAGTTAAAATATTGTAGTATAAGCAAAATAAAACCAATTAGAATAAGGTTACTTAGCTAGCTCACCACAAAAGAACTTCTCCTTAACACTTCCTCTAAAATCCTTAGATATCACCTAAAACAATTTTTCAAGTACCATTTACTCAATAATCAAATAATTTAAGAAAACTTATAACGGTACCTGATCAAAAGAGAAACTATTAAAAATATCTAATAACTTTCCACTATTATCTCACACCAAAAACCCACATATTCATAATATATATTTCCTTTGCTTTCTGGCACTACTAGTTCCCTAGGATAAGGCCTATAGATTATACATAGGGTCAAAAGTCACTTTGTAAAAGAAGAGCACCACCTAGACTCATCTCCATGTATACAAATTCACCTTTTTTTTTTTTGGTGATAGCTTGTCAGAACTCAGAGCCTAGACTACTAGACTTTTTGTTTTCATAAGTCCAATACTTCGGGCACTATTTCTTAAAGAAAATCTGTGCAGGAACCTATGAAGCATGGGTGCGTTTCTAGATTCGGGTGTGGGTGTTGGACTCGATAATTTTTGAAAAAGTTGGGTGCAAGTGCGGAGGGGTGCGGTGATTAAAAAATTATTAAAAATATTTTTATTTATATTTTCTATATATTTCCTTCATATACCAGTACCTAATAACAACCCTAGGTAAGATGTGGAGCTAATCTTTGTCCACTTTGGAACCTAACTTTGTCTATTTTAAGTAACTGGTGGTCAATCATGCATCTCAGCCTCTAGCCTTTATAAACACAAACACAAAGTATCCCAATGCAAAACTTGAAACAAAAACATCAAAATGGAGCCAGTTCCATACACAGACCCAAGCTCCAGCAACTCAACTTTATCATCATCATCACCAATCCCACTATGGGATGACATGTTCTGGCATGATTCAAGGCCGATTTCGGCCTGTTTCTGCCATTTCGGTTGCCGGCCGATACACCCCGATTCTGGCCGAATTGACCCGGTTCGGCGCGAATCGAAGCCGAGTTGGCGCGAATCAAGTTGAGTCGGCGCGAATCCGTGAAAAAAAATAAATAATAAAAAATAGCTCAGATGCGGCATCGACATGCGGGCAACCGCGTCGGACTCTAGTGTTGCACCCTCCCAACCGCATTTGTGCTTCATAGGCAGAAACCTGACCACCAAGCATAACAATCTGTTGATTCTATCGATACTTAACGCCACAAAGGGCATAAAAAAGATTAAATTACCGAGAATAGAAAAATCTACATGTACCTAGCATCTAAATTGCCAAAATATAAATTTAAATCCTTCTTTGTTTACATTATAAAACTCATTGGATATTTAGATAGTCTCTAGCCAAAAACACCCACATAAAAATATTCTAATTTCATATAAAACTTAAATTTGATGAAAGATGAGATTTCTTAGGCTCTTACCTCAACTATGTCGTCAATTTTTCTCTAATTGAATATTCTAAGTAGTCTCCTCTTTCAAAATATTTGTTAACTATACGCTGACTTAATTAACTTATATATGGCTAAAGTTTCAACCTTATTTTTTAAAAACTCCCTTAATAATATTAATTATAAAATTGACCTCACAAATTTTTTTTTTTTTTAGAATAGTTGACCCCACAAAAAAATTTACTTAAATACCCCACCTTTTTAAGTCTTTGTTTGTTTTTTTTTTTTGGCTATTACAGTAACAATTATAAACAATATTTAGTAGTTAAAATAGAGTAGTATAACAAAATAAAAATCTATTAGAATAAGGTTACTTACCTCCAAAAGCCATACCAAAAGGACACCAAAATTAGGAGTTCAGCCTATTACAATCCTATACACAAATTAATTCATAGACTTAGACAAAGCTACTTAATCCAATTTAAGCCTATTTTTCCTAAACTTAATTTACTCCTCTCTAGAAACCTCAATTCAAGGAATACTCAAAATATATTCAATGGAGTAACTGACTTTACTGAGCATCCTAGAGTCCAACTAGTCCAGACCCTCATCCCTTCACATTAGAAATTTTTTATCCATTTAGCCTAAGCTCTTCTATTATCAAGAGATTCACCAAAACCATTCCCAACCCAATACATGCTTGAACTCGTAGGATTCCCAATCCAACTAATTGATCCAATAATAACAAAATATATCAAACCCCATAAAAATTAAAATGTTATTACTCCAAATTTATCCCCTTAAACGCATAAATAAAAATGGAAAAAGGCTAGGGTGATTACCTAGACTTAGGCAAATCAAGACTATAGATACAACCTTTCTCATATCTGAATAAGAAGCTAGAGCAACTGGTTGGTAAGGGAGAAAAACCTAGAGCTGAAACCCCAAGGAAAGCTAGTTTCTTGAGATGTTGGAGACCCAATTTCGAGTTTGAGTTACTGAAGCAATCGAATGTCAAAGAATCGTTGTGCTAAGAATGTAGTTGTGGCATCGTGGTCCAATTTTCTCCTCAGGGGTTCAGACTTAAGAGACGTAGCATAAAACAGAGAGAGAGAGAGAGAGGTCAAAGCTAATTGAGGGGGAGGGAGTTACAGCTACTAAGGGGAAAGGGGAAAGTGATTAGGGTTTGTTCCAAATCCAATTACCAAAATACCCCTATCTTAACTTATTTCTTTAAAAAATAAAATATTCACCTCAATGTCTAAAGCTAATATAAATTTAATACTCAGTATAATTCTCAAAACAAAATACATATTTATAAGATAAGAATTGCTAGACCTTAAAATTTATGGGTATTACAACTTATCCACTTGTATCTTCTTTGATTACTTTTGTTAGTGCTGTCAATTATAGTTGTTGCGGATTGTTAGGATTAGTTTCAAATTACTTAATTTGTTGTTACGGTTTTGATATACGAATGTAAGTTAATTATTGTGCTCTACTTCTCTATATAAAGACAAAGCTCATGTGTAAAATTAATAATACAAGATTAGTTCTCCTAGTTTTAGCTTATACTTTTCTTGAATTTAGCATTCTCTTTGTTTTTTGTTTTGTTTTCTTAAGAATATAGACAATGCTGGCTCAATAGTAGATATGATGTGGTCACCTAAGGCCCTAGGTAAAAAAAAAAAAGGCTCCCAAATTTTAACTAATAGGGTTATTTCTTTCTTTGTAATGATATTAATTAAGCCCAAATATTAGCCAATAAATAAAATAATATTTTTTATTGGATGAAAAACATGAAAAAAGAGAGAGAAATGCTAAGTCCATAACATTTTTCATAACACTTTCAAAATAAATCCTAAATGGCAGGTTGTTACAAGCTATTATTAATGGCAAAAAAAAAGTTTCAGTGGTGGTTTAAATTAGAACTAGTAACAATTTAACACTTAGAATTTGCTGTGAAAATATTATGAATGTAACACTTCTCAGAGAGAGAGAGAGAGAGCAATACACTAAAAATTTACTACATTTTTCACAAGTTGAGTTGACAAAATTTTACTAGTTTTCATTTAAGTTTACCAATAACATCATTTTTTTACTTACCACTATCAATATTCCATATGGTGTGAAAAGTTTTGTCAAATTCTTTGTCTATAGACTTTCTAAAAAAATAAATCTACATATGATAATTAGTAGTAATTTTGCATCTAAAACAAGATAATAGAGTTTAATTAATATTTACTTTTTTTCTAAAATTTATATATAGAAGGCCTTAATTTCAATTTTTGCCTCAAGCCCCCAAATGCATTAAGCCACCCTTGAATATAAAGGCACTATTAGAGGCAATTAAATATTGATAAATGGAAGCATATTTAGCCAATTTTTCTTTGTTTGATTACATTCTCTTTATATTGGTTTTAGAAATAAAGAATACATTTTATCTAGATGTTATTTTATTATTTTTAATATTAAATTTATAATATGGTATAGACTCCTAGAAATTTCTAATAACTTTGCAATTCCAATCTCATGGGTGCATTTGTATAAACTATTGGAAACTGTGTTTTGAGTTAAATAAACGTTTATTGAAAAAAAAAAAAAAATCTATGAGGAGTAGTGGTTGCAAAACAAAGTTTTGGGTTTTAAAAATGTTGTTTTAATCTTCCTAAATGCCTTACCAAACAGACCCCATATATATAGATAAGTAAAGAAAGCTCACTCAATAGTCGGAAACTACTTCTATGATAAAGAAAAATTATCAAATATGAATTAAAAAAAATTAAGCTTCAAAGCATTCAGCAATATAATGGGAAACGTCAGAAATACTATATAACAAAATGAGTATTGTATATGGGTCTCAAAAAATAAAAATTATTTTGAAAAGAAATTGCTAAGCATTTGCACTTCGTGCAAGACATTATCTGGTCTATATTACACTACAAAATCGAAGCCTCTGATTTTTTTTATTTTTTTACTTTCTAAAAGCTTACCATGTAGGATTTGAACTTGTCACAATTTTCCACATCAATAATATTTTTTTTTTTTAAATCTCTTTCAATTTCAAATGCAAACACAAACTCATTCTAGGTCTCTCTTTCAAAATACAAATACAACCTCAGTCTGAGGCTCTCTTTCAAAACACAAACACAAACTCAACCCCAGGAGATTTTGCAGAAACCTAGAGGACAGTGCTAAGACACGACCATGGTTGATTCTCCATATCTAGGTAAAGAGGTCAGTTTTTTCTTTTAAGTTGTTAGGATCATATTTTTCATGAGTTGACATATCATTTGACAAAATGCACTTTACTTGTATTTGGGTAGTTCTAAGTGGTTTATAAAATATCATGAAGTATGTCTTAGTACCTTATCAAGTGGTATTATTGAAGAAATGAAGATTGTACAAAGAAACAAGTGAAGAAAAGCTGAAAAAAGTGAATCTCAACACTAGTCTCAACACAAGCTTGATACCTAGCTTCTATCAAGAATAAATAAAGAATCTCGATACCTCTCGATCTATCTAGCTTCATAGATTCAAAGTTTTCATATTTGTTTTTCGCCCCATGATGACTTGGACTTCTAGGGTTTCTTTCACTATACTTCTAGGGGATATAAAAGCTTTATTTTAAAGTCATCACAAGACATAGAGACTCAATTAGAGGATCTACACACTAATTGTGAAACTATTGTGTTCTTATGTGCCTTAGGGTTTTGTGACCTAGTCCTTCTCTACAAGTGTATTGAAGAACTTTGCATCCAACAACAAACATCAATTGTTGGGAGTTATATTCACGTACTAGGATCCATGTAAAGGAAAAGTCTCTACAAGATCAAGACCAATTAGGGATTGGCATAAGGATTCAACTGTAGGTTAGTACTTTGGGATAGACCAAGTTTGGGGTAAGATTCTTTATACTTGTAATCTCTTGATTCCTGATTAGTGATTCTTGGGGGTCATGATCTGAAAATTACTCGGTAGGGTTTTTGCCTTGTGAGAGGTTTTCTCCATTAGTCAACAAATCATTATGTCAATTTATTTTCCGTTGCACTCTAGTTTATTTGGTGATTTGTTTGTGTTTTTACAATTTGCATGTAATTTGACCTAATTAATCAACTTAGATAATTGAATTAATTAACTAGGGTCAATCTATAACTAAACATAGTATTTTTTAATTTCTTTTGAGAGATTTTTTAAAATATAATTGTATGAAGTGATTCTGTAGGTGGGTTTTGTTTTGTTTAAGCCTTTGTGTTTTTCTTGGTTTTTTTTTTTCCTTGGGATTTGTTAGTTTTGAAAGGATAATTATAATGCGGCATCCTGAAGGAAGTCCTGTTCTTGAGTACTTGGCTACTGGCATCTTGATTAGACCCTTGGCATCTTAATTATTCATAATGTGTATAGTACGAAGACAATTTGCTAAATCTAGAGTTGTTTTCTTATTGTTAAATATTAACCTTGAGCTCTTTTAGTGTTTTGTTTGATGGGGTTGCAAAATATTTTAATACTCCTATAAGGCTTACTTTTTTGTTCTTCAGAAAGAAGTTTATGACTGCATGTTTAGTTCTTTTCCGATTGCAGTCACATGGTGGTTTCAATCTATTCTCTTCTATTAATGTTTCATGAATGTTGGTTGAAAATTAGATTCTTATTGTTTTGCTAACAGGGATTTGGCATTTTGTATATGGGTTATTTAGAATTGTGACATATCCTACTGCTTGAACAATTCAAAAACTGCAATACGAGAACAACCCAAGTATTTACCAATCTTCTCCTGTATTCTATACTGTTTATTGGTAATATATTTCTAGAAAGAATCTGAAATTGGAATCTGATTGCATATTTATTGGTTTTGATATAGGAATTTTGTTTTTTAAGTTGAGGTTGTTTTTCTTTTCATTTGTGGTTGAGATTTTCTGCTTCACTCCCCTTAGAATTTTGACTAACCAATTGAAGTTTTTCATTGAATTTAATTCTTCTAATTCACTCCATTATAGAATTTTATTACCCAATTGAAGTTGTTAATCGAATTTTGGCTGGTACAAATTTGCACATATTTAATTTGAAAATTTTAAAGTTGAGATTGTCAATGTTTACTTCTTTACGATGTTTTGTATTTTCTGAATTTTTGATTTTTGATTTTTTTAGGTTCCTTATCAGGTGATTTTCCTAAATTAAATTCTAAATTTCCAATAAATCTCTACAAATTCTGAGTTTCTAACGATACCATTCAATTTACCACCTAAGCAAGAGTGAGTTGATGATCTGTTGTCCCTTTTTAGTCCATGACTTAAAAAGAGTCCCAAAGTTCTCCAAATGTAAAACTGATGTTTAGAGGGAGTTCAAAATATAGAGAACCAATCATGAGAGCAGTGCTGCATTGGCTGCAAGTTTGGAATGCTATGTGATTTAGTGGGCTGAGCAGAATTGAACTGTTGGCGTGGTTATCAGAGAACTGAGTCTCTATGGTGATCATCACCCCTTTTGCCATGAGAGTATAGATCAGATGCACATGTGTGTTTGCATGCGTGCGCATTTGTGTGGCAAGGGCATGTTGTAAAACACAGATGGGACAAACTATTTGTCAACCCATAAAATCAGCAGTATGGTCTCAGTCCATAGCAAATATTGTGTATGATACTTGGTTTGGGTTGACACTGTTTAGATACTATAAATATTTAAATGATGGTTCTACTAAATAACCATCTCATGCTCAAATCCTAACAGAGCACAAGATTCATGCACGTTTGATTTTTTAACAGTAACTGGCTAGCCCTCACAAACCATGATAGTCCTTATTGACCGACAGTGACAGTTCTACTGTAGGTCAAGAGGTCCATTCTCCTTTCAACCAACAAAAATTTAGAAGGTCTATCTAGATTGGACAATTTTACCAGTGGAGGATTTCTACTTTTGTTTGGCTTAAGGTACTATGAATTGGGACCCAATGATCCGCTATGCTGCCAAGTTCTATGACTCTTGTGGAGCTGAGGACCCTGAGGCATCTGGCTGCACCACTACTTCCACGTTTCTTTTGATGATGATTGAATGAATCTCTTTGACTGTATAGTATAATCTGTGGGTAATTCTGTTTCTCTTCTATTGATGTATATCATTTTTCATTTCACGAATTGAGCATCTTGCACATGTTTTATGGAGACATATTGTAACTTCAAGCTTAATGAGTCTGTCTGTTAGATGAATAGATTTCATTACACAACAAACAGTACTAAGTTTTTCCTAAATTATTCTTTTCTATTTTATTTTTCTTTGTTAGATGAATAAATTTCATTACACAAAATATAGCTAATGACAGTAACAAAAATTAAAAAAAATAAATAAATAAAAAGAGTAAAGAACTAACCATTGAAAATATCAGTACGAATACCCAGCTACTGCATTTTCTTAAAAAATAAAAAAAAAGAGGTGCATTGTGCAACTCCTAGGCCTAGCATTCTTTTAGAACTTAGACTATATGAAGAAGTTGTTTACTTAGGGTCTGTTTGGATATCACTTATTTTACTGAAAACTGAAAACTTATTATTAAAAACACTGTAGCAAAATATTTTTTAAAAAGTAAAACACTGTTCACGAACACTGGTATGCAAACGCACGCTTAATATTTGAAAACCCTGTAAACACAAAATTTCTCAATTGTAGAAAATCAAACAAATTGAAAAAGGTGTTCCACAAATATAATTTTGTATTAATCAAGCAGTGAGTACAATCTTTATTTTTTCACTCTTTTACAAAAAGTGCTCCTCTAATTCTATCTTAGTTGTTGTCTTGACTCGAACGCGAAATTTTCAAATCTCTGGCTTTGAGCTGTTAGAGATTTATTGTCCTTCAAGTCCTTCGAATGTTGATTTGTTGTCCTTTGAATGTTCTTCAATTTTTTCAAAGATTCTTGAGACAAAATATCTCCAGAGCTTAGACTTCTTGAAAACTTCATGTTGAAAATGAGAGGAGATGTCCTCTATTTATAGTGGTTTTAGAGGATAAGTTCCACTTTGAATTGATATGCTTGAAAATATGTAGTAGACTCTTGATTGGCCCAAATCTTGCTTAGAGATAATTATCTCTATTTATCTATTTTGACAAAGATCATATTTTGATAAAGATAATAATTAATAAAGATAAATAATTATCTCTATTCTATTCTATTTATTTTAATAAAGATAATTATCCATCAATTTTGAATAGAAAATTTATCTTTATTTTATTTTATTTATTTTAATAAAGATAATTATCCATCTTTGAATAGGGAATTTATCTTTATCTTGTGGGCCAAATGACATGTGGCAAGTTTCAATATGCCAATGCAATATCAATTTGGATGACACATGTCATCATTTGATTTAATTAATTTAATGACATATTAATCTAGAATTTATCACTAAATTTTGATGTGGTATTTTATAATTGGCTTAAAATTTTTGCCTCCTACAAACCCATTTAAGATTAATGGTGTCCTTGAAAGTTCAGAAAATAAATCTGATTATTTACTAAAATAAAGTATCATTATGTTTTAAAACCAAAAAAAAAAAAATTTCAGGCGTTCAAGTGATAATAGCATTTTTGTGGTACCTTATATTAGATTAAACCCCATATTTCCCTCCCTAATTATCTACCTACCTCCCAAAAAAAAAAAAAAATGCAAATGAGCATAAATATTTTTGTGGTTAATCTATTATTTAGTTTGAATATATATGTATTTATGTATGTATGTGTATGAATCTTAATGCTTGAGCAAACAGAAAGCGTAGAATTTCCATCTTGAGTGGAGTATCAATTGAAGTTTTTGGTTCGGATGATGAGCAATTGAAGGGGAAAGTGAATGTTCCAAATGGACACACCAAAAAATCCAAGGAGAATCCATCGAGAAAAATATCTTAACATATTACAATGTACTACACGTGAATTAAGATGTTAGAAAGCTTCAATTTGTCCCCTTAGCAAAGAGTGTGATTCCCTTTGAAAATCAATTTTATGCTTTTAATTATTTGTTTTATGAGTTACTACACGGTACTATCAACTTCTGTCTTTCAATCTATAGACATTTCATACTTACAATTTATAAAAAATTTTCACAATTGTTATCAACCAATTTTGTAACAGTTTCTTTAAAAGGATAAACCCTGTTAAGTTAGGTAATGCAGGTCTGTCATCATAGAGGTCTCCAGCCATCTTGATTGACTAACACCATTGCAAACCTGGGTGATTCTTTTGCAATTGGTAAGGAACAAAACTTGTCTAAAACCAAGATCTCTGGCCTTTATAGCTGCTTCCACAATTGCATTTTGAACAGCTGCTGGAAAGGAGGGTGACAGGCTGCTAGCTCCCCCACTGAAAATTTGGTCTCCCTTCAAGTCATTTGCCTCATAATCATAGCCACTTCGATTGCACTTCCTTCTCGTGCAACCAACAAGTTTAACAATGAGCTGCCAATTTCTGGTGGTAGCAGAAGTCAGTGCAGGTCTGTCATGTTCTTGAGAGTGGTAATCATCCATCCTAAAAGCTTCCTGGAACCTGCACACGAGAGATTGAAAAGTGAGAATGACCATCATTGGGTTTGGGTTAATCCCTTCATGAAACACTTTATTCCTGTGATTCCACAGAGACCAGAGAGTGGTACAAAGGGTTTGGAGATAAGAGTCCTTCTCATGGGGTCCAAGATCATTCCTAAGCATGCAGGCCGAGAGCCACTGGATGGCATTTGTCTGGTTTAAAGCCGAGGTATGGATTGAGAGGTTAGAGCCATGCCATACAGCCTTTGAAAACTGGCAAAACAGGAACAGATGGGATATAGTTTCCTCATCTTCATTACAGAGAGGGCAGGTGGGCTCAGATGCAATACCTCTATTGTTTAATATTGATTTCACCTGAAGACTATTACGGAGTAATTTCCAGATGAAAGTAATGATCTTCACAGGGAGCTTTAACTTCCATATTGTACTCCAAACAGCTTTAGGGACTACAGACCTATTGGGAGTACCTGACAACATTTCATAGGCTTTCTTCACCTTATATTCACCTGTAGTGGAGTGTTTCCAAACTAACTTATCAGTCCCAGCATCAGTTTTAGGTAGGGGGAACTGCAGAATCTCCATGGCAGCTTGATGGGGTACAAATTCCTAAGTAAGTCAGATTTCCAAGCATTGGTGGTGCTATCAATAAGGTCAGAGACATGACTAACTGAATTACTGGAACCATTGCAATTAGGATCAGCTATAGGGAACCAAGCTGCATGGTTGATGGGGATTTCAGACCCCTTGCCCACAATCCATCTGCTATCACCCAGAAAGGTATTTTTTTGACTGATGATATTCTTCCATATCCAAAGCAACTCAAAGAGATAAACCCGTGCATTGCATAATATAACTGGTATATATAGAGATAATAAACCCGTGCACGGGTTAACAATGCCTAGAAGATAATAACATAGGCCTTCTTAAATAATCATAACTGGTATATATAGAGATATCATATATTTTAGGGCAATGGGGCATTATACCTCTTTCTACAACCTGTTGAGTTTTTTTTTTTTTTTTTTGGAATTAAGAACATTCCAATTTAGGCTTTGTGGATGTGTTTTTTGGATTCGGCTTACATCTAGTTCATTTTTAACAGGACATCTCCTTTTCTTTTAATAAGGTGCAACCACATCATAGCTAGCTTAACAAACGGTTGAGATTAAAAGGAAAGGAGACGTCATTTTTTTTTTTTTTTTTGGGACAGATTTCTGAAGCCAAAAAACACTGTTGGTAATCGCATGTGTCTATCTCCATTTCACAACACGTCAACACACGTGGTCAAGGAAATCGCAATCTCTGGAGACGGTATCTCATGAAACCAGGGCATACAAGACTTTTGCTATTGTCAATATCTATTTTTTTTTCCTTAAAAAAAATTCAGAAACTTTTTGATTTTATTCTTCTTCAAAGAAACTCAAAAGAAACAGAAAAATTGCGCAACGTCTAAGAACTTTTTTTCAATCACCCCAATTTTTCCCAAAATTACGACATCTTCCGTGCCATCGCCATCATCCAACGCCTCTGTCGTGCCCATCAAATTCTTACACTCCTATCTTCATCACTATCACATCAAATACATGGAAAACCTTTTCATCAACTTTATTCAAAGTTACCAATTAGCCTCCAAGCGTGACCTCGTCGTTAAAACCTTGCTGTGCATTCACTCATTCAACATTCAACACTCCGTCAGGTCCATTGAATGCTTTGGTTTAGAATGAACATGGTTCACAACTTGTTCAAGAACAGCCAAACTAGATTAATGGCTGTGCCCAACTTGTAACATTTTGATCAACGCTATGTAAGAAGAATGATGTGGAAGGTGCACTCCTGGTGCTTGATCAAATGCCTGGTATGGGTTTCGTACCTAATTTGGTTTCTTTTCTCAAGCACCTGACAGTTTATCTCCATGGGAATATTCTTCTTTTCTCTTCGAGTTTGTTGGAGAAGGAAATCAAAAAATAAACAGAAAGAACATTAGCGAAATTTCGTTAGTTTCACTGCAAAAGATAAAGTTATATTTGGTAACTATTTTTATTTTTTATTTTCAAAAACTTGTTTTTAGGGAATATAAAGAAAAAATAATTTTCTTGCATTTTTGAAATAAAAAACGTTAGTTGAAATTAAATAAATAATATCTTTCTAGGAAAAAAAATAAAAAATACTAAAATATGTTGTTATTAGAATTTAAATTTTAGTGCTAACTCATTAAATGAGATAGGTTCATTAAATCAGATGCACGTTTTCATTTACTTTTGAAAACTAGAAATTGAAAATAGTAATTTGTAAGTTTTCAGTTTCTTTCGTAATTTGAGTTTTGAAAACAGTTTTTGTTTTCTATCTATTTTGGTTGTCAAACAAGTTTTTTAGTCTAAAAAATATAAAATTATTTTTGAAAATAGAAAATAAGGGGGAAAAACACTTACTAAACATACCCTAAATGACATAGCTTTGTTTTTTTAATCCTAACCATTCTTTAACGGCCTGTTTGGATGGGGGGAATAAGGGGTAGTGGAGGGAAGTAGAATAGAGTTAGCTAAAAATAAGCTAATTTTATGTTAAATCTACTCTACTCTATTCTACTCCCTTTCCTTCCTCCTCAATCCAAACAGACCATAAGTTAGTGAGTGATGTGGCAGCACCTTATTAAAAGTAAAAGAGATGTCTTGTTAAAAATGAATTGCATGCAAGTTGAACCCGTGTTTTTTTAGCGCATCTCATATGCAATCTTTGGATATGCAATTCAATAAATGTGTAAGAGGTGGCTCAACTACAATAAAGCATGCATGTCAACTAAACAATTTTTGTATCCAACTCAGCAATCATATATAATAATAATATATTAAAGTAAAAGCCTAATCAAGAATCTGAATTAGATTATCAAAAAACAAGGAAGAAAACTTTCTCAATTGTATTAATCAATCAAAGAAATGTACACTTTATATACAATCAGAGTACCTTAATAACTGCTAAAAATAACTGACCAACTCTACATGTGTGAATCCACATAGTAACTACCACTCTCACGTGTCTTAATTAACTTCTACAACTAACAAATACAAACTAAAACTACATACAACTTTATCATCTTAAGCTACTTGTCGTTTAACTCTTGCTTCTCTTTTCTTTCTTCAATTCTGCAACTTTGCCTTGTTGCTGACTCTATCAAGCCTTTATGCCTCTCATGCTCACCATACTCTACATTCTGATACTCTCCTTCAAGGGAAGCTGCAAAATGAATATTAATCATCCCCATTTTGCGTATCAAACTGGAAAATTGATTGAAATTGAGTGCCTTGGTCAGTAGATCAGCTAATTGACAATGTGTTCTAACATGGATCAATTTGATAACCTTTTCAAGCACTTTGTCCCTCACTACATGACAATCAATTTCTATATGCTTAATTCTTTCATGGAACACTGGATTTGATCCAATGTGCAATGCAACCTGACTGTCACAGAACAAAAAAGCCTCTCTATTGTGTTGAACTCCAATATCTCTTAAAAAGCACAACATCTAAACTATATCACATGTAGCTATAGCCATGGCCCTATATTCTGCCTCTGCTAAAGACCTTGAGATTGTACACTTCTTCTTTTATTTCCATGAAACCAATAAATCACCAATGAATATACTCCAATCACTAACCTTCTTGTGTCAGGACATGTAGCCGAATTAGAATCTGAAAATCCCTTCACATGTTGTTTTGATTTTGAGGAAAACAAAATGCCTTTCCCTGGTTCACTTTTCAGATATTGTAATACCCTATACATTGCATCTAAGTGAGGTTTTCTGGGCTTAGCCATATATTGGCTCAACCTATGAACTGCATATGTAATGTCTGGCCTGATAATTGTTAGATGCAACAATCTGCCAATCATCCTTCTATACAAACTAGGATCCTTAAGCTCCTCTCCTTCATACTTACTCAACTTGAGGTTTTGTTCCATTGGTGTCTTTGTTGGCTTGCACCCTAAATATCCTGCATCAATCAGCAGCTTAAGAACATATTTCGTTTGGCATAAGGCTATTCCTTGGTTTGATCTAGCAATTTCAAGTCTAAGGAAATATTTCAAGTCTCCCAAATCCTTTAGTTTGAACTTTTGATCAAGTAACAACTTGAATCTTGCAATCTCATCTTTGTTGTCACTGGCTACTAACACATCATCAACATAAACCAATATGATTAAGAAAGACTGATCTGTTTGCCTAGTGAATAGAGAGTAATCAGCCTTAGATTGAATAAAACCCAAGTCTTGAATTAATGTGGTAGAGAACTTAGCAAACCATTGCCTAGAGGCATGCTTAAGTCCATAAAAAGACTTGTTCAACCTACAAACCTACTCCCCCTGGCTATGAAACCCTAGTGGAATAGCCATATAAACCTCCTCAGACAAATCCCTATGGAAGAAAGCATTGTTGACATCAAGTTGAGCAAGAAACCAACCCTTGATTGCAGCCACTGCCAAGAGACATTTAACAGAAACCATCTTGGCTACTGTGGAGAATGTTTCAGTGTAATCAACACCCTCCTTCTGAATAAAACCCTTAGCAACAAGCCGTGCTTATACCTTTCCACAGAGCCATCAGATTTGTATTTGACCCTATAGACCCACTTACATCCTATAGGCTTCTAGAGCTGCTATTTTAGCAGTCATTACTTCCTGCCATTTAAGGTTAGTAACTGCTTGATAATAGTGAGTAGGTTCAACAATGGAGGATATAGAACAACAAAAGGCTTTATAGGAAGAAGATAAGGATTGATAGGAAAGGTGAGAAGACAAAGGGTGAGAAGTACCTGATTGGAGAATAGAAGCAATGGGAGATGAGGTAACCATGTTACAATGGTAATCCTGAAGATATGAAGGCCTTTTGTGAGCTCTAGTGGACTGTCTAAGGGGAATAGGATCAGCAATAGGCTCAGCAGGAACATCATGCAAAAAATCATCATCAAGCTCATGATGGACTTGAAGAATGGTGTCATCAAGAGTAGAGGAAACAAAAGTTGGAATAGTAGAATGAGATAAAGAAGGAGAAAGAAGATCATCAAAGGGAAAAGAAGAAGTACAAGGCAAAGGAATAGAAGATTCAACAGGTGGAGTGGAATTAGAAATAGAAGATTTGTAAGGAAAAACAGATTCATGAAAGGTGAGATCCCTTGATATGAAAACAGAATGAGAAGCTAAATCAAAAACCTTATACCCTTTGACATTAAAAGGATAACCAATAAAGACACACCTTCTAGACCTAGGATCAAACTTAGTTCTAGTTGCTGCAATAGTGGATGCAAAACATTCACAACCAAAGACCCTTAAATGGTCATAAGAAGGTGGTTTATGGAATAAGAGTTCAAAAGGAGTCTTATTATTCAATAAGGGAGAGGGTAACCTGTTGATCAAATAGGCAGCAATTAAGACACATTCCCCCCCAAATTGAATAGGAACATTGGATTGAAATTGCAAAGCCCTAGTAATAGAAAGGAGATGTTGATGCTTCTTCTCCATAATAGAATTCTGTTGTGGAGTGTACACCCATGTTTGTTGATGTATGATACCATTAGAGTTAAAGAAATTAGGCATATGAAATTCTAAAGCATTGTTAGTCCTGATTTGTTTGATTTTGACATTAAATTGAGTGGTAACCATGGAATGAAAAGAAATAATAAAAGATTGAACAGCAGACTTGGTTTTCATCAAATAAACCCAAGTTGCTTTAGCGGCATCCTCAATAATAGTCAAAAAGTATTTGCAACCATCCAAGGTAGGTGTGGAATAAGGTCCCCAAACATCCATATGTAAAAGTTCAAAAGTTAAATTATTCATGTGATTATTAAAAGGAAATGACAAATGTTTTTGTTTAGCCAAAGGACAAATATCATAGGTATTATTACATGAATTCTGCAAGAAAGGAAAAACATGGGACAAAGCTTGTAACCTAGAATCTGAGGGGTGACCTAATTTGAAGTGCCAAAGAGAGGAAAGATTACAATTAGAAGTAGTAGCAGTTGAAACAGGATTAAAGGCTGAGTTAAGCTTGTGGTTGGCTAGGAATTCAACTAGAGCAGTTGGAGATGTCTGCTGAAGATTACCAGATTGTAACAAGTATAATCCATCAATTTGTTGACCCACTCCAATCATTCTCCAAGAGACAAAGTCCTGAACAAAACAAAGGGTAGAAAGAAAAACAAGGCGGCATGGTTGTGTTTTAGTGATAGTATGACAAATAAAAGGTTAAAGGTAAAAGAGGGCACACACAAAACATTATTAAGAGTGAGGGAAGATGACAAAACAAAAGCGCCATTGTGTGTGACTGAAGCAGTTTCCCCATTAGGCAATTCAACAATGGCATTAGTAATAGCAATAATAGAAGTACTCACTGAACACACAATATGGTCAGTAGCCCCAATATCTATGACCTAGGTATCTAAATTAAAAGCCCTTCTGTTCACTACCTTGGCAGAGAAGACAGAATGAGAAAAATTGATACCTGTCATGGCATTAGAAGACACTACATTAGCTACATTGGTCTAAGGTGTTTCTCTTCCTTGCACTGTAGAAACAAGTTAAGAAGAGGGAGTAATCAAAGCTAGAAGTTGTTGATATTGCTCAGGAGTAAAAATTGAGTTGCCAATGCTTGTGTTTGCTACCAATTCTTGTGTCTAAGGAATTGAAACTTGATGAGCCATTGCAGTCTTATTCTTGAACTTGAAGTCAGGTGGGAAACCATGCAACCTATAACACTTATCTGCTGTATGACCAGTCTTTCCACCATGAGTACAAACTGGTTTCTCTTTACCCTTATCACTAGGACCATTACCAGCAAGGTTATTACCAAGATTGGCATTGACACTTGGCATTTTAGCAACTAGAGTAGTAGAATCAACCTTAACAATGGATGAATTGGTAACTGATCTTTGTGTTTCTTCTTGAATCAACAAAGAGTAAATGTTACTAAGAGAGGGAATTGGATCCATTAACAAGAATTGTGTCCTAACTTGGGAGAATGATTCATTCAATCCTATTAAGAATTTCATTACTGACTCTCTTGCTTGCAAATCATTAAGTCGTTTATTTATATTACATACACATTTTCCACAAGTGCAAGAAGGAAAAGGACTTAGATTTTGTAACTAATCCCAAAGTGCCTTTAATTGAGTAAAGAAATCTGTTATAGTCACCTCACCTTGATGAAGCTCAGAAATCTCCTTTTGAAGATTGAAGACCCTTGGTCCATTTGTTTGAGCAAACCTATTTCTTAGATCATTCCAAATTTCTGAAGCAGTGTCTTCATAGATGATGCTGGATTGAAGCTTGGGTGAAACTAAATTGGTTAACCAAGTGCCAACCATGTTGTTGCATTTGATCCAAGCTTGCACAGCTAAGGGAGAAGACACTAATGGTGAAGAGAGAGTAAGAGTTCCATCAATGAAACCCAATTTATTCTTGGTAAGCAAAGCTTTCCTCACAACTTGAGCCCACACTAAGTAGTTTCCTCCTCCAGTCAAGGGTTGTGTGACAAGAACTGTGCTTGGACTCTCTACGTGGTGCAAGAACAGGGGATCATCCATTAGTGAGTCCTGCGAAGAAGAAGCAGGCACACTCTTTGATGTAGAGCCATTTGTAGTAGCAACGAAAGCCATTGTTAACAAGAAACAGAGAATTTTCTTAGCAAGAAGATGAAAATTTTTCTTAAGAAAATTGTGAGAAAGTACAAAACCCTAGAAAATTTTTGGAAATTGCTCTGATACCATATTAGAAAACAGGGAAGAAAACTTTCTCAATTGTATTAATCAATCAAAGAAATGTACACTTTATATATAATCAGAGTAGCTTACTAACTGCTACAACTAACTAACCAACTCTACACGTGTGAATCCACATAGTAACTATCACTCTCACGTGTCTTAACTAACTTTTGCAACTGATAAATACAAACGAAAACTACATACATACAGCTTTAACATCTTAAGCTACTTGTCGTTTAACTCTTGCTTCTCCTTTCTTTCTTCAATTCTGCAGCTTTGCCTTGTTGCTGACTCTGTCAAGCCTTTATGCCTCTCATGCTCTACATTCTGATATTGCAAAAAAAAAAAAAAAAAAAAATTCAAAATTAGATTTTATTTTCTTTTCAATTTCATGCTAATTATCCTTTTAATACTAAGATTTCATGCCAAGTATCCTTCCAAGTTTTCGATTACACTCTAATTTTGTATCAATTATATTTACATACAAATTAATGCATCTAACCTCAAAAAATATAAATACACTATTTTGAATATTTATTATTTTTACAATATTATGAATGCCAAATGTGTGTATATATATCCTACAGTGCATATTTGGTCATCTTCGAACCAAAATATTAAAACACAATCAATACTTGTAGTCAACGCTTCTTTGAAAGTAATGGAGCTATGGCGTGGAGGTGAGGGAGGGGTTGACATTCCCGTCAACTATGACAACCCAAATGACTTGAAACATGAAATTGAGAATGAAGAACCCTGTAACTACAAATCCCTCATAGATGAGAAAAGTAATCATAAACCTTTTAAGAACGACTAGTTAAGCATAACAAGCATATGAAAACCCACAAAGTGTTCGGTTTGCTCATTTCACTCGTAGGCTCATGGGTGTTACATGTGCTCTATGTGCACTTGCAATATTTTTTTTAAGCCCATGGGTGGACTATGAAAAACTCTCATTTTTTTCTTCTAAACAACTACAAAGATTAGGCCATTTTGTAGTTGTATTTTGGTTATGTAATATATTATAAACCTGGTTTAAAACACTAATATAACTATTTTCATGTGTGTTCTAGATAGGTTTTCTACAACACAACACACCCATCTTTTAGAGAGAGAGCTACTCATCATTAGTGAAAAATCATTCTAGCCTCTTCTTCTTCCCTCTCTCATTGTCATACCTTGAGAGGAGATTTGTACCTAAACACAACCCACACATTTCGGAGTGTAAAGAGTGTTTTAGAGCTTGGGAAGCTTTGGGGACTTGCCAAAAGAAGCCGGTGACGCGTGGCGGATGCAATCGAGGGTATTGCTAGATCTGGAAAGCTAGTGAAGACAAGACACCGAGAAGTCCATTGGTAGCAAGAGCTTGGAGGGCTCAAGTACATTAGGTAGACTAGGCTTGGAGGGTCTTTTGTTATTCATGTACTCCAACTTATTCACTAGTGGATCGATTTCGACTTTGAGGGTTACAGAGAGGTTTTTCGCCAAGTTCTTCGATTTCCTCTTTGATAACACGTCTCAGTATTATCTTGTGTTTGCATCTTTCTCCCCTACTCTTTAAGCTTTCCTTTTATTTTTGATAATGGATGAATATGGCTTATGGTAGTGATAACGGTTCTTTGCGCTTCATTTACTCTTGTTCCGCACTTAGATAAGTTAGAGTAAAAGCAATTAAGTCGTAAATTTTAATTAGGGGTCTAAACAAGCTCTTGTGTTTTAGCATAAATCTGAGCTCTCAATTGGTATCAGAGTGGGTACACTTGTTTTGGTTTCATTACCTAAGTGTGATCCTTAACCCCTTGTATTTATTGCCATGGATAGTGTTTTGTATGCTTCTATGGATGTTTTGGATGTTGTTGAGTGTAACATGCCATGTGTTTGTGAAAATGCCTCTATGAGTGTTAATTATCATAATTGTGATTACATGTTACATGAATCTATGGGTGTTGTTGAAATTCCAAATTTCAAACTCTTAAAGAAAAAGGCTAAGAAGTTTCATGAGAATTCAAGCAAGTTCATTTGTGAAAAGGATGATTTGATTGCTAAGCTCAATGAATCCAACAAATTGGTTGAAAAGTATAAGAAACTTGCTGAACATTCTCTTGAAAAACTAAAGGAGTTTGAATGTTTAAATGTGAACTTGGATGCTAAACTTGTTTTTTTTAACAAACTTGTTGATGATCTTAAATGTGAAAATGATTCTCTTAAGGTGCATGCTAAGTGTTTGATTGCTAAACCTATTGCTAAAAGGAAGAAATTCTTTGTTGCAATCATGTTGTGTTGCCCGATTTTGTTCCTATTGGGAGTTCTACCTCTAAAGACAAATCAGTGTACATTCCTTTACACAAAAGAAACCAAAAAGTGGAGAGAAAGGTTCTTAAGCCTAAGCCTTCATTTAGGTCTCATCCTAAGGATTTGAATGGATCTAATTTTCTTCTCACTTACCACCATTGTGGTATGATAGGTCACATAAGACCTTAATGCTCCATGTTGAAGAGAGAACAAAACCATGTTGCTAGATCCCTCACTAAAAAGCCTAGTAGACCTAAACACATTGTTTGTCACCATTGTGGTACATTTGGTCATCTAAGACCTCATTGCTCTAAGTTTCAAGCTCTTAAAAGAATCAAAAGAAAAGAGAAACTTGAGCTTCTTGGAAGTTGTGCTATGAAAGTAAAACCTGCCTTAGGGGAAAATGGTAAGTTGTCGAAGAAAGTTTTTAATGTTCTTACCTCTTTGTCGATGTGCATCTTTGGTTCTCATTCTTCCAACCCTCATCTCACTTCTCATGAGACACTCATTCCAAACAATCGTTCCGTTTGGATGAGGAAGGGTTCTTATGGTTGAGCTTATGCTCTTTTGGTCCTTGATTTAATTCTTTCAATCATTGTAGAACTCTTCATGCATTAAATGCTTCATTGTCATGCATTTATGCATCATGCATCTCTTTATATGCATTGTTTGGGGATCTCAACCTTGGGCTTCTCTACATTTTTTACTTACACAAACTTCATCTCCTTTTTGGGTTTGTTACTCGAACTTCGTTCACCAATGTAGCCTAATCCAGTTTTGTCCGTGAAAGGCTTTTGAGATGAAAGCACTTTATCAAGTTTCATGGTGGTGATGCGTTCCACTTTGACATTTGCTTGAATCACTTCAAGTTCAAGAAACTTAATCTTGGAGTAGGCATTTAACAACTCTTCCTTTAGCTCTTCAACTTCACATTTAGCATCTTTAAGTTGTACAAGAGTGGATTTGTGTTCTTCAATTTTCTTCATCTTCTTGATTGCACTCTTGGCAACAGCATATTTGCCACAATTTTCTAGCAACACATCGTACACTTCTTGAAGATTCTTATCACTTTCATTGAGGTACAATTCCTCATCATCTGAAACTTCAAATTTTTCACCTTCAAAGTGAACACCAAGTTCTTCAACCAAATTGCTCAATTCATCTTTGGAATCGACTGCGGTAATCACCATGAATGCTGAATAATTGCCATCACTATCACATTCTCCTTCCGCATTGGAATCTTGATCTTATCCAAATCTTTGCTCTCCTTAATGGCAGTGACTTTAGCCTAGAAGCTTTCGGGTAAGGATCTTAAGACTTTCCTTACCACTTTGGCGTCTTCAATCTTCTCTTCAAGATTGAGCTTCTTAATAAATATCTCATTAAGTCTCCCATAGAATGAATCAAATGACTCATCGTTACTCATCTTCACTTCCTTAAATCGAGTAGTGAGCATTTGTTGTCACACACCAAACCCAAAGAAGTCCAAAGCATGAGAAATACATCCCAAAGGTACCTGTAGATTTTCCTTTTTGGAAAACCAAACTATAAGAGATCTTTGTTTTCCTTTCATTTCCACAGGATAAGAATATATAACCATAAATCTCCACATTACAAGTCAGAGCTCTATAACACATTTACAAACTATAACTAAAAATCATGTGCCTCCACATAATACATGAATATATATTACAAAACTCTTGGTTTACACAAAGTCACAATCTTATCAAGAATAAGGAATCTTAATATTGAGTCTAGGCCTACCACACCTAAGGCTAACAAACCTCAAGTGACCAACCTCCAATAGAATTAATTAATGTCTCGTTGAACATAGCAAAATCGAGTCACCAACCATTTACAGCAAAAGTCTCCAAATTTAACATAGCACTTCAATCATCACCAAAGAAGTAAGCTCCATACCCAAGGTATAGCTAATAAATCTGAAAAACTATTAGAGGTTGGGATGAGCTACTGCCCAGTAAGTAGCATAATTAATGGGGGTGGGGGAAATGCAAATTTCATCTTCAATAATAATAATATGAAAAGAATGATTAAATAATGAAACACAAAATTTCTCAAAGTAAATACCTTGAAATTATGTACCATAATCTGTGAGCACCAACAATATAATTTCCAAAGTCATAATATCTAACATAAGGTAAATTATCACAAATATACCACACTACCATATAGACCGGCCAGGGGATCCACCTATTCACAACTGGCATGATATTGTCCTCTCTGGTATGCAGACTCTTGGCCCCCTAGACAATAACCTCACCCATACCCTCAAGGTTTTTCTCTCCCCTCATGGGTAGCAGAGAGAGCGTGTTAAATAGGAACTCTTTTGCATGTGTTCTCTTGGCCCCATGGGTAGCAGCCTCACCCACACACAATCAAGGAACCTCTTTCCCTTATGGGCAGTAGGAAAGAACGCGTCATCCAAAGTGAAACACAAAGTTTCTCAAAGTAAATACCTTGAAATTATATACTATAATCTGTGAGTACTAACAATATAATTTCCAAAGCCATAATATCTAAAATAAGGTAAATTATCACAAATATATCACACTACCACATAGACCAGTCAGGGGATCCACCCATTCACAACTGGCATGATATTGTCCTCTCTAGTATGCAGACTCTTGACCCTATGGACAGTAGCCTCACCTATACCCTCAAGGTTTTTCTCTCCCTCCATGGGCAACAGAGAGAGCCTGTCAAATAGGAACTCTCTTACATGTGTTCTCTTGACCCCATGGGAGCCTCACCCATACACAATCAAGGAACCTCTTCCCCCCATAGACAGCAGGAAAGAACGCGTCATCTAAAGTGAAAGAGTGCTAACCTAGATCTAATTCCATTGTCACAAAGACTATGGAAACCAAATTGGGTGATTACTGGAAATCACACATGGCATGGTGTTAAAACCACATAAAGCTCACAGATATACATTTCCTTTCAAATACATATTTTATAATCAAGTAGTTTCAGAAAAACCTTAAATAATCTAATTTCCACAAGATTTGTAAGGTTTTCAACTTCATTCTTGTTAAAAAGATTTTTTATCAATTTCCCACATAACAAGACAAGATAAGCATCTTTAAATTTTCTAATACATCATAAGATCCATGATTTTCTTATCAAAGGTTAAATAAAAGATGCTCATTTTTCCATGTCAAAAATTCATACATTTCCCCAAATGCAATATCAAATATGATGCACTTTTTATATATAATCACACACACACACACACACACACACACATATATATATATAAATTAAGGTTACGACACAATAGTTTTTAGGAAAATATAGTTTCCATAGGTAGTTTCCAAAAGCATGTCTAACCCAAAAACATTTATGCAACATGGTTATTTTCAGAAATCCTATTAAAAAGCTACTTACCTTAAAACCCGCAAAAGCCTAATTCTCCAAGCTTCAAAGGAGATTAGCTAAAACCTAAACAATATCAAGCAAACCTATCACAATAAGCATAAAGCTTGAAATTGTATATAGCTACAATTTAGAAATTGCCAAATAAGCACTTAATTAGGCAAGCTTAGTATTTAACCTCATCAATAATAATATATTCCACTTCCAAAGTTTCTCAACAAATTGATTCATAAGGCATAAACTCCAATTTATAAAGTTAACCCATTTAATATCATCTTCAACATTATGACTAGCTTCCATAAAATTTACACTACATCAATAAGAGACTCATGAAAGCAAAATAAAAATATCCTCAAAGACAAGAAATTTAGAACTTCAACTAACTCCAAATAAACCCAATAGCAATGGAAAAATTGGATTTACCAACCATCACATGTTATAACTCAAAACCCCCAAATTTTCCACCATACATAAACCTTAGGTAGTCATCATTAGCACAAACCATAAATCCACTCATCAAATAATTCCACCAATACAAAAACTCATACATATAAACACATAAATATTACTTCCAATGCTCATAAATCACATGGGTATCATTATTAAAACTTAGATAAAAATAACCTCAAGCAAAGCATATAAACCCACCAAAAAGATTAGAAACTTTTACCTCAAATAAAAGATGAAGATGCTTAGAGGTTCCTAAGGATTTTCCGGTGACATTGCCGGAAAAATGATGGTGGAAGTGGTGGTATGTAGGTACTGGTGGGAGAGTGTGAGACAGTGGAGAGGAGTGTTAGATAGAAAATGAAAATGAAGAAAAAGAAAGAAAGGTGGGGTGAGGAGCTTTGGCTGGTCAAAGAGATAAAGAGATAGAGCGAAAAATGAGTGGTGGGGAAGGGTGGGGTGGGTAGGAGCACGTGAGACCCATAATAGTATGGGCGAAATCTAGAAATCTATGTTTGATTGTTGTAAATAGATCTTCAAGCTTGTCATAAATGATTAGTCAATAGTCTTGTTTAATCTTGATACATGCGTAGACTTGATCCTATATATCTCATCGCATTTATTTTTATGTCAAAAAGCTCTACAAATGTTAATCTCTAAAACAAAAAAGAGCTGAAAAAGTCTTGTTTCGAAAACTAGTTTAACTAGGAAAGTGTGGAGCAAAATGTATTTAAATTATATGATGCCAAAGCCAAAGGCTTATTCCTCAAAGAAATATCAAAATTTTCATGGTATCATTGCTCAAAAATTGAGTTGTATAAAAAAGTATGAAAAATGGAAGCCAAATGAAAAGCTTTTAATCAATGTAAACACTTTGGTGGAGGGTCATATATGTTCATTTCTACTAGTGAGATAGGTTACTTGACTTTGTGTTATTTGTGTATGACTTGATTGAATTGATCATTGAAGTTTTATACTGGACTATAGACTAGTTCATACTTGATTCTCACACACAACACATAAGTCTAATGTTCAATGAATGCCTATTTCATTTGTACGTGTTCAAATGTGATTTGTGTATGCTCAATTACTTGATAATCAAACCCAAAAAGATTTTTAAGTGTTTAATTTGTTTTTGAAAGTGTTTGGGTGTATCACTTATGTTTTGAAAGTTTTTCCAAAAAGCTAAATCTGTTTTGTTGAAAAACTCCTGTATAAGCATTTTCGTGAGTAAGGTTTCTCGCACCCAAGTTGCAAAAATGAGAAAGTGAATTTCCATTTCTTCCAAAATTTTACATAGAGAGTCTTTCAACTCCCTCGCAAGTCATTCACAAGAAATGCCTTCTTGCAAAAGTTGCCCTATGCATTTGAGGCATTTTGCGAGAAACTCGCAAGTCCCTCGCGAGTACCTATCCTGCAAAATGAGTGGATTTTCAGTTTTTAAAGAGGCACACAGTGATAGTTTTTCAAAAACTCTATTTTGCCTTCCTCGTGTCTCTCTCAACCCAAAACACCCTTTTCACTCAAATCTCAACCAAAACTCATTGGATTTCATCCCTAAGACTTCTAAGGTATGTTTTAACACTTTTTATTTTATAATTCCTTAGATTAAATCTTAGATTCTTAAAATTCTAGGGTTAGGGTTATTTTGAATGGGGTTGGGAAAATTTAGTTTTTGTCAAATCTTTTTACTTCTTTCTTGCTTGACTTGTATCTCATTATGTTTGTTGATTTTTTTGTTGGCCCCTTGTAGCATTTTAACTTGTATTTAGGCAAGATTTTCATGTGTTCATGCATTGTTTAACATATATGTGTAATGTGTGCACTCTTAAGTGTTTGATAAAATGCCTATATGGTATTTGTTTTCACTCTTTTGGACTCCGATGAGGACCAATTTTTGGAGATTACCATGATTATTCATGTTTATCATTGTAATTTGTGATTAGTGGCCAATGTATTGGTATTGAACCATAAACTGAGAGTTGTGTTTGTGACTGTTTGAGAGTATGAGTCTGCTACCGATCATAAAGTAAGAATGTCATATTGTCATGTTTGGAATTTGAATAGTTTGGCAGATATTGGGATTGGCAATATTTTAGTGTTCTATTGGTCACCCCTCTCAACATTCAAATAACATATTTTGGTATTTAATGAGTTTATTAAAATCACTATTTTGTTGATGTAAATGTAAAGGAGAAAAAGTATGTTTCATGTACTTAATAGTATGTTATGCTGATTGTATCTTGCAATATACTTTGTTTTTACTTGTGCAATTCCCCCCCCCCCCCCCCAGTTTAATTTAAACAAATGGTGGTTGTTTGAGAGCTTTTCAGTAGACCACGTGAGATTTCTTGATACTAATATGAGAGAAAAGGGGCATATTAATCTTGTAGTAGAATGGCGACAGAAAGTCGAATTAGAATGTCAGAAACTAGTGGAAAATAGATCACCCATAAGGAGGCTGTGACATTTACGGCATCATCTGCTAGTATGGCAGCAGAGGAGTTGGGATTGCTTCTCAAGGGCTATGGGTTTCAAGTTAGTGGGAGGGATGCTGTCCCTAATCGTATGATTTTCTGCTAGTTGGAGATCAATCTGAAATTCTATACTGTGCTACTCACAGTTTGAGCTTTTCCGAGAGACAGAGGAAGTGGAAAGAAGAGCTTGACCAAGATCTCAAAAGAAAGCGAGGTATATATTTCTTGCCTTGCCTCTTATAATCTCAAATACCAGCTAAATAGTATTTCTGAAGCACCCAATGTTTAGTGGGACTCATTTGTGTGTACATGAGGCTTACTTCCATAGAAGTTATCACTAAGTTTGGTTTAATGTATTTTTTAGGAACTCTTAGAGATGCCTGATAGGCCAAAAACGAATTGATCCCTTGTGATAAATTAATTAATTAATTAGCCAAGCTTATTAATTAATCAAATTAACATGCAAACACGTGGTAGAACAAACAAATCACTAATTAAACTAAGTCCAGTGGAAATTAAATTGACACGGTGATTTGTTTACGAATGGGGAAAACCTACATGGCAAAAATTCCATCGGATGATTTTAAGGTCATCACTCCCGAAATTCCACTATTATCACAACAAGCGGTTATAAGTAAATGAATCACAGTACCTTATACCAACCTACAGTTGAACCCTTACCCCAATACCTAATTGGACTTGTTTTGTAGTGACAATTTCTCATTTTGTCCCAGTACGTGACTAACCAATTGCGCGGATCCAAGTACGCGACTTCAACCACCAACTAGAGAAGGTTGTTGGCTACAAAGTTCTTCAGTTCATCCCAACGATGAAGATCAAGAAGATGCTTGGTCATAAAACCCTACGGTGCACAAACACAACAACTTCTTCACAAGAACAATGAATTAGGGCAAATTCTGTCTTCGGTCACAATTTGCTTGAACAAACTTTTCTAAACACTTGTGCAACTTGTGAACACTGTGACGGCCCTTAAAATAATCATTTTATATGTCTAGGGTTGTGAGAAAAGAAAGCCCAAACACAAACACGGATTGGAGTCAAAACAGAATTGAAAATTTGATTTTCATAAACCTCGACAGACACCCTATCTATTGAGCTGCTGTCGAGCCACGAGGCTGAACAGCTCTTTAAGCTATATAGATGGCTAGCTGTTGAGCTTTAATAACATATACTTTTCAACTTGTTTCTTGAACAAACTTGCAAGACTTCAACACTTGTTCTTGAAACAAAGTTTCTTGAAGTATTAAACACAACCTAGAACTACCTAAATACAAGTAAAGTGCATTTTGTCAAAGGATTAGCCAATTTCATAAAATAGTGACATATGTTCCTAACAAGTGAATCACATATGTCCTAACAATCTCCTCCTTTAGAAATCCATGACAAAACCACAACAAACAAATGAATATATGAGAGAAGTCATAAATCACTAAACTCATACTCGTTAAATACAATAAAATCTATCCTAACACAAACTCTTGAAAAACTTTGCAAGAAGAGAGTTTATGGCAAGAAGACTTTGACAACTTGTATTTCTGAAACACTTTAAACAAAACTCATCAAGGCATCTTTGTGTGAAACATAAATAATAGATTGCATGCAAGTAATAAGAAGCATGTGCATAAAGAGAGAAAAGAAACAACACATGTAAGGATAGGTGAAAGAAACATACATCAACATATAGAGAAAATAAGTACAATGTATGCCAATAATGGTCACAAGACCAGTGTACAAGAATAAATGTATCTAAAATAGAAAAAAGAAAAAGATACATGTAATCCTCACTACATCCCTAAAAAATATCAACACTCCCCCTAACAAAAATGTCCTATACTAACTCTCCCCTTAAGAATGACTACTCTTATATCCAAAACTACTCCTCCTTTTTGTCACGAGTGACAAAGCGCAAGAGTGTCAAGTAGATATCTCATCGGTAGAGTTAGCATCTCCATCATCATCATCAAAAGCATCATCGTCATCGCCATCATTATCATCCTCATCCTCAGAATCAAAAGCCACAGGAAGAGATGGAGGAGAAGCCTTAGGAGCAAAGTCACCCATGGTCGCTTGCCATCGTGTAATACGACCGACACGAATGTTCGTCTGATACAGCTTTGTAGAGAGTGTATCAAGGCGAGCATCCATGCGCTGCAACTGCGCCATGATGTCCCCTAGTGACACATCACTTGAAGAAGAGGAGGGAGTGGATGTGGATGGAGCAGATCAAGATGAAGCCAAACGGGAGAGAGGAGCTGCTGAATCCGTCTGCCGTGACCTAAACTGCGCCTCGCTACGTTTAACGGTAGCGGCATCTATGGCACATAAACAGTTTAGAGATTTATTGTTGGCCCTTAAGAGTTGAGTTTTCCCATTAGAAGTTCAACACAACAGTTGTGGTTTTGGCGAGTGGTAAAATAATACTTGGCCTAGCTAGTTTGCAAGCTCTGTGTGATTTGGCCTGGTTTTTCATTTTTCCATAACATTGTTTTCATGCTTTCCAATCTGAGTGATTTTAAAGTATCAAAGTTTTACAAGAGCTTATGTTTGCAGGATAAGAGGTGTTTTTGTGCCACTGGTCTAGCATAATGGCTTGTTGTTTTGTAGGACCTGCTAGTTGCTATCTTCCTGATCAAAAACAAACCATTACCCCAAGGTTCTACTTATAGCAGCCGGGGCTAGGTTGGAGTTCATATAAATCATATTTGATATTACTCCATATCTGGCTCAACTTGAACTCATTGATAAAAGTACTTTTAATTGGGGGAGGGCATTGGGGGGAATAAATACATTTCTGCAGGACATATTAAAAGTTAGCAGGTGTCCCAAAGGATCATTTATAATAAATGACCAGAAACAACTGATTCTGATCCTCCATATTACCAATAAAAATACAAATTTGTGTAAGTAAACCTTTTAAATGCCTAGCACAACAATACATCGTCACCAAAATGAAATTAAGACACAAAAACAACCTTGTGATTCAATCACCTTCAATAATAATAGCCATTGGTTTGGATTAACCTACTATATGGGTTTAATTAGATTCCACCTTATATGTAGTCTGGATTACAATGCAACTTACCTAGTCGTACTAAAAATAATCTGTGGCAAGTTTGATACTGCAACAAACTGACTACAATATATGATTGGACAATCAGAGAAAACTAGAGGGTATTTAGATTCCTCCAAGTGAAGATAAAAGCATTGGAAACACATAAATGGTCACACCAGTGCTTAGAAGAATCTCAAGCTAGACATCTATAGAGGTAAAGTCTTATCACAAGACAGAAAGCAAATAGTTTTCTATAGAGGTAACGTTTTTATTGAAAACCTTTCAATGACACAACTAAAAGCAAATAATTCCTAGTCTAGTGAGACAATCAACACATATCATGTGGTTTATAAGAACCAAAAAGTTCCATTTATTTTAATTCAAAGAGGACATCGATGATAAGAATAGACAATTGCGAAGACAGGCTATACATAAATAACAAAAGGAGGAGAGTTATTTTATTATCTATTTAACATGAAAATTGTTCTCAAATCACCTATGATCAAATTCAAGATACAGCCCTCAGTAGAGGTGAATGGCAGCCTGATCTAGAGTTAATTTGAAGCATGATTTTCAGCTGGCAGGTACCTTAGCCAGCTAGGACTCCCATCAATTGAGCCACTCACACAGAGGAGAAGGTATTGTGCAGATCTTCTTGCAAGATAAGGCTGCTGTCTAGCTTGCTCTTTCATTGTATTTTCTGTTCCCCCTAATTTTTTTTGAAGCCACCTTAAGGCAGATGCACTAGGTGTGTTACCACATACTCATTTGTACTGATTTATTGTTAATGCTATTATGGTTCCTTTACACCAAAAATAAACAAATTGAACCACCAAAAAAGTAAAAGAAAAGATTAAAAAAAAAAAAAACACACATAAATAGGTGACATATTGGTTTCACCACTCACCAAATTAAGTTTACTGTTCCAGCAACCTAAATTGGTGAGATTATAGTAGGTTCACCATTCTACATTCACCAAATCTAGACTTCCGTTCCAGCAACCTGACTGGGTGAGTTTACAGTGGGTTTCACCATTCTCCAAACCAGTCAAAATAGTCTCTGTAAAGCTATAAGTTTAGATCCAGAACCAGGAAGCATGGTTTCCTAGGCCATAGCCCAAGAGTAACATTCTTGCCAATTATTTTCTGCATCAATTCCATTGCATTACAAAGCAACCCTTTTTGGCCCAGCCCAAATATTACCCCATCAAATGTCTCACATTGACGACAGTGAAACTTGTCCAACATTTTCTCAGACAAAACACAACCATTCATAATTTCACCTTCACCAATTAAACCTTTCAGCATAATCTCATATGTCCGAAAGTTGAACTCAACACCCTTGTCTCCCATGTCCATAACAAGCTTCCTGCTCATACTTAATCCCCCAGCCTTAGAAAATGCATCCAATAATCTATTGTAAGTAATCAAATTGGGCTTGCACCCCAACCTCTCCGTTGAACCAATCGCCTTAATACCAGCTTCCATGCTAGTTTGCTTACACAAGCCATAAATATACACATTATAAGTGTAAACATCAGGAACCAAACCCAACACAAGCAATTCATCAAACATGTCATTAGCCTTCCCAAAATCCTCTTCCATGATAGCCCCTTTGAATGCCATAGTATAACAAACAATGTCAGGCTTAATTCCATCCACTTTCATCTGATTCAAAACCTACAAAGCATCAAAACCCTTCCTTTCTTTCACCAAAAAGCCTTATCACTTTAGAATAATCCATTATCCCAAGACAAAAACCAAACTTTTTCATTCTTTGCACAAACCCCATTACCTTAAAACCACACAAATCCTCTTGTTCACACTTTCACAATATCAAAGAACTCTAATTCTACCTAGAACTTTAGCCATTATCTTTAAAAAGTTGAACCTTCAACCCTTACATTCATTTTCAATTCACTGTATGGCTATGTACAAAATATCTCTAACATTTAATGGTTCCATAGCTAGCAAGCAAGCAATCAATATAGAATTACCTAAATGCCACTCTTTCAACTACTAATGTTGAGACTGTCACAAGAAGCTTATTTACCTTCTCATCAAATGTGTAAACACAATAGTCATTTGAATTTAGTAAAAACCCAATAACAAGCTTAAGTACGGGTTGCACTAGTGCAAGAAACTTCTGAGGTTTCATTTATGTTCAACCACCAAGAAGCCGATTTTTATTTTTCTCCTTCCTAATCCCCTCCCCTTTCCCTGAAGATAATTCCAGAATGACTAAATATGTTTTAGACTTTTAGTCTTTTAAGCAGACTAGGTTAAAAATTATTGACTATACATTGTTGTTAAAAGGCTGAAAAGGTATGCATTGTATTCAGAAAAGGTGTGCATTGTATCTCTGTATCCTCTGCCAAAGTGTTGTCCAAAAGCAGGAGGCTTTTTCCTAATTTCGTTATCTTGCTTGTTTTTATGCAATTCACAATGTAGGGTTTTAATCTAGATTTTTTTGAGGCGCTATATCAAGGGGAAAAATCCCAAATTAAAAACATCCTTACTAAAAACCTATTATAATTGAAGGAGATGACTAATACTGATGAAATCTTCAAGCATTTTTCCTGTACCATAGGAATAAACTCAACATAGCAAAAAACAGCAAATGAATTACACAAACATGGACCTAATTACATATGCATATATCCATACCACAAAATATTAGAGCAAAGCATGTGACAAGAAATACCCAAGAGGAACGAACCAACATGCCACATATCATGTGAAATGTCCTTCGTCAAATGCAATTTGACAATTCCGAGTGCTCCTTTGAAACTTCCTCAATTTCTTGCGAACACTAGGCTTATTCCTTTGGTCTAGATCACTGTGACTGGTGATTTTCATTGTCTTTAGTACTCTTGCTGCCTTCAGGATTTGCCTAACAAGTTCCATCTTGTTCTCAACCCCCATAAATCCTTTATAAAGACAGGTTGTTAAGGTGTGATGACATACATTCAGGAACATTGAGTGGCTCCTCCAAGCAAGGGTTACGATTATGAAGATTAGAGCGACGCAAAAACGAATGTTCAGAAGTGTTTGTAGCTTTGGAGCCCGAAAAAGCAAGAGCCGTACTGCATGCCATGCATACCACTCATGCCAAATGTCACCACAAAACTTCAAGGAGGACAAATTATGAAATGTGGGATTATTTTCATGATTAGAACCATGGCAGAGGATCTGTGCGGTAACTGTGCTCAATTCCATGGATACAACATTATAGAGTTTTCCCATTAAGTACCATACTCTCTTTGCATAATCATTAATCGAATCACAATCCTTAATTTGAATGACAGATTCAACCACGTTTGGGAGGTTTTCCCACACATCATCCCCGTTCAAATAACCGTTGAAATGTAAGTACTCAAGAGCTGGGGTGTATGTCTGGAATATGTACTCCGATGAAGGCTGAACCTTCCAATGTAGATGTAATCTTTTCAGTGTAGCTACAAGGACAATGACACTGAACTCCTCCAAATTTTCCAGATCATTATCATTCACATCGAGGAACAAATCTAGAAGGACCGGGCAAGCATTGAGGATGGCAGAGAGAGAGTCTCGGTTTGCAAATGTAACCCTTTTTAGTAGTAGAATCCTGAGACAAGGGAACACACAAGCCAAAGGAGGATTAAGATGAATATCAGCCCCTATTTTCAGAACCACCAATGCTGTAGAAAAGTAGAGACTACGGGGCAACTCCAAAGGTCGAGGATGAGGAGGAGAAGTAATTAGGTAGAGATCAAGCTCTTGCAAATCACGCATATTGGCGGCACGGACCCATGCGTTAACATAGAAGGAAAGACAATTCCAATACCAATGAATGCGCAATTTGTGTAGTGGGGGGATGTGGTATGTACAAGACTTGACCTTTACCTATTTTGATAATTAATAGATATTGGATAAACGCTAAAAGGAAAATTAGGATTGACTAAGGAATCTTTGACCTCTACAGATTACTCTGCATAAATAATTCTTATCTAATGATTTTATTCAAATAAACTACTGCTCCTTTTATACAAGATAAGCCCTGCATTTTAGGAACAAACTATCCTAATAAACAAATTCCCTTATCCTACTAAAATGCAAATACAAATGCAATTAATCCTAATATTATGCAACAACTTATTCTGATCCTAAAATTAAGCAGACATCCAAATATTCTGTAGCAAGCATAACGTTAAAATCTATAATAGAAACCCCACTTCTTTTGCACGTAACAACTCTTCCCCCCTTAACAAGGGCCCTTGTCCTCAAGGGCAAGATCTGGAAATTGATGCTTCAAGCTTCTGTAAGTCCTCCTTAGTAGCATCTGCCGGTGATAGGCCTTGCCAATTCACTGAAATTTCAGTCTTGCCTCGCTGCTGCCTTTGATCCAAAACTGCTTGACTATTAAGGACCACAGGTAGCTGTGATTGAGCTAAGACATTGGCCCCTAACTTAACTTTAAGCAAGGAAGCATGAAACACTGGATGAATGCAAGACTTGCCTGGAAAATTTAATTTGTAGGCAACATCTAAAATGGACCATAGCATTGTGGAGCAAGCTTGTACTGTATAATGAAATCAAAACCAATCAATTTGTAGAGCCACCTCTCCGGAAACCAATTAGGATCCATCTTGATTAAACTTCTATGGTTCATTCTCACTATGAATCTTCTCCCTAGGAGGTAGTGATGCCACTTTTGTACTGCCATGATGAGCGCCAACATCTCCTTTTCATAAGTTGAGAGCAGCAACTTTTTCCCATGAAGAGAGTGGCTATGAGAAGCAATTAGTTGCTTTTGTCGCAACCCCTGTTATACACAATGGAGAAATCAAACCCATCAACTTATGGAGCCACTGCTACTGTGCTTCGGTGGTGATTTGTTGGGAACATAAATATTGTAAACTCTTCTAATAATTACGAATTAGGAACTTCCTTCCCAATTGTTAGAAATACTGAAAGATTGTATTGTATTTCTTAATAAGAAAAATATACATCAGTGCCTTATATAGGAGGCATAAGTGTGCGGTACAAGTAAAGTGCAGTACAAGTATAAGTGTGCTGTACAAGTAAAGTAATTAGGCCTAAAGGGCCTAAAGCCCATAACACAATATACATTAACAGCCCCCCTCAAACTCAAGGTGGATGTGAGACCAGCTTGAGGTTGTTAACCAAATCACGAGTGCGTCCCTTAGGAAGTGACTTAGTGAAAATATCTGCAAGTTGATCTTTGGAGGAGACGGAGAAGAGCTTGAGAGCACCATGAACAAGATGATAACGGATAAAATGACAATCAATCTCAATGTGTTTAGTCCGTTCATGGAAGACATCATTATGAGCAATATGAATGGCGCTCTGGTTGTCACAGTAAATGGGAGTAGCAGAGGATGTGGACACACCTAAATCCTTAAGAAGCCATCGAAGCCAAAGGAGCTCAGATGTGGTATCAGCAAGGGCACGATATTCTGCTTCAGTACTGGAGCGGGCCACAAAGGTTTGTTTCTTACTTCGCCAGGAAATTAAAGAAGAACCAAGAAGAAAGCAATAACCTGTAGTGGACCTGCGACCAGTGGGATCCCCTGCCCAATCAGCATCAGAGAATGCACGGAGCACAAGAGGAGACTGAGCTGAGTAGAAAAGGCCATGGAAGAGAGTGCCTTTCAGGTATCGAAGAATGCGCAGAACAGCAGCATAGTGAGTAGATCGTGGAGCAGACAAATACTGGCTCACCTGATGAACAGCATAGGAGATGTCTGGACGAGTAACTGTGAGATATACTAGGCTGCCAACCAAACGTCTGTAAAGAGAAGGATTAGACAATGGTTTCCCCCCCGAGGGTGTCAAATGCGCATTAAGCTCAACGGGAGTGTCAACCGTCTTGCTGTCAGTGAGTCCAGCGCGAGATAAAAGGTCAGAAGCATACTTAGCTTGAGTAACATAAAGACCATCTGTAGAATGAGTAATTTCAAGACCCAAGAAATAGTTGAGATGTCCAAGGTCTTTCATCTCAAACTGCTAACTGAGAAAATCCTTGAGTTCTTGAATGCCACTGAGGTCATCACCAGTTATGATCATATCATCCACATATAGAAGAAGCAGAATGGTGCCTTTATCAGTACGACGAAGAAATAAGGCAGCATCATACGGACTAGCAGTGTAACCCAAGCGAAAGATAGTGGAGCTGAACTTGGCAAACCAAGCTCGTGGAGCTTGTTTAAGACCATAAAGTGCACGTCGAAGATGACAAACCTTGTTTGAGTCAACAGAGAGACCAGGAGGAGGTTGCATGTAGACTTCTTCACTCAATTCCCCATTAAGGAAAGCATTTTTAACATCCATCTGAAAAAGGTCCCATTTACGAGCTGCAACAACAGCTAAAAGGGCACGAACAGATGAGATACGAGCAACTGGAGCAAAGGTCTCTTCATAATCAATCCTATACTCCTGTGTAAAGCCTTTTGCAACAAGACGGGCCTTGTAGCGCTCAATGGACCCATCAGAGCGAGTCTTGATCTTATAGATCCACTTACAACCAACCACAGACTGTCCAGGAGGGAGAGTGACCAGATCCCAAGTATGGTTTTTGGTTAATGCATCAAGTTCCTCTTTCATTGCAATCTGCCATAAAGGGTCAGTGGAGGCCTCACGATAGGTTTGAGGCTTGTGAAGTGTAGCAAGGGCAGTATAACAATGATAGTCAAGTAAGTGTGTAGGAATGGATCTTACCCGTGTTGAGTGGCGAGGCGGAATGTCTTGTGGAGGATCTTCAGGCGAAGCAGGAGCAGGGGACCCAGGCTCTAAGTGGGGTAGCTCGTCATCAACCTGTTCATCTTCAACCTTTCTAGGAGAAGCATCAAAAGTGTCTAGAGAAAGGTTCAAAGGAGGATCAAAAGTATTTGTAGAAGGAATAAGAGACTCATCTGGAAAGATTTCTAAAATAGAGGAGGTAGGTAGGGAAGAACGAAAGTGAGAGAGTTCAACAAATAATCGGTGTTCCCAAAAGATAACATTACGAGAAACACGAAGACGATGAGAGACAGGATCATAACACCTATACCCTTTTTGAGTTTCGCCATAACCAAGGAAACAACAAAATCTAGATCGAGGCTCAAGTTTGTTGTGTTCATGAGGCTGAAGAAGGACGAAACAAGCAGATCCAAAAGATCGAAGGTGATGATAGTCAGGAGATGACCCAAAGAGACGCTCATACGGAGTCTGATTATGGATGACAGGGCTTGGAATGCGATTAATCGCATGAACAGCAGTAAGAGCAGCTTCACCCCAAAAAGGGGCAAGAACTTTGGCAGAAAGAAGAAGAGCACGAACAGTGTCAAGAATATGACGAAGTTTCCTTTCGGCTCGACCATTTTGCTGAGAGGTACCTGGACAAGTTAGATGATGTACAGTGCCATAGGAATGTAACAGAGCTTGAAACGCATATTGAGTATATTCAAGAGCATTATCAGAACGAAAAGTTTTGATACGTTTGGAGAATTGGGTTTCAACCATTTTTGCAAAGTTGCTATATATTGGTAAAATTTCAGAACGAGATTTCATAGGAAATATCCAACTATAACGAGAATAATCATCAATAAAAACAACAAAATATCGAGATCCACCAATACTAGCAACAGGAGAAGGTCCCCAAATATCAGAATGAATTAACTCAAAAATACTATTAGAAATGGATTCACTGTTATTAAAAGACAAAGCTGGCTGTTTTCCTAACTGACATGAAGTACAATCAAAATTGTCTTTGGACACAGAACCCAACAGACCCCTAGAAGCTAACTGTTGTACCCGAGAAGATGATGCATGACCAAGACGAGAATGCCAAAGTGCAAGAGATGGTAAAGAAGAAACTGCAGCAGCTGCAGCAGCAACAGAAACAGGAGCAACAAGTGGAAGATGAAGATTGTCCACGGGAAACATACGCCCAACTCTAGGGCCGGTCCCAAGCTCTTGTCCCGTCCTCGGATCCTGCACAATACACCCAGAATAGTCAAAAATAAGGCGATAACCTAATTCAGCTAATTGTCCTACAGAGCACAAATTATAGGATAGGTCAGGTACATGAAAGACTCCAGGAACAGAGAGGTTGGAAGTCAAAACAAAACCTAAACTATTTCCATGCATGGTGGAACCATCAGCTATATGAATATTTAGGGGGTGTGGTGCAGGGTCAAGTTTGGAGAATAAGGAGGAGTGAGGTGTCATGTGATTGCAACAGGCAGAATCGAAAAGCCAAGTTTGAGACTTACCGGGTAGAACAGAGAGAGCAGTGGAAAGAGATGCATTACCAGCCATATGAACAGCCTGAGCTATGATCTCCTGTAGTTCAGTGAGGGAGAGGTTGATAGTGGATCCAGAAGACTGGGACTCAGCTGAAATGGAAGCCATTGGTGGAGTAGGCTCAGTATTAGCAACAGCAGCAGTAGATTTGCTACGACGATAGCAAGTTTCAATGGTGTGGCCAGGACGCTTGCAATAGTTGCAGAACTTTTTGTTGGTCTGCTTATGACGATTGCTAGAGCCAGAGGAATCACCTGATTGCTGAGGTTGCTCTAAGGGTGGAGCAGAAGGTGTAATGGCCAAAACATTAAGCTTATTCTGAGCTTGAAGAGTTGCAAGACGAGCTTCTTCTCTAACCAACTCGTTCACAGCAGTGTCAAGAGAGGGAGCAGGACTGCGATTCAGAAGCTGACCTCGAATGGGTTCAAAGTCCTTATGGAGGGACATCAGGAATTCATAGAGGCGAAATTCATCTCTGATGGAAGCATATTGTTGAGCATCCTTTGAGCATGCCCAAGTTGGATCAGAAAGGTCAATTTGGTCCCAAATGAAGCGAAGCTTATCGTAGTAGTCATTGATGGATTGCCCTGGTTCTTGTCGGAGTTGATGCAATTCAACCACTAATTGATATTTCATGGAGCCATGAGTAGTGGAGTACCTTTTGGCCAACATATCCCACGCTGACTTGGCATCATCAAAGCTGCCCAACAGGTTAAAGATGGAGGGAATGGAAGTGTTCCTAATCCATGTGAGGATCATGTGGTTGTGACTATCCCATTAAATCATGTGACCAAGGAAGGCAGAATTTTCTTCAGTGGCTCCCTTGACAGGAACAGTGAGTGCACCAGTACAATAATGCCAGAGCATGCGACCCTTAAGAAAACTGCGCATAGCTTGAGACCAAGATAAGTAATTCTTACACCCCTCCAACACAGTATTGATGGGGCGAGGAAGAAAAACATCCTTTTTATCCATTTAGAGACACAATATGCAAAAATAGACTGTAAAAATGAAATCTACGCGAAAAACTGGGTAAGAAGAACCTGGACTGAAAAAGTCAACCACGGGTCAAAGTCAACGGTCTGGTCAACGGTCAAAGTCAACGGTCTGGTCAACAATGACGTCAGCAGGTACCGTGGCAGATGACGTCAGCAGATGACGTCACCTAGGGCTGACGTCAGCAGGGGAACACTGGCCCGTGGGAGCGCGTGGCAGCGCGTGGCGACGCGTGGAGGAAGCTGGAGGCGCGTGACACTGACGCCGAAACTTCTGGTGGCGCGTGGGGGCTCGTGAGAGGTCCGATGAAGACTAAATTTCACAGAACGGTAGATCGGAGGGATTTCTTTCCGATGGTGTAATCTGTGGTCTGATCGGAGAAGCGGAAGCGGAGGTGGCGGCAAGGCAGTGGTCTTTAATGTACTGAAGTCGCGGTGGAGGCAGTGGTGCTGCTCACAACAACGGCTGCAGATGACACCCAAGAAGACAAGACTGCTGAAGTGCGGCACACCAAAGGATTAAAGCAGTGGCTCTGATACCATGTTAGAAATACTGAAAGATTGTATTGTATTTCTTAATGAGAAAAATATACATCAGTGCCTTATATAGGAGGCATAAGTGTGCGGTACAAGTAAAGTGCAGTACAAGTATAAGTGTGCTGTACAAGTAAAGTAATTGGGCCTAAAGGGCCTAAAGCCCATAACACAATATACATTAACACCAATAAATAGTGCCTCCATTTGCGAACAGCCATTACCAATGCCAGCATTTCTTTCTCATAGGCTGACAACAGTAAATTTTTACCATGAAGTGCTTGGCTATGGAATGCTATTGGACGTTCTTGGCGAAGAACAACACCAATACCTATACCTGAAGCATCACATTCAACTATGAATTGGTGAGAGAAATTTGGCAAGGCAAGTACAGGTGCCTTTGTCATTGCATCCTTAAGCCGCTGGAATGCAACTTCAACTTAAGGTGTCCAAGAAAATAGATTCTTCTTTAGCATGTGTGTGAGTGGGGCTACAATTTTGCCATAATCCTGGATGAACTTCCAATAGTATCCAGTGAGTCCCAAAAAACCTCACATTGCTCATGGATTGTTTGGTTTAGGCCACTATACCATGGCTGAAATTTTCTCTTGATCAACTGACACTCCATCTTGTGAAATTATATGGCCCAAATATCGTACTTCCTGCTGTCCAAATTGGCATTTTTCTCTCTTGACATAGAGTTGATGGCTTTGCAAAATATCTAAAACAATCAAGGGTTGCAAATATTCCTGCCAAGAGACACTATATACCAAAATATCGTCAAAAAATACAAGAACAAACTTACGTAATTGATTCTTGAAAACGTCATTTATCAACACTTGGAAAGTGGATGGAGCATTAGTGAGTCCAAATGGCATGACAAGGAACTCATAATGGCCATGGTGAGTACAGAATGCTGTTTTTGGTACGTCATCTGGGCTTACTCAAATTTGATGGTAACCGGATCGCAGGTCCAGTTTTGAGAAAAACATGGCTCCATTTAATTCATCAAGCAACTCATCAATTGCTGGAATAGGTAACTTTTCCTTGATGGTGATCCAATTCAGAGACCGGTAATCCACACACATATGCCAAGAACCATCACCTTTTTTCACTAATACGACGAGAGATGAAAAAGGGCTATTACTAGGACGAATGACCCCAACGGTTAACATTTCAGTGACCAATCTCTCAATTTCTGACTTTTGATAATGGGGATACCTGTAAGGCTTTAGACAGACCAGGTTACTTCCTGTTTGTAATGGAATGTGATGATCTTGGGCTCTTTTAGGTGGCAAGCCTTTGGATTCCTTGAAAATTTCTTTGAAAGCTTCCAAAAGTTGTGACAATCCTGGCTTTTCTTTTTTCCTCCCTAGCCAACGTGTCTGACAAAGTGGATGCCACCAAATGCAAAATAGCTCCCTTTGGTTGTTTCCCTGTGTGCTTCTCAAGCTCATGGCCGTCTACCCACCTATCAAACAAACCTTTTAGAATTATTTCCTTACCTTGCTCATAAATTTCATGGTAAGTTTGGCAAAGTCCCAAAGGATTTCTCCAAGTGTACGGAGCCAATGAGTACCCATAACCACATCATACCCTTCTAGGGGCAGTATATAAAAATCAGCTTGAGTGACATAGCTTCCAAGCTTAATGGTGACTCCAAAACACCTTCCCTTACTAGTAAGCCTTTCCTCAGACGCCACCATAACACGAATCTTCTTTTCTTGGGCTGGCTGCAAAACCAACTTTTGTGCAAGGGACTCACTAATAAAATTATGGGAGCTACCTGAATCCAAGAGAACCATGGCTGGTACTAATCCAATTTTTCCTGACACCTTCATTGTCTCTGGCGCATGGTCACCACTAATGGCATGCAATGAGATGCCTGGAGTTTCTTGTTCTTCCTCTAGCTCTAATTCCATGGAAACATCTCCATGCTCTTCTGTTGTGTAAGCTTCAATCAAAAAGAGCTTTTTACACCGATCGCCAGGTGCAAACTTCTCATTACAATTGTAACAAAGACCCTTGTCGCGCCGCTCCTTGAGTTCAACTGGTGACAATCGTCGGATTGGCATAGGGGACCGAGAACCACCCTCCTCCTTGCTAGTGATAGGATTGGTTCTTGTCATAGTTTGAGAAGTTACTGGTGGACGCCGCAAAGAATTGTTTCGAGCTTCAAACAAGCGTGCCAACCAAATGGCTGTAGTTAAATCCAAAGGTCGTCCCACCAAAACATCTACCTTAATGCTTTCCTTTAGTCTACTCACGAAACAACTTACTTGGCGTGGAGGTGGAAGGTATCCAACCTTGGCCAAGAGTTGCTCAAACTGAGATTGGTACTCCTTTACTGTGCTGGTTTGCTGCAGTTTTATGAGTTCGCCAAAGTGGTCATAAAATTGCGTAGGCCCATAGCGAGCCAACAACCCTGTTTTGAACGTGGCCCAGGTGGTTGTGTCTGTCTCTTGCTGCAAGAGCTAATACCACAGTTGAGCTTCCCCTTCAAGATGGAATGAAGCAAGAGCTACTTGGTCTTCCGCTGGCGTTTCATGAAAGCGAAAGAATTGTTCAGCCCTACATATCCAACTTGCAATGAAGAGGTTGATGGAGATGTAGTCGTGGATGTGGAGTCCTTTGGGAAAGCTGACAACTCAGAAATTTCACTGCATGTTATAAGCGGAATTAATAGCTCCAAGACCATGAGAGTTCAAGGGCAGATTGGCAACACATTTCCCATTGTGCTTCTTGATTCTAGAAGCACCCATAACTTCATTAGTGAATGCTTGGCAATAAAGCTCATGCTACAATCAGATTTGGGACAGCACGTTAAGGTGAAATTAACGCCAAGAGAGAAGCTGGTCAACTGTGTAAGGGAATCAAGTTTTCTAATTCTAAGGTGTTTAGGGAGGCATAGAGAGAATATGCTATACATAAACCTGTGGATATTTGGTTCAAATTGAATGAGAAAGAGAAGATATTTGTCTATTGCAAGAACGAGTGTGGTGGTGTTATGCATCTAAAGTTAGTGGGGAGTTGACCTTCCAAATAAATACATGGATACTTGAGTGCACTTGCCCTAGAACCCCTCAAAATAGCCAAGTAACATCAGCCTATGTTGCTAAGAAGTACATGCAGGATTTTAGCAAGAACCCTAATTGGACTATAAAGGGTGTGCAACACCATGTGAAGGATAAAATTAAGGTTGACATAAGTGTGTGTCAAGTGTATAAGTCTAAAAGGAAAACCATTGATTTGATTACTGGGGATGAGTAGTTGCAATATGGGAAGCTAAGAGACTATGCATAATTGATAAGATTATGATGTGGGAAGTAGGGTTATTTTGGAAATTGAGATGAAAAATGAAAATTCCCAACCAAAATTTAAAAGGATGTATATAAGGTATAATGCACAGAAAGTTAGTTTCTTGGGAGGGTGTAGACCAATCATAGGATTGGATGGGTGCCACCTAAAAGGAAGATTTGGTGGGCAAATACTAGTTGCCACAGCTAGGGATGGAAATCATAATATTTTTCTAGTTGCCCTTGCTGCGGTTGAACAAAAGAACAAGGACTCTCGGGTTTGGTTCCTTCAACAGTTTTCAGATGATATTGGGAATCTAGAGCAACTCAATTTTGTCTTTATCAGTGATAGGCAGAAGGTATAAACTTTGTATGTTCACTTCAGTAATATATGCATGCGTTTTCATTATTCATATTACTAATATTGTTTTTTATGGAATTATGTGTGAAACATGGACTTAATATAATCTGATGATGCATAAAAAATTAGTAGGCTAAATGCTCCGGGTTTCAATGGACTAGTAATTGCTTGGAAGGCCTGAAAAGAAAAGTGACACAAGATCAAAGGAGACCGAGGTGAATGGGCCAAGAACCCTCCGATGCTTAAGTTAGTTTTTCTCTCTTAAAATCAAAAATTCCAACTTTTTGGGGAACAGTGGGAACCTCCTTTTGTTTATTGTAGACGAGTCTTTATATAGTGAGCGTTGGAGCGGTTACTTGATTGATAACTTCCTCACACTGTACGGAAGTTACAAGGTTTAGACATAACTCTTACAACTGCTATGGAAGTTACAAGAATTAATCTTATCTTCTATAACCGCCATTGGAAGTTGAGAGTTTAGTGAGAAGTTAGAGTGATAAGCGAGGGATTTCACTTTTACTCCAAAATGGTAGAACGTAGTCCAAAATGTAAGTCCTTTGTATATGAATTCGCTAACAACACTAAACAATATCATCAATTAACTTTGGACAAGATTTACTAGATCAAGCTCCGCAACCCTGAAGTGCATCACGTTTTGGCTAATATAAAATATCATACTACGCTTGTAGAGTGGCTGAAAGTGAACAGAGTTTAACTGATCATCCATTTATAGGAAGTGGAATGTAAATCAGCCTAGTCCAAAGGCTTATGAATTGATTTTGGGTCTTCTTAGGGTAGTGTACAATTACCACATTGACGGAGAGAGTCATGGAAGCCTTTGGAATCCCGACAATTATCTAATTCAATATGAAAACTATGGTGAAAAAGTAAAACAAGTCTTACTTGTTCATGATTGGTTACATGATAGGGGTAATGAAAAAGCAACGAAACAGAATGATATCGAGGATGTGTCAGAACTCATATTCAAGGGAATTCTTAATGTAAGTTAGAAAAATTTTCCAGCAGAATTACATAATTTGTATGACTTACTAAAATCTGTTGTTGATGGGAGTCCTAACACTTGGAGACCGATTTTGAAACACCCTTCCCTTTGGAACTTTAGTCTCCAGATCACTTTTGTTGATCGTGTTCGTATGTATATGAAAAACAATCAGCTATTTACATTAGTGGGTCAAAGTCTTAATAGTTGCCAAGACTTACATAATTAGAAATCGAAGATTCCTACTAATACTCCAATGGGAACTTTTCTAAGCAAAAATCCTTATAAATCAACACCTATGGAGCTTTTTCGCTTTACAAGGAATTTTTTGAACCATTATATGGACAAGTTCTTTTTAGTTGTTGGTGTCACCAAGGTGGAAGTGGATTATGTGTTCAGGCCTCTCCCAAATATTCTAGGTTTTTGGTTCAAAAGAATGTCTGAAAATTTGGTGATACTATTTTTCTTTTAATAAATTGTCAAATATTTTTAGATGAACTTTAATTCTTCTTGGGTATTTCTAAATTATACAGATACGGTACTAATTTATGAATTTTAATTCTACTTGGGCATTTCTATGTTATACAAATATGGTACTGATTTATACAATAAAGTATAAATTGTAGCTAGATTTGTGCACAATTGAGCTTATGAATGAGAGTTTTTTTTATGCACTTTTTTTTTTTTGTGCATATTTATAGTAGACAATGGTTATAAGGAGTAATAATTATGTCTATTGTTTCCTTGTTAACAAGGTAAAATATTAGCTTTGCTGTCCAAAAGTTCAATGTATCTATCCATAAAAAGTTTTGAAGCATTCCATGATTTTTTTTTTTTTTTTTAAAGTTAAAAGATAGTAAACTTGTTTTGATATGTTGAAAGAAAATATACAAAAAAAACTAGTATAAATCCCAGAAGACAATCAGACGAAATAGATGACAACTCAGAAAAGAGCATAGTAGCGAAAACACATTACATGACAGTGCTGCATAAAGAAAAGCTTGATATAAAAGACTCTGCTAAGACTTCTTTTGAGCTGCTGTGAAGTGTTGGTACTCTGCCAGGAAAGCAATAGGTCCATCAAAGATGGTCTTTAGTTGTAACTGAATTTTTTTATATAGTAGAACTTGTTAGTTGTTATGAGCATTCCATGATGTATGGAGCAATATCTTGCTGTCAATAGGCTAATTTTCAATATTAGTGAAAATGAAACATTGAATGCATTCTCTAATTTTGACACTAAAGTAGTTTCATTGTTCATTTACAAAAAGTTTTACTAGGATTTGAGAGTGTAATAAAATGTAACTGATTGTGTGCTGTTTACTTCTAATTTCTTGTAATTCTTCAAATTGAACAATTTTAATGTTGCCTATATGGTCACAAGACTCACAAATTGATGCAAGAGTTTGATCCAAGAATGAACAAAACTTTTATTGAAATGTACACTTTGATTACAAGGCTATTAGAAGAAGAGCCCTAATTAAATGAACGCATTCATGAGCAATGAATTATTTCACTCAAAAAGAACCTAAAATTTTCATTCACAAATTCTGTAAGGATGCAAGTTGAAGCTAAAGTGTAATGAATAAAATAATACCCAAGCAAAATACTTCCATTCAAAAATTCAAAAGAATTTTTGAATCACCTGCTAAAGGTAATTGTCGAAGTTTCTACTTGTATCCAAAAAATATATATTTCTACAATATTTCTTCGTAATGGTAGAACTTATACAAGTGTGAGAACTTGTGGTCTTCACTATCATAAAACAATCTAAAATTTAACACTAATCCCTCCAGCAGCAACCTTTTCTTGCTCTTGGTGATCAAACCTGACCAAAAAAAAAAAAAGTAGTGATTTCAATGATTAAACAGCAGGCATAGGTGAAGCCATAAGATCACTATCACTACTAAATATGTAAGTTTGTAAGGGCTTAGTTTAGGAACTTCCATATTAAGAACTCAACTAAGGGACCAACATTAAAAGTGAAATACAAAGCATATCATATGATCTGAATGTTCATGATATATATTTAATTTCCTTATAATCTATAACACAATATAATAGGTGCATAGCCCAATTTTAATTGGGCAATTAGAAAATAACAAATGCATTTTGCATTAAGGAGAGGCAAAGATTCTCCAACCTAAAAAAGGAATTGAAGCAAAATTACGCTCTAATAAAGGTTGTCACTCAAAAGAACCAAACCAAAAGTAAGTGCAATTTAGCACCTGCCATGACAAGTGCATAGCTTTTCTACAACTAGGGGTGGCACCACCTTGACCTGAAATTTTTTTTTTTATATAATAATTTAAAAAAATTTATTTGTCTACCCTTTAAAAAAATTTTGGGAACACCCTCAATTTTTTTTATGCCAATAAAATTAAATTTTGCTCCATAATTTGTTCTACATTCAGTGGATGAATAATTACTTGGTTGTGTATATTGAAAAGATGTAGCTTGTAACATTAATAATGAGACTATCATTCAGTGATTTCAAAATATGAAAACTTGTAGAAGGCAATTGTAAAGTTTATGTATTTGCGTGTTTTTTTTATTGTTGTTGTCAACATATGAATTTCTCTTTTTATTAGATTGTATAATTAATGTTTCTTAAGAAATACCTTGAGAAAAATTCCCAGAGCCGCCACGGTCTACAACTACACAATACATTAGAACCACATGCCTACCAATAGAAATATGGCTTATTAATCTGTCATATGGCTAAAAAATCCAAGGTGCTGAAAAAAAAAAGAGCATAAACTAGAAAAAAACAAGAAATCAAGAAAAGAATAAAAATTTCAAAACATTACACAAGAAATTATTTTTAGCAATGAACAAAAAAGAAAACCCAAGCAAATCATCAAGCTTCATACTCAATGAGGAGTCACTAATCAAATAAAAAATGAGACAAAATGAGAGCTAAGAAGTGAGAGAGGGAAGGGGCGGCGAGGGAAGGGGGTGAAGTAGTGGAAAAAGGAGACATGGGGTGGATCGATGGGGTTGACGGACACAGTCAAGTGGGATTGGCGGCAGAAGCAAGTGATGGTGGTGGTGGTGGTGGTGGTTTTTTGATGGGTTTAATAGTGGGTGATTTGAGAAGCTCAAAGGAGTAGGAGGAAGTGGATAATCTAAGAAGATTGCAGGGGGAAAAGGAGGTGGGTAATCATCGTCATCGTCAGAGGAGAGAGAGAGAGAAGACGTTAACCCTAATGTTAACAGAAGTTTTCATTAAATCTTTGCCCTGGATAGGTGACTATCTAAGGCATTGACACATCAACATTATGCAGGATTTGTTGCAAACTAAATTTGCAGCAAATCCTTGCCCTAAATTAAATATTATTTTATCACTTATTGAGTTTCGTGGCAGAGTAGAAGTAAGAAAGAAATTACTAAAAAAAATTAATAGTGTTTAGTTGAGGGGAAAAAAAAGAATATTGATTGCAAGTTGTGTTGTGAAATTGTGGGTTAAAATAGATGCAGTTGTTTTTGAGATGTTAAATGATAAAAATTTTAACTCCAACAATGTAGATGCTCTTATTGCAAAAAAGAAAAAAGAAAAAAGAAAAAAGAAAAAAAAGAGGCTTTTTCTCAAACTCTAAAAGGCAAAAGCATCAACTTAATCGTAATTGAATAAACAACTGTACTTTTAGTAAGAAAAATCATCAACTTAATTACAGAAAGTACATATATTACATTCACAATGAATATTTCAACTTTCAATAGTTGAAGTTATAACCACAACCCAAAAAAAAAAAACCTTTCTGGGTTAGTCACGATAAGTGGATGCTTGTGAGAGTTCCATAAAGACTGTACAAACCAAACAGGCTTGATAACAAGATCAGTACATCCAAGACAGGTCTTGCCTGAAAGAAATAGATTTTGCAGCTCCTTGAAGGCCTCTTTCAGAAATTTGAGGACAATCTTCCACAGCCAGTAATTCCAATTTGTATGAACCCACAAGTGGCTTTAAGCCATCATCAGAAATCCCCAAACACTTACTTAATCGTAAGACAAGCAATCGGGGAAACTGGCCCACAAGCTGCAGCCCCTCATCACTAATCTCTTGGCATCTGACGAGCTCCAGTATTTCAAGAAACTGAGCTGAGCAAAGAGCCTCCATCCCAACATCATTGAATGAATACACGTGGTCAAGAGCAAGTTCACGAACGGGACACATTTTAATCAAGGAAAGTATTCCACTTAATGAAAATGAAGAAAATGAAGGAAAATCTCCATCAGAAAAAGATATCCTAACTGATTCAAGCATTGAACAGTTCTGAGCCACGGCTTTTAAACTCTCATCAGTTAATCTCAAAGCATTGTTCATCAAAAGAGGCAGTGAGAAATCAGATGGAACTCGCAATGAAATGAACCGAAGATTACTTGATCTTTGGGCTAAACCAATAATGTCAGAGTCCCTCACTCCAACACACATATCTAGGTGAATCTTCTCCAAGTTCTTGCACTTTCCCAACACACAAGCAAGACCTCTCCCTGGGCTGATGATGCAATTTACCAAGCTAAGCTCCAGCATATTTTCACATGGGATGCACTGCTTTTGCCATCGATCCACGGCTAACCTATCATACACCTTCATATATCTGTAATTAGCATCCACTTCAAATTGCAACCGTTTTAGATTTTGCCAACCAGGGCCTAGCTTAACTAAATCACCTTCCCCAATTGCTCTGCAGTTCTTAATTGAAAGATCCTCAAGTGTTTCAAGCTTGCCAAGATATTCAAGCCACTCAACACTGGTCACATTCAAGCATCTGATAAGATGTAGAAGAGTAAGATTTCCACAGCCCACAACAAGAGATAATATGCCACAACCCGTGATTCTTGGGGTGAAATTCAGCTTTAAAGCGGAAAGCTTGGAGCAAGAAGCCAAGTAACGGAGACCCACATCAGTGATGAATGTGCAGTAGCTTAAGGTGAGATCAGTCAGAGAAGGACAGCAACTTGAAAGAATGAGAAGCCCATGATCATCCAATTGTTTTCCTAGTTTGGACATCCAACCAGAGTAAGTTATCTCCACTTTTGCCAAGTTTTGAAACCTATTGCATAGTGAAGTCAAAGCTTCATTTGCAGGGTCTAATCCACACCCAACCCGAATGGATTGTCTTTGTTCATTATCCAACTCATGAAAGCGTTTACATGCTAAAGACAAAGAGTTCCTGTCATTGGTTTTCTTAATCCTGGTTAAGATCTCCCAAACTAACTGGTCTGGTAATTCATCCATCAAAACCAGACCTTTTCTTTTTGCCCCTACAGGAAACATTTAGCAACCAATTGCAATTACAAACACCAATAAGGAAAGTTCGGTCTAAAATAGAGAGAAGGAGACCTTCCTAATATCCAATTATAAAATTTAGGAGATGTTTGAAGACATTTCATCACATCTGAGGTTTTCATCATTGATTTTCCCCCTGTTTTACAAACAAAAACAAAACCAAAAAAAAAAAAAAAACAAAAAACAAAAAAAACAAAAAACAAAAAACAAAAAACAAAACAAAACAAAACAAAACAAAACAAAAACAAAAACAAAATGCAGCAGCGTTTCTCTAGAGCAACAACAAAGAGATTATAAGTATATGATAAATGGAAGGCAGAGTGGAGACAAGGTTTTGAACTCAGTAGTCAGGACCATCTGCTCTGATACCATAATAAATCTACCATTTCTCCCAAAGTAATAGTTGGGAAACAGTTAATTTAATCATTTAAGCATTAGTTTAACAGTATATTAATTGATCTAACAAAAAAGTCCTACAAATACATGATATAAAATACATTGTTCAATAATTTCTATAAAAGAAATTAAGCGACACCAGCAATTGAATCAAACCCCACGACCAAAAAATGAAAGGGAAAAAAAGAGAGAGTCAATTTCATTGAAGCTAACGCATATTGCAAATGAAACAACAGCAGAAACTACTGCAAAGTCAAAAAAAAAAAATCAATCAAAGATCACAAAAATCCCAGATTCACAAAGATATAAAATTTGAATCAGTTTAATTTGGTCAGAAAAGAGTGTGTTAAGAATCCCAGAGATTGTTCCTCAAAAAGAAAAAAAAGAAAAAAAAAAGAATCCCAGAGATAAATTGGCAGAAAAAGACAAGATCTGACGATGTTAGCCTGATTACAAAAATTGAAAACCCAATAAAGATCCCAAATGTTACCTGAAACCAGAGAGGAGCAGAGAAGAGAAGGAATCTTATTCAGAATCTCTTCAGATTCGATAATGCTAAGGAAGGTGTTGAAGAAAGATATTTATCACGGAAGATACTATTGTCTATTGTTGTAAATAAAAAAAGGCACATGCTGATGCCGGTTGTTTCCTATTTGACAATGTTAAATGCATGGCCCATGTTTCTCACATTAATGACGCTGATTTGTACGAGAGGCCCATATTAACTTGGATGAATCAAGAGCCCAAAATCCCATTGGGTACGGTATTTCTGTATTTGTAGAACTTAGCCTAGGCCTTAGTACCTTTTTTTAACCCCTCAGGGTAATTAAATTTGGAATAATCCGTCCATGAACCTACCCAATTTTTAAAAAGTAATGTTACAAATACAAATTATTTTATAACTTTTTTATAAAATATAGATGTGGTCAACATCTTATTGGTTTTCATATAGGCCCACCATTAATATCACATTTTCATTTATCAATAATCACTTACTATATCACGAATTGAACTTGTAATCAAACTTGAGAAGAAATATACAAGAACTAATCTTCTCGGATTGTGCCGAGGATGACCTTCTTTAGATTAAACCAATCTGTCTTTATTTTCTTGTCATTTGGATCCACTTGCTTGTTGTCTGACTCATTAAAGCCCAGTTTTCCAACCCACTCTCTACAAATTTATTGTATTGAGCTCTTTGGGTCTAAGTTCATACATCCTTTGGGCTTGGGATCCAAATTCTGTCCTTACAATTAGCACTGTCTATGGGAAAATTCTGGTGTTGTGGTGAGTTTAACGTTTAAATATGGTGGGTTCAAGTCCACACTAGGAGGAATTTGTAGGGTCTTGACATCAAGATCATTTCCTTCATCTTGAACGAAGAAGAGACAGGGAGGGAAGTGTGCATACCACCCATACTAGTAGAAGTCAATATCGAATTGGGAGTCACACCTCTCATAAGGAAAATACTAGGAACATGCAGCTGGAGATTGATCATTTGAAGAGGAAGTTGCGCCACGGACGGCGAAGGCGAACTCCCTCCAATTCTAACTTCTCTTCTAACGATGATAAGGATGATAGTTACAGACCCAGATCAAGGACCTCCTACTAAGTCTTTCATGTATGATGAGGACTACCACCATGAGCGCAAAAGTAGGAACTCATCTTCCGAAGGCTTGGGAAATGATGCGATGAGCAGAACGCTCAACCAAATTTCCAGATCACCTTTCACAAACAGAATTGAGGCAGGGAGACTTCCTCGAGCTGTTCACTCAACCCACATTCACCATGTATAATGGTCGAACTGATGGAAATATGCATGTGCGCAGCGAAAAAAATAACGGATCTACTTCATTCAAAATAGATAACATGTACTTGTAAATTTCAGAATATGAGAACAAGAGAGTGTACCTTGGTGTGATGAATTTCAAAACAAAGATTGTAAGCACTTGTGAATACTTTTAATCTTCACTCCAATTCCATTAACGCCCAAGGTATGTGGTCTCTCAATCAATAATGTGAATTTATTCAAGAGAGTATTAGAGTGTGTCCAACACTCACATACACCATTTCATGTTCGTTGTTAGTTACAAAATTCTGTATGTTTCTCTTCACATATCTAAATTTCTAAGTGGGCTAGCCTTTTGGGCCTTTCCAATTTGGCTCTAGTATGTGGCTTGAAGTGAGACCAAAAGGGACCAATAAGACACTAGCTTCAATGGACCTTGGGCTTTTCTGTCAACTCTTGACAAGTCCAAAGTTACCATTAACTATATTTAATACCACTATATAAATATAGTTGCACTCTAGGCTTTATCTATAAATTATATCCCAAGACTTTATTGTATATGTAACCTCTTCATAAAATATTCTTAATAATACAAAGTTATAAATGTAGACTGCCACTTTGTAAATTACTACATCTTAATCATTGAGTATCCGGTTTAATCCTTTTAAGTTATTCAACATATATTTATGAAATCCAATTTCATAAATATATACTTTAGTAATTTCTTACTAAAGTGGTTAGGCCTAACTCTCTGAATAACTGAACCCATTAAACTTATCTCAAGGGAATATTTTATATCTCCATTAAGAGACTATGAATTTCATATCGAGAATATATGTTCCATCAACACTAAATGTTGATGCCCAACATACTGAGGTTTTGACCGTTACTTTAGATCTCACTTTTAATATATCAAAGCAACTTACATTCCATGATCAGGTCCATTATTCTCTCAGGATTAAGAGTTCATGTTAATATAAGTCGTGAGATTTATTATTCAATTGACAGTTGTTACGAGAATAATAAATCTCACAGCGATCTAATTCAATATGTCTTAACTCTTAAAACATATCAACATATCAACTAGAAGTCACCACTTCCATGATCAAGACAAATCATCTTAGTTGATATGTTATAGTCTTCGCAAATGAAACGCCCAATTTCATCACCAACTACGAACTAAATTTTGAGTTTACAAAGAACTTGTGATTTATATCTTCTATGACTTTTCACATAAACCACATACCATGCATCTCATGGACTATATGATAATATCCGAATATTCATGTTACCATTATTTCAAATAATAATAAAATAGCTTTATTAATTACAATATTAAGTCATACATCATGTTATACATAATGTCATACATAATATTACATATAGCATCAAACAATAGGATTTAAGGGCACTAATCCTAACATGAACAGACCTTGTGGAGTATGTAAGCCACTTCAACTAGAGAATGGCTATGCACTCCAAGAATGAGGCCTTGTTGTGTAAGGTATTTCCATCCAACTTGGGGCCTGTGGCGATGAGGTGAATTGATGGCCTAGGTGCAAGTTCCATTGATTCCTTTAAGGGGCTTACCTAGGCATTTGGATCTTGTTTTATTACATGCAGTAGGGTTCCTCGACCCTTAGATTCCCTGTTGTCTATGTCCATACGAGAAGGGGAGACCTTGAAAACGTACTCGGACAGATACTAGGAGAAATTCAATGAGATCGATGGGGACTTTAATGACGTGGCTATAAGGGCTTTTTAAGGTCGGCTTGCCAGTCAAGCATGATTGGAGAAAGTCCTTGACCAAGAAGCTGGTAAGGAGTGTGCATCGGCTTATGGATCGTATTGACGAATACAAGTGAGTTTAGGAAGACTAGCAGTAAGGGAAGGAAAAGGCTAAGGTTATCCCTCAAGATAGGAGGGATTTTAGGTCAGACAGATACAATAATAATAGGCCCAGAAGGGATTTTGCTTAGCAATCTGGGTCTACGGCTTTTCAGGTGGTTAATACGGTGTTTTGAGAGCCAATACATCAAATCCTAGAGAAGATCAAGAATGAGCCATACTTCAAATGGCCAAATAAAATGGGAGGAGACCCCCTGAGGCGTAACCAAAGTCTTCATTGTCAATACCACCAAGAACGAGGGCATACCACCTAGAACTGTAGAACTCTGTGGAATCATCTGGAGCAACTGATCAGAGATGGAAGGTTACAACAGTTTTTGTATCGACCTAATGGGCAAGGAGACTAAGCAAGGTTAGTGGGCTCAAGGGAATGCTTCTTCAATGCCTCCTTTGGGCACAATTAATGTCATCTTTACTGCTCCTAGGAGAACTGGTTCACATCCCTCCAGGGTGATGTCTGTGGCTCGGCACCCCGCCGAGGACTCTGATTCTGAGCTGAAAAGGGCTAGAGTGGATATCCTCCCGGAGTTGAGTTTTTTGGACGAGGACAAGATTGGAACCATACAACCACATAATGATGCTTTAGTGGTCACGCTCCAGATAGGAGAGTACAATGTGAAGAGGGTGTTAGTAGACCAGGTCAGTGGTGCAAAGATTATGTACCTTGACTTGTATAAAGGGCTGAACTTGAAGGCCGAGGATTTGACAGCCTATGATTCACCTTTGGTAAGTTTTGATAGGAAAGTTGTCATTCTAAGGGGTTAAATTAGACTGCCCGTGCAAGCAGGTTCAGAAGTAGTAGAGGTGGACTTCATTGTGGTGGATGCATATTCTCCTTACATAGTCATTATGGCAAGACCTTGGCTTCATGCCCTAAGGGCCATTTCTTCAACTCTGCATTTGAAGGTGAAATATCTGTCAGAGGACCATATTGAAGAGCTTGTTGGGAGTCAATCCATAGCTAGACAATGCCTGGTGGCTTCTATTATGCATCAGCTTGAAGCTGAGTCCTCAGCCTTTGCTGAAGGGGGCTCATAGCAATTAAGGATTCTAGTCCTATCTACGGATGCGGTGTCAGAAAAGGCAAAGTATGAGAGGATGGAGGAAGTTGTTATAGATGGTGATTCGGAGAAGTTTTTTTAGGTCGAAGCTCAACTACTTCCTCGGGAGAAGGAAAAGTTGTTAGCATTTCTAAGGAGGAATATTGATGTGTTTGCATGGAATGTTTATGAAACTCCTGGGATGGATCCAGGCTTCATTTCCCATCATCTAAATGTCAACCCAACTATCCTCCCTACGAAGTAGCCACCTCGACGCTCATCTAAGGAGCATTCTGATGCTATCAAAGAAGAGGTGAACAAGCTTAAGCAAGCTGGGGCTATTAAGGAAGTGTTCTACCCTGAGTGGTCAGCCAATACAATGGTGGTGAAGAAGAAGAATGTGAAATGGCGAGTATGTGTGGACTTCACAGATCTGAATAAAGCTTGCCCTAAAGACCCTTTTCCCATGTCTCGAATAGACCGGTTGGTGGATGCAACTATGGGTCATCCACGGATGAGCTTCCTGGACGCCTTTTAAAGGTACTATTAGATACCTTTAGCTTTGAGTGATCAGGAAAAGATAGATCTTGTCACCCTTACTAGGAATTACCACTACAAGGTGATGCCCTTTGATCTAAAGAATGCAGGGTCTACTTATCAGAGGATGATGACCAGGATGTTTGAGCCACAACTAGGAAAAACATTGAGATTTATATAGACGACATGGTGGTTAAAAGTAAGTTGGAATCCGATCATATTGACGATCTCGGGAACATCTTTGAGATCTTGAGGAGACACAATTTACGACTTAATACTTCTAAATGCTCTTTTGGTGTCGAATTAGGGAAGTTCTTGGGATACATGGTCATTCACCGCAGAATTGAAGTCAACCCTGACCAAATTAAAGCAATTAACAATTTACAGTCACCTTGGAATCCCAAAGAGGTCCAGAAGTTGATAGGAATAACTGCTACTCTAAACCGATTCATTTCTCAGTCAGTAGACAGGTGTAGACCTTTCTTCTAGTTGTTAAACAAGTGGAAGGGATTTGAATGGACCGAAGAGTGTGTCTTGGCCTTCCAGCAGTTGAAGTAATACCTATCTCGGCCACCCATTATGTCCAAACCCGAGGTGGATGAGGTTTTGTTTGCTTACATTGTTGTGGCTTCCCATGCAGTGAGCCTGGTGCTTGTACGGGTTAATAGTTGTGTACAAAGGCTAGTTTATTATGTGAGAAAGTCATTACATGAGGCCGAGGCCCGTTACCTACCACTAGAGAAGGTCATTTTGGCAGTGGTGCATGCTACGCGTAAGCTCCCCTATTACTTTTAATCACACACAGTTGTTGTCCTGACCCAACTTCCGCTTAGATCTCTATTTCAGAGTGCTTATTACACAAGGAGGATTGCCAAGTAGGGTACGATCCTAGGGGCTTTTGATATCAACTACATGTCTCGCACCTCTGTCAAGGGTTGGGTCCTCGTTGATCTAGTGGCCAAGTTTGCTAAAACCCCATTTGAAGAAAAAGTTGAGAAACAAAACATGGATGGAAAATCAGTTGGTATGGTCTCCCTGCAAGAGCCTTTACCGTAGAGAGTACACATTATAATTTCTCCTAAAAAGATCATTATTGAAAAATCCTTAAAGTTGGGCTTCTCGGCCACCAATAATGAGACCGAGTATGAGGCTCTATTAGTAGGGATGACTATAGTTCAGAGAATGGGAGGAAAGGCAGTGGAGATGTTTTCAGATTCGAGATTGGTTGTAGGCCAAGTAAAGGGAGAGTTGGAAGCCAAAGATCTTAGAATGCAGGAATATTTGAACTAGGTTAGATACTTACAGTCAGGAATTGAGTCTTTTACCTTATCACACTAGAAGTCGAAATACACATGCTGACTCTCTTGTCATGCTCGCAACCTCCTCGTCACAAAGTTTACCTGTGGTGATCCTTATGGAAGACTTGAGTAAACCTGTTAAAATAGGGAGAAACGTGGTTCATGTTCATCAGATTAGGGTGGGTCCTAGCTAGATGGACTCTATTGTGCTATTCCTTAAGGAAGTCATCTTGCCCGAGGGTAAGTCCGAGGCCGACAAGGTACAAAGAAAAGCTCTTCGGTTTTGGTTGTCTGAGGACCAAAAGTTGTACAAGCGCCCCTTTTCTGAACCATATCTGCTATGCATACACCCTGAGATAGTTGAACTACTCCTAGAAGAGTTACATGAAGGGATTTGTGGAAGCCACACGAGAGGCAGATCTTTATCTCACAGGACCCTCACTTAAGGATATTGGTGGCCAAATATGTAGAGGGAAGCACAAGAGTATGTGAAGAAATGTGACCAATGCCAAAGATTTTCCCTAAACATTCACCAATCAAGAGGTGTCCTTAACCCCCTGTCCAACCCTTAGCCTTTTGCCCAATGGGGCTTGGATATTATAGGGCCTTTCCCTAAGGCAGCAGGGAATAAAAGATGGTTGCTAGTCGGCATGGATTACTTCACCAAATAGGTTGAAGCTGAACCACTAGCAAATATTAGGGATATGGATGCCAAGAGATTTATCTGAAAAAATATTGTCACTTGGTTTGGAATCCTTCACACACTCATCTCAGATAATAGTCTTCAGTTTGATAGCAAAACTTTCAGGAGGTATTGCTGTGACCTGGGCATAACAAATAGATATTCCATCCCGGCATATTCACAAGGGAATAGACAAACCGAGGCTATCAATAAGGTCATAGTGAGTGGGCTTAAAAAGAGGCTGGATGATGCAAAGAGAAAATGGGTGGAGGAGTTGCCACACGTCCTTTGGACATATTGGACTACACCTCGTAGGTCTACTAGGGAGACGCCATTTTCAATGACTTATGGGGCCGAGGCTGTGATTCCTCTGGAGACAGGATTTCCAACGCTGAGAACAAACTCTTTTACTCTAAGTAGCAATGATGGGCTATTAAAGAAGAGTTTAGATTTAATTGAAGAGCGAAGAGAAAATGCTATGGTTCAGTTGGCGTACTATCAACACAAGCTCAAGTAAGGGTACGGCTCAAATGTAAAGTTAAGGCCACTAGTGCTTGAAGACTTGGTATTAAGAAAGGTTCTAGGTACTGCCAAGAACCCAGCTTGGGAAAAGTTAGGGCCTAATTGGGAAGGGCCATATCGCATCACTTCAGTGGCTGGAATAGGTGCATATTATCTTGAAGACCTAGATGAAAATGTTGTACTATGCCCCTAGAATGTAAACAACCTGAGAATATATTATTATTAATGAAAGCTTTCTTTACCATATTTTGGTTTATTACATTATGCGTCATGCATTCTACTATTTGTTTGAATATCGAACAAAACCTTGGTCATGCCTGGTTCCTCGAACCACATACCTTAGGTAAATTAATATTTTAAGTTATCTGTCTAAGTATTAAACAGAACCTTAGCTATTCCTGGCTCCTCGGACCACATGCTTTGGGTAAATTAATACTTCTTGACATCCATCTAAGTGTTAAACAGAACCTTAGCTATACCTGGCTTTTCGAACCACATGCTTTGGGTAAATTAATACCTCCTAAGTATCAAACAGAACCTTGGTCATGCCTGGCTCCTCAGACCAAATACCTTGGGTAAATTGATATCTTTCAATCATTTTTCTAAGTGTTAAACAGAACCTTAGTCATGTGTGACTCCTCGGACCATACACTTTGGGTAAATTAATACTTTCTATTATCTTCCTAAGTGTTAAACAGAACTTTGGCACTGCTAGGTCCCTCAGACCACATGTCTTGGGTGAATTAACATTTTCCATTACCTACATGAGTATTAAGCAGAACCTTGGCTATGTTTGGTTCCTCGGACCACATGCTTTGTGAAAATTAATATTCTAAATTATCCATTTAAGTGTTAAACAGAATTTCAGACGTATCAGGCTCCTCGGATCATGTACCTTGGGTAAGTTAACACTTGGAAAGTCCACCCTAGGTTTTGATTAAAGGATTCTAAGGATACATTAATAAGATACACTTAAAGGTAAAAGCCGCAAGCATCCTCTTTCCCTATTAAGCATTTCATTTGTCTCTCGAGACTTAGTCATTTTTCTCACCATGCACACATGTTTAATTTTATTTAAGTTGACAGTTAGTTATTACTTCTAGCCTTGGTCAAAGTGTGGGTGTTCACCTTTGGATACATCATCAGTTTAAAGGTCTCAATAAAGAGCAAGACAAAGATTATAGCCAACCAAAAATAAGTATTGCAAGAAAAGTTAAAGATTCAGAAAATAAAGTCGAAGTTTTTCATTAAATAAAGGAAAAATACATTATAGACAATGGCAAACTGCCAGTACAAAAGAAGAACTACAAAGGGAAAATAAAATGCTAGAGCTAAGCCTTGGAATTGGGAGGAGGGTCTTCTTCGTTGCTAGGCTTGGAGGCAGGAGCATCTTTGGCCTTGGCAGCATCCTTGGATTTGTCCTCAGCCTCCTTTGCCTTGACAACAGCGTCTTTGGCCTGGGCAGCATCCTTTGCCTTGGCGGCATCCTTGCCCTTAGTAGGATCCTTAACCTCAGCAGCGTCCTTAGCCTCTGGTAGAGCCTGGACTTCCTTTCCCTTGCCCTTTTTCTTAGCCTTCTCAATCCCCTAGCCTTGATCACTAACTTCACTAGGCTCCTTTGGGACCTCGAGATGGGGAAGAGAGGCCTCGGTGGTAAGGGGCTACTCTATTGAGAGTGGTGCAAGAGCAGGGAAAGTGGGAGGTCGGCTAGAACCTTACGAATGTTAAGAGGGTAGTAGACGTTCCTAGCCTCCCTTCACTCTGAGGTGGTGAGGAATCCTGCAAGGTTGAGGGCCTCCAGCGACACTTCCTTGCAGTAGTCCCTGCAGACCTCAGCCAGTTCATTCGCTAGTCAGACCTCAGTCTCCTGCACCCCCAGCTCAATCTCTTTTATGGCTTCCTCGGCCATCCGAGTGGCGGCTTTAGCTTTCTCCAGGTCAGGGCTCAGCTCCAGGACCTGTTACTTTGCCATCGCCAGTTCAATCTCAGTGTGGTATAGCCTCTTACGTTGGTCATTGGCCTGGTCCTAGGCATTCTTTAAGCCCACCTCGGCACTCAGACGCACCCTTTCCTCAGCAACCAGCTTACTGGTAAGCTCTTTATTTTTCTATTCAGATGCACCTAAGGCCTTGTTAGCCTCGACACGGAGGTTGGCCTCAACCTGGGCATCATTTCGAGCGTCCTTGACCCACCCATCGGCTACAAAAACTTTCTGGATAGCTTGTGCGAAAACAACAAGAAAAATACCATGTTAAAGAAATATATATATATATATATATATGTGTGTGTGTGTGTGTGTGTGTGTGTGTGTGTGTAATGAAATAGTATTAATAAAACAAACGAGAAGGGCAACTTAGCACTTAAACTAAAAGGTATGACTGTGAACCTACCAGGGCCAGGTCTCTTTTTAGGGACATGAAGAGGTCTGACTGCCTCATATGCCTCAGAACAGCCATGTCTTTTAGCAGGAGAAGGGGCTGTTCTAGGGCATTAGCTACGTAAAAGGAGTGCCCTCTCTGAAACTCCCTGATAGAGGAATTCCATGGGATGGCAACTCCATCTAACTCCAGCCGAGAAGCCCAGGTGTGGTGTTGTTGGCGCACCTCGGCCACACTCGAGTCCTCCTTGCTCTCCACTGAGGTGGCCTGCCCTTTGTCTTGGGCCATTTTTTGCTTCTTGGTTTCCTGGCAGACCACCTCACCCTCCTCCACTTCCTGCTCCTTCCTTTTCTTCTTTAAATTGGGTATGGGGAGCAGGCCAGTAACAAGAGGGAGAAGAAGGGGAAAAGAAGAGGGGGGCTAGGACTTTGGGGCCTCCTTAGAGGATGACCCTTTATTCTTCCCCACGAAGAGGTCCTTCAAGTCTTTCCTCGGATTGAGTGGCATCCCTTCTTCTTCCTCCTTAGAGCTATCGTCTATTTTTGCAAATATGAGACCTAAGGTGCGAACACTTGAAGTTCTATCAAACTCACCCTCAATGTCCTAGATCTCAACGGGATCTGCTCTCACCTCTCCTTCTTCCTCGAGTTGGAATTGGTCTATCTCCTCATTGAGTGAGAGGCATAAGGAAGCAGTTTCTTTCCTCGGAGCCGCTGCTTCAAGGAGAGCAAGAATAGGAGGTAGCTCAATGGGTACGACGTCCTTTCGGGCAAGGAACCCAGGTACAGAGATGTCTATCCTACGGAGCCTTAGGTCGCCTGCCTTTATCGCGCGGCCCACTTCTTGGAAGTTGTCCAAGATTGATTCGAAGTCCAAAATGAGGTGGACCACTCTCAACTGCCTGTCCTCACTCACGAACACCTCAAACCTTAGGACTATGTTGAGGTTCGCAACGTTGACCAAACTGAGGCGGGGCGTTACATGCCTTTTATCTGCAAAAACAGCCAAGGAGCAAATCATGGTCAGACCAATAAAACCCATCATTAAAGGAAAACGAAATATTAAAGGAAAGAGTGGCAAAGCTAAAATAACTAAATCCCGTGCCAGCGGACCTAACCCTAGGGTACCCCACTTGGCTCTCCCACCCGAGTTGGGCAATGAAGACCGTCGTGCCATTCCCCAGAGGTGATCAAGTAGTCGTCCTTCATGCCTTTTTTGGACTTGGGAAGACACGATACAAGCCTAACAATGTTGGACCTGGACTTGAGGTAATACCCCGAGTTAGCAAGTAAATGGCACTCGTACATATGGATGACATTATGCCAGGTAAGTCTCAAACCCATCTGCTCATTGAGAGCATCGATGCTACCTAAAACTCTAAATAGGTTGGGAGCGCACTGGTGAGGACACAGCCTATAGTTGATTAGGTAGTCTCGGGTCACCCTACCCATAGGAAGCGTCATTCCTTCTTCTATGAAGGCGATCATAGGAATGACAACCTCCCCTTCATTTCTATTAGTAACCACCTAGTCTGGAGCACAATACTGCAGGGCAACCCCTTGTGGAATGTGATATTTGGCCCTAAAACCCTCTATACCGGCGGGAGAATCAACGAGGTGCTTGAATCTACCCATCTAAGCAAATCAAGGGAAAGTAAGGGAAATGTTTTTGAAAAGGAATGGAAGATTAGAAGGCAGAGGAGGTTGGCTGAGAAGAAAAGAACTTAAGGATGTAAAGACTTAGGAAAATGAAAACAGGTGACACTTCAGGAGCATCTTAAGAGTTGGGAGATTTGGGAAGACTTGAGAGCTTGAGAGTTTGATAAGTCTCAAGAGTTTGCAAATTTGTGATGTAAAGAAAAAAGTAAACCCACTAGGCTCCTTATATAGGAGACGGAGTTAAGTGGGAGTTATCCCGCTCAAAAATTCAAGGAAAAATGTCAACCATAGGATCAGCATCCCACCATAGGATGCAGGGAACAAAGTGTCGCCTGAAGTAGTTAATAAGACATCGCAGGCTCCAGAGCGTTAGAAACAATTATGGGGCATGCGAAGCGACATTCTCACGTATGGAAATTAGAGAAAATCGTGGAATAAGTTATCCAAAGTCAAAACCCCATTTTTTCTCCTCGGATAGAAGGGAGAAAACTAGGGTTTTGAAAGGCTATTGTAGGGATAAGGGGCCTAAGAACATATGTTAGGCCTTGGGCCTTGTCCGAGGACACTTTGCAGTCTGAGGACAGATAAACAGTAATGAGTATGTAAGACTTAAGACCCCATGAGTGAGCTATGGGTGAGAATACTGGGGAAGGTAAGCCGAGGAGGAGTATCTCCTTGGCAAAGCGAAACAGAGGTCAGAAAGAGTGTCTTGCCATCTAAGGTGACCTCCTGGGAAATTCTAGTGATAACAATATACATTATGAACTTACAGGACAACTAGGATGTGAGAAATATCTAAGGGAAAGCAGCTACCATCGCATTGAATGCTCTGCAGCTAATTCTCTAGTTGCATTAATGAGAAAGTGATACCTGATCAGTAGTTTTCAGCCTTATAGCTGCTCTTCAGAGACTTCAGGAAGGTGTTGATGTGACAGGGATCAACCCCAACAATCTAATCTACACGTGGAGGGTTAAGATGAAGACAAAGGGATAGTATAAAATAGGAAGAAGGCAATGAGAGGGGGAGATAGAGAAATTGAGAGGAAAACACTGTAGCAATCAAGAATTGAACTTGTAATTAAACTTGAGAAAAAATATATAAGAACTGTTCTCCTCGGATTGTGCTAAGGACGACTTTCTTTAGATTAAACTAGTCTATCTTCATTTTCTTGTCATCTGGATCCACTTTGCTTGTTGTCTGACTCATTAAAACTCAGTTTTCCAACCCACTCTCTATAAATTCATTGTATTGGGCTTTTTGGGCCTAAGTTCATACATCATTTGGGCTTGGGATCCAAATTGCGTCCTTACATTGGTCATGGATTGTTACAAAATGAAAAAGTTTGGCAACAAACTTAGTTGTAACTTAAGGCTTCAACTCTACTCAATATCTTTTTATTGAGGGTGAATTTTGATAAATCCACTATTGTATTACATTTTCTTCTTATATCGTTTATGTTTATAAATTTTCCAAAAGATCCAAATCAATAACTATGTCATCAATCAAATGTTTAAATTAAAGATTTTGTTGTCTAAAATTATGTATAAAAAATAAGTCATAGGTTGAATAGTAAACGAAATTTGATTGGCATCAAATTTTACACGTTTGTTAAAGACTTAAAGAACATGCATTTTAACGATTAGATTTTTAAAATATGTAGTCATGTTAATTTTTTAAGTGGGAGTTGTAGCCTTAGGCTACAATCAAGTTTGTAGCCAAGCATTGTCTATTAAAAAATAGACCAAGCATCCATAATTTATGCCAAATTTCATCAATATGCTTCGGCTTCACTCTTTTCACACTTATGAATACTTCTCATGCATGTCTATAATTTCAAATATATGTTTTTAACTCTACTACAACCCAATTATCATGCCATGTACTTTGTTATTTGATATATAAAAAATTTTACTTATCACGTTATTCAAGTAAGAGAATGCCTCAATCATTCATATTTCAATTCGTTTGCATGTAGCTAGATAAAAGTCTTAATTGTTTTCTTGAGGCCATTGTATTTAAATGACGTTAAATATATATATATATATATATATATATATATATATATATATATATATATATCATATTTGAATTATGTTATCCAATTTTTTTTTTAAATTGATATATATTTTTAAAACAAATAATAATAACATGCATTATATTTGTCAATTGAGTTTGAGTTGTGCACTATAAAGTTCAAAGCAAATAATTAAACCAATAATGTCTTACTTTTATTATTTTTTAACCTAAAAAATGTTTTTTTTTAAAAAGGGGTCTTGTCATGAGTTAGCCAAATCAGGTTAGGTTGACCCGCAAAAAACAAGTTAGGTCACGTGTCAACTTGTTTATTATTCAGGTTAAAAATTCGGTTTCGGGTCAAGTCAACAAATCTTGACCCTTTTTCCATGTTTAGGTGTGGGTTTGAGTTAGTGGCTAGAATTTTCTAATTCAAAAAGATTACAATAGGATTAAGCTTGGGAGGCAATTGTATAAATGCAAGAAAGTCTTGCAGTAGTTCCCATTTTTGCGGGCACATTCACACACCCAATCATCTTCTTAGGGAAATTAGCATTGGATTAACCATCTAATTTATCCGGCTAAAATTTTGCTGACATACAAAAAAATTAGTCCACATTAGGTTAGGTCACCATTAGGCAAAATGCATGCTAATTACACTGTTAATGCAATTCTAACCAAGGATGGCTCAACCCTATACGCCACTAAGGCAATGGTTTAAGGCCCTCAAATGAAAGAAAGCCCCTCTATTACCCAACAAAATATAATTAAGTTCCTCTTACTTATCCGAAATAATAATAATAATAATAATAATAGTAAGGCCCCTAGAATGCACCATCCGTAAAAAGTTTTAATTAATAAAGCTATTTTTTTCATTAAAAAAAAAAAAATTTAACACTCTTTAAATACTGTAGACTATATCTACTGCAATTTAAGAGTATAAAATTCTCCACTCTCCCATACCAGAGGGTGAAGAGACTCTTCATTTTAATACCTATTCAATACTTATTCTCAACTTCTCCAAGAGAGAGAAAACGACTTTATCTAAAAATAAAAGTAAAAAACAAATAAACACATTTTTCTCTCCACATCTTGATTCTTGACGGAATCAAACCTCCCCATTGCCCGCTACTTACCTTGCCACTATCCATCTTGATTCATTTTTCTAAATTTCTTTGTAGCTGTTCATCAATTAGTGTATGGTATTGGAATGTTAACTGTGTTGGAAAAAATTCTACATAACTGTGAATAAATTCTAGCAAGCACAACAGAAGCACAACCACACAAGAATACAAAAATTTATGTGGAAACCCTTTCTTCTTGAAAGGAAAAACCACAAGACAAACTCCGAATAATTTCACTATATTAAATAGAGATTACAACACTTAGAGATACAACTTGAGTAAAAAAAAAAAAACTTTTTTTTTTTTTTTCACTCACTACTCTCTTCCTCACTGTGTATTTTCTCTTACTCTCTTTATTTTTCTCTTGTGCTTGCTCTCACTCACACAGCTCTTTAAGACTACACCTAGTCCTCACACTCTGGGACTTCACTTCTTTTTCCCCTCTGGGGCTTCACATCTTCACCCCCTAGGACTTCACTTCTTCAGCCCATCTTCACTAGCCGAATGGCCTCTCTATTTATTTCTTCATCTATTCCTTCTTTTCTCCCTTTCACACTCTTCATATCAAGTCACAATAAATGCAAGCCAACTTATTTTGAATTTGCTTCAACCAATTTCTTTTCTTCAGCTCTCCCTTAGCCGAATGACCCTTGCCTTTTGCTTCTTTCTTTTCTTCCGGTTGGCCTTTATTTACTCTACTTTCTTTTTGTTGTTGTTGATTCTATTATTGCAAAGTTTTCTCTCTTTTATTGTTGTTCTTGCTAGTTGGGTATGAATGAAAGAGCTTAAAATTTTTTATTTTTATCCGGGACCTTACTGTCTTCTTCTTCTTCTTCCTTTTTTTTTTTTTTTTTTGGAAGCTGAATACATGATACTTTACTATCATCTAGTCAATACTTATCCTTTAGCCCATTACTTTTTCTTTTTCTTTTTTTGTCTATACTCTATAGACCTTTCTATTTTTTATGTATTGTACAAAAGCTTAAAAATATTATTTATTTAGTCTTAGCTTTTCTCCTTTTTTACAGGTTATGTGTTGTACAAAAGGAAAATTAGTCTATTAGCATTCTAGGTTTCTCCCCTAGACACGTTATGTACAAATCTATTCTCTGTAGCAAAATTAGATTTTGGTTGTAGACAAAATAGGAAACCCCATCTATAAGATCTTTGATTAGTTATTGCATAAAAAGATCTCTCATGAGTTATCACATCAAAAACTTGAATAATAATTTGGATAATGCTTGTGAGAGACCTCGACGAAATTAAAGCGTCCCTCAAAAAAGAGATTCAGGTACCGTTTAGGACACCTCTCTTTTTGGGTAAGTGGTATAGAGTCGCTATTTATTTTTCTTTATACAAAAAAAATAAGAAAAAATATTAATTACAAAATACATGACTGAATAGTTCCACTAATTGATTGAATAAAATTACATATCATAAAGAAAATTAAAAAGTTACATAGCTTTGGGTCCTAGTTACAATCTACCAAATATTTATATGGCTTGTTGTCCTAGTTACATTCTACCCAAAACAAATGAAGACAAGTCTAGATCTACTAAACCAAAAACCTAAATCTAGAGGCTAGGTTACAAAATGGGAAGGTGTTAGGCACCCATTCCGCCCAAACAAAGTCCGGTCTTCTAAACTCTTGTGACCAATGTACTTTCTTATGCATGTCATCAATGATATGTTGAACATGTGAATGAAAAATTAAATCACACAAATTTATTTATGAATGAAGTCTCCTCTTTGGCTTTTTTTTTAAAAAAAATTCAAAACAGTTTTAATGATTAAAAAAATGATTTTGATTTGTCAAAATATCAGATCTGTTTTGTAGTATTAAAAAAAAAAAGGTGATTTTTGATGACAAAAATTCAGATCAGTTTTGTTATATGTTTTACAAAGAATGAAAAAGATTTTTTAAGAAGAGAGTTTTACTCATAATCCAAATTTATGCAATCATGAATTAAAATAAACACAAACACAACAATACACAATCTCTTTCTTTATTTCAACAATTTGCATGTATTAAGAAAATCATATCTGCATCTTAAGAAGGATGCAAATCAGTTTTGATTTGAGAAAATTTTAGATCTGCATCTCATAAAGATGCAGATCTCTTTTTGTTTGAGAAAACTCAGATCTACATCTTATAAAGATGCAGAACTATTTTTATATTAAGAAAATTTTAGATCTACATCTTATAAAGATGTAGATCTGTTTTTGTATTGAGAAAAATTCAGAACTACATCTTATAAAGATGCAGATCTATTTTGTTTTAAGAAAAATAATTGTCCACATGTAGATTTATTGATATTCAAGAAAAAGATTATAATAATCACATAAAAAAAAAAACAATCATGCTTTAACAAAACAACAATTTACCATTCATGTTATGGATATTTTAAAAAGAAAGAGATATAACATGCATCATCACATCACAAGAAAAAGGGTGAAGGAAACAACCTCTTGCATGAGCACTCTTTATTCTTGAGAGGATGTTTTAGGGTTTAAAAAAATTTATGCAATTCTCTTTGAAACCTAAAAACCCTAATTTAAGCAACAACACTATGAGAAGGGATCAGAAAATATGGGCAATTTAAGAGTCCAAAACGTATGCCTCCCAGAGCATAGAAAAAAGGTGTTGAATTATGAGGTTCAGTCTCTATTTATAGAGACCAGAAGACTCTAAAAAATAGGTACGGACGATTAAGGTTTGAATCCATACGCATCCTTTTGCGAAATGATCAAAAAGGGTATGCATAATCATCACCCGAAGGCCATTAGGCCAAAGCCCACACAGGGAAATTCGTCCCTTTTAGAGTGTCGTTCGGCACTCGAAAAGTGCCAAACTGGCCCTATGGCTCCGAATGCACTTTCATGTTCGGGTGCCATTTGGACTCCTTTTCTAGAGTTTTTTGGTCGATCCTTGTACCTAAACGCATTTTCATCCTCCACCTATGATTTTTCATCTCTTTTTTAGATAATTCAGGATATTTAAGGACAAATATCTTGTAGATAAATACCCTAAAATAAATCTTGATACAGTTCAGATTATCCACAGTTTTATTGTTATCCAATAGTCCCTTTTATTCTCATGCATGCATCCCTATTTTAAATACTAATTATCAACCAATCACAAAATTATTTAATTAATTTTAATTGTTTAACCAATTAGAATTAATTTAAATTGATCATGTGTGGTCGATTCTACCTAGACACAATACATGTTAACCATGCAAACTTGATCATGCGATATCTTTCGATCTGATAGTCCGATTTGATAATTGGAAACACCGTTGTGACTGTTAGAATCTCAAGATTATTTTTATGATATGCAATGAATGATGCATGTATTGCAATTATGATTTTTGGGGTACATGGATTGGTCATTCAACTGATTCAAGTCATTCTCCTTGATTAAATTATGGGTGCAAAATTGAATGTCTACAATACTATACGGGTCATTCTACGGTACCCACCTAGTTGTTTATGTGATTTTAATGAATGCGTGAATACACTTTTAGTCCCTACATTTTGACCATATTTCCATTTTGGTCCCTATCATTACTCACTTAACGAAAATTGTGAGAGACCGAGATTTTTGGGTGCTCTCAATCAAAAGAGATAGGTATCGGCACCCCTCTTTTGGGATTATGTGAAGTCGCCACTTTTTTTTTTTATATTAAAAAAAAACACTAAAAAAAATACAAAATTACATAAATAACATCAAGTTCTCATTTATCTGAAAATATAAAATTGATAGAAAGAAACTATACATGGCTTTTTTTCCTAGTTACAATCTAGTAAATGAATTACCTGGCCTTGTTTCCTAGTTACAATCTACTAACAATAAAGACTACTCTACGAACTTAAGATCTATGGTTCAGGGACTAGGTTACAAGATGAGGTGTTAGACACCTGCCTTGCTGGGATAGAGTCTGGTCTTCTAGACTCTAAATGATCGTTAAGTACCCATTAACATACAATGATGAGATGCAACATGTGTTTGAATGATAGATCTAAAATTAATTCTTGAAGTGAGCTTTATGAATCCACTCTCTTTAGAACAGGAGGAAACTTTCAAGAAAAGTATTCTAGATCTGTTTTTTTATTAGAACATAGAGACTTGTAGAGAAAAAATTCAGATCTACTGATTTTAAATCTATCATTCAAACACATGTTGCGTAGTCCACATTGGTTGTAGTGCCCAAAAACATTGAGCCAGCCTTGATTCTAACCAGCATTGTAACTTGTAGTTATCTTAATTTATTTTGTTTTATTGCTCTCTCTCTCTCCCACATCAGAGAACCATCTTGACACAACTCACAATGGGACATTCTACAATCATTGCATTCATGCCCTGATCACAATTTGTGCCTTGGAGTAGGAAAGATGAGATTTTTACTTTGATTGAGTTAAGATGAGTTGGTTTTTTGTTAAATTGTTGTACAGAGAAATAAGGATTAGATTATGGATGAAGGGGTATTTTTCTTTTTGAATCTTGAATTTTGAATTGTTTTAAGCCTTATGGTTAATCTTAAGTCTTTCCTTTGAAGAGCCATCCACGCCCTTGCCGTGTTTGGGAGGTTAGTTAGTATGAGAAAAAGTGTGGGTGGCGGTGTGGGAAGAGAGAGAAATAGAAATGAGAGAATGATTATTGAAAAATTATCTTCTTTAAGTTATAACTTAGGATTTGACTAAAAATTTAACTATGCCAATACTAACATTCTTACAAACATGTCTCAATATTAATTATGATGTAGTTTGTCCATGAGACACATCCACGCATCGATTATAAGTTTTTGATGTGCTTCATTTGAACAAAGTAATCATCCATTTCTCCTAGGTTCATATGTGGGTTTTGTAGGTGGGAGAAATTTGAGAGATAATGGAACCGCATCAAAATTTTTACTTCGAGAATGGCATGTGATGAATTACTTGACAAAGCTAGTCACTCGTTAAAGAAGAAGACCTCAAATCAACCAAGGCCACCTCCAAGAAGGCTTCAATGGTTAAGTCAAAACACCAGTAGAGAATCTAAGAAATAGAAGAACTATAATGCATAGAGCTTGTTTAGCCTTTCCATTTCATGCTGTGTGGAGCTTGCTTTGGTTTGTAGGGTTGACCCCACATGTTTAATCTAGCTCAATTGTTCAGGTTTAAATAAATTAAAAAATCAACCTCTTTAAATATTTTAGATTAAATTCTACATTCTTTTTTTTTTCTTTTTTTCTTTTTTTTATCGATGGTGTGGTTTATGTTTTGGTGAATTTTTTGTGATCATATTATGCTCTCAGGTGAATTTTTGGTTATCATGTGACTCATTAGTTACTAATATATTTATTTTATTTTACCTAAAACTATAACTTTAATTAAGTGTCAAGTGGCTTACTAATTATTAATATAATTTCAATTTATTTACATATAATCATAAGTAAATTCATACATCATACTCGCATAATACTAGTTTTTTTATTAAAAAAAAAACATAATACTACTATTAATAAAAAATTAAGATATAATTTAAAAAAAAAAATTCCAACACAGTGAAATATTATAACAACAAATTATTGACCTGACAAAATGCACAACCCTAATTGATGTGAATATGGAGCATAAAACTAAAATTGGAATCGGAAGGTTCAATGGGAATCATTTATATTGTGGCTATAATTGATTACCAGCATGAGCATACCACAGTACCACAAAACCTATAGCTCACAAGTAAGGGGATTTCCAAAGTAAAACAAAAATGACAAGCATTAAAAAAAAGAAAATTTATGTTTTAAATTTACTAGCTAGTCACATTCACTTTATGTTGTACATGAAGGGTGAGTTTGGTTTAGCTTTTTAAAACTGGGCTTTTTAAAAAAGTGGGGTTTTCAAAAAGTGCAGATGAAACTAGACTTTTTGAAAAAGCTAAATGTTTGGTAAAAGTTGTTAAAAAGTGTTTTTTGAAAAAGTTGAATATTTGGCTAACATTTATAAAAGTTGTGGTTTGAGTGGTAAATTATCAAAAAGGACAAAATGTATATATATATATATATATATATATATATAAAGGAGTTTATTTCATACTTAGTATCAACTTCTTCTTAATAATAATAATAATAATTACTTCATGTTAATAATAAATGACTCTCTTAATAAAAGATTTTGTAAAAAAGTATTTGTCTTGAACATTTCTCTTTTCAAAAAGTGTTATGTCCATGACATTTTTACAATAAATTTTCACAATATTGTGAACTGGAGTTACTCAAATATATTCTATTCTTTCAATATATATATATATATATATATTGGTACGCCCCCACAACGAACCAACCCATTTCCCTTTTCTTTTTCTTTTTCTTTTTTTTCCTTCCGTTTTACCTCAGTCACAAGAGCCAACCCTTCACCTTCTGTCTTCTTTCTTTTTCTCTTTCTCTACTTTCCTCCACACATTCAACTACATAGCCCACACCCACGCACTTCTTCACCTTGATCTTCTTTATTCTTTTCTTTTTCTCTAAATTCAACCACACATAGCCTACACCCACACACTTCTTCACCTTGATCTTCACAGGTGATTTCTCTTAATTTCACCAAAAATCTTCAATACCTCTCTCTCTTCGTAACCCCAAAACCAAATGGGAATTGAAGTTAGATTGATGCATTAGAGCTCCTCCTCATTACTCAACCTCAGCAATGTCGAAAGATTTAGAATGGGTTGTAAAGAGTGAGATTGGCAGTGAAGGTTTCAGCATATTGTAGCTATTATTTTCTGTGTTTGTCTTTTCAGTTTTCAGTGTATTTCGTGGTTAGTGAGATCAGGGTAATTTGGGTTATTTCTTGCATTTCCAACGGTAATATTGATCAAAAGTGCTTTTGCGTTTGCAAAAGCTCCTCAAACTTGTCCACACGTTTTGGCTCAATTCTTTGCATTTCAAAACACAACTTTTTTGAGAAAGCACGTTTTGCAAAATTACTAAACGCCTGACTTTCATAATTACTCTCAAAAAGTGCGTTTTGGCCTCTAAAAGCCGAAACAAACAAGTACTAAACAAACCGTATACAATTGTTTACATTTTACAATTAAAATAAAAATGTAAACATATAATTGTCTAAAACAAAATCAGAAATAAAACTGAAACAAAAGCGTACAAACAATATTGTAGCTCACAAATAGGGAATTGCCAACTTAAAAGGAAATAACAAGCATCAAACAAAATCAGAAATCAAATTGACACAAAAGACTACCACATAACATACCCACATTGAATCAGAAACAATAGAAGAAAAACTTTGAATCAAGATAACATAACAATCAATCTCTGAACTAAACCTTTCTTAAGGCTGACCCTAAGATTAAATTTTTTTTTTAATTTTTTTTTTAAATGGAAACCGGCCGGACTGAGACAAAAGACTACTGTTATTGCTCACAAAATCAAGAATCAACACAAAAGACTACTACTGTACGTACTGCCCACAAAATCAGAAAATTAGAAAAAAAATTGAAACAATTAAGATAAAATAACAAATACTTAATTGCTTGAAATTAAATTGAACCTCTGGAACCAAATCTTCTTGGCTTAAGGCAGAGGCTCACTGCGTGTGATATATATATCCTCAGTTGTTCAAATCAAATTCATGAATTCTATTATTGTTGCTACCACTATTACCACTACCACTACTACTTCCCACCTCATAGTTACTATTCCTTTTCATCCTGAGCAATTCTATCCTCTTGTTCATAATACAAACCATAGAGTCAAAGAAAGTCCAAAAACTCTCCAATGACTTCTCATCATGTTGTTCATTAAGCCATGCTTTCCACATGGCTAAAACCCTTTTAAACTCCTCTGGCTTGTGTTCATGGCTGGAATCAACATCTTTCTTCTTGATTTCCTTGTACCCTTTTCTCTTATTAACAAGAGAAAATTTCTTATGTACTCCATGGTAGTTTTTGTAGTCGTGAATCAAGGCTTTCACGTCATCTCGGCTTTCAGGCCACGTCTCAGCTTTGCCATCAGCCCCTTTAGCCGCATCATAAGATATCACGCAAACTGGGATGTCGCACAGTGCAGAGAGTTCCATGGCTTTCTTCTTCAGAGTTGGGTTTCTCAGCTTGAATGATGTTTTTCGGACTCTTTTCTTCTTTTGCGGTTCAGGCTGTTTTGGTTGTGAAGCTTCCATATTGATGAACTGTGAGAACAAGTCGTGAGGAACACGAATACAAATGCAAGAACCCTAAGACCGAAAGAAAGAAAGAAAGACAAGGGATATATATGTAATTATCAGACCAGCCGCCAAAAGGCAATCCCAATCCCAGTTGAAGTCTTACTATTATACTTAACACCGGTAGGAATTCAGATTAATTACATATTTAGTTCTTAATGTTTATGATGTAAGTTAATTTGGTCTTTGAACTTTTAAATATGTCAATTTAATCTCTAATCTTTTGATATTGTATCCAAAAGGCCTCTATTGTTAAGTAGTTGATGAAAAAAATTGATGTGACTAATACTCTTATTATTATTATTATTATTATTATTTTGGTCTCATAATATGTCACATGGGCTTCATTATTTTTTTAAAAAAAAAATGACAAGTTGAAAATTTAGGTAAATTTCTCTCTCTTCAAAGACTCAAGCACGATAAAAAAAAAATTAAAAAAAAAAAAAAAAAAAAAATCAAGCTACTGCTCGTTGATGATCACCAACCAAATCTATTTATATTTCTATTTCATTTTCTATTAGTATTTTTCTTTTCTTTCTCCATTGTCATTTCAAGCTTGCAATCTTTGGTGTCAAATCTCCCTCTTTGATTTTTTTTTTTTTTTTGCTGGGGAGATTTTTTTGGGGGTGGGGGGGGGTGTTTCATTTCTTTGACCCTGAATCATACAACTCTTAAGGGGCATTTGGTTTACCGTGATGTGCCCTTAATATGATGTACATTATGATAATGTGACATTAAAATGTTTGATTCACTTGATTTTTTTCTAACATTACCATAATCTAAGATTTTAAAATATATTACATCACCTTCTTAAATGATGATAATCTTACTAATAAATTTTATTTACAAAATTATCCTAATGTAAATTTATCAAACCTTAGCCTCCTCTCTCTCATCAAATGCCAGCCTCTCTCTCTCATATCAAATTCAAACCCTAGTCTCTCTCTCATCCCATTCAAAGTTGAAACCCTAGCCACTCTCTCTTTAGATCAATCCATGGCCACCTCTCTCTCTCTCTCTCTCTCTCTCTCTCTCTATAGTTTTGTGAATTTTAAATCCCTTTCTTTCTTTTCTATCACATCATCTTCTCCAATTTGGTAGTGCTGGGTATCAAGATGAAGAAAGCTCCAAATCGGAGCTAAATTAATCTTAAGATTTGTGGTGGTGCAAGTGTGGACCCGTGGAGGAGGTGATGAACGAGCTGGTTGGGAGCTCTATCACAGTCACTCATGGTGGTTTGTGCGGCAGTGGTGGTGGTGGTGGTGTTGGAGGTGGGAGGATCTGAGAAAATTTTGTTTGATTTGTCTTAAATCTAAGTTGTTTGGTTTGTGAAAAAATATGGGAAAGTGAAAATGGAATGTAGAGTCCGTTTGAAAACAACTTATTTAGCTGAAACTGAAAACTTTTTATTGAAAATACTGTAGAAAAAAACTAAAAACTAGCTGAATAGTATAGTGAGACCCATGAAATAGTACCAAAAAGTGCAATGGAACCCATGAATAGTAACAACAATAAGCTAAAAACTTTAATAAGTTTCAACTTTCATCATGTTTTGTGGTTATTTTATTATGAAATGGAAGATTGTAATTATTTGGTTGATGAGAAAGTGATTTTTTTTTTTTTTTCTAAACTGAGTTGTATTGGTTGTTTGATTGGTGAGAAAGTGGAGGAAAGTAAATAAAAATATAAAAATGTTTTGGTTACTTAGAAATTTTTTTTAAAAAATTTGGTAAAGTTATTTCAGAGAACATTTATAGAAATTAACCAAATAAAGCAATATTATATATTCGAAATGTGATGGGAATTTAATTAATGAACCAAACATTATAATGTTACACTCCTTTAATCACATTACATGAATTTAAGATTACAAAAATATAGCATTACACTTGATGTAGCATCAAGCAAACCAAACGCCCCTTAAGAGAATGCCCAAGGGCCGAGAGCCTAAGAAGTTTACTTAAAAGTAATTCATTTCATATATGTGCCTCAATGGTTTCACATTACCTATCATATAATCATAACAATAGTGATAATAATTGATAAAATTAAACAACAAAGCCAAAGGTACCATAAATTAATTGAAAGTAGCAAACTAATCCATATCAGCTCAAATTAAATTAGTACCAAAAAAACCCTTTTTTTTTTTGTGGAGAATAAACTACCAAACAAACTGATATATAAGAAGAGCATACTAATAAAATAAAAATTATGTTTACACAATGTTCCTTGCCCTCTACATAAAAGTCAATCTAAACAAACATTAGCAAGTTTTATCATAGCATTGTTTTTGTAGTACTATAAAACCAAACACTCTAATTAAATACATTGAGTAGCATCATTCAATGTGGCTAGCCAAGCCGGTGGAAGCATACCAGCCTGCTCATGTACAGTCTTTAGTAATTATGGCAATATGCTATATATAATATATCCCAGCATCATCCTTTATTGGCCCATATGAACCATCTTCACTAACACCCTTCCATATCTGAGTTTGGCCCGAGAGTTTAACTTCCCTAGCTAACGCATGGGCTGCTCTGTTGCCGTCCCTTTTCAAGTGCTTGAAGGAATAACATGAGAAAGAGTGCGAAGAAGACTTGAAATCATGAAGGATATGACCAACCTCACCACCTAAGTCTCCCAAGGTTATAGCTTGAATCACTGATAGAGCATCTGACTCGAAGATGGCTCGAGATCTCTGCATCTCTAAAGCGAAAACGCCTTAGTCACCTCAGTAAAAAAGTCTGATGGGAGGGGTTTGCTTAAAGCTCCAATGGGGTTGCCTGAGCAGTCTCTGATGATTACACCTATGCAAGAGTTCCTCCCATTATCTAAAGTTGCTTCATCTACATTAACCTTAAAGAAGTCTTGGGGGGGGGGGGGGGGGGCGGTGTCCATTTATGGTGGGGAGTAGGTTGCATTAAGGGGGGCTGGATGCAGGCATTGTTGAAATGAAGTAAGACTCTTCCTGTTGATTCCCACGCTTGCAATGGAGGGATACTTGCATCGTTATGGATGGCTTGGTTCCTATTTCCCCAAATGGTCCAAGTAGTCATGAAGAAGATATCCAGCTCCCTGAAGGTCCTTTTCTCGATGAATTGGCCTGCGATGTCAATAATGTCCATTTCAGTGGCTGTAATGTCCATTGGGCAGTCCTACCACAAGGCCCAAGTTTGTCTTGCATGATTACAATGCAGAAGGGCGTGAGAAGTGGATTCCATACTTTTATCACATAAAGGACAAAACCCAGGAGAGTTTAAACCTCTGCAGTGGAGATTGTACATGGTAGGAAGTCCGTTCATGCAAGCACGCCAAGCAAAATTTTTGACCTTAGGTGGGACTTTGAGCTGCTAGATTTTCTTCTAAAAAGCTGGGTCTGAGCAGTTAGATGTGCTTCCCCCCGACTCATATTGTTCAACTACCTTAATAGCAACATAATAGGCATTCTTGACTGTGAAAGATCCACTTCTGTTCCCCAACTAGACTAGACTATCCTCCGGAAGACTGTAGCTAATAGGAATTCTGAGGATGGTGTTAGCTTCAAATGGAAGAAATAGGGACTTTACAAGGTCTAGTTTCCACCATTTGATATCTTTATCGATGAGTGAGGACACCATTGGGAAGTTGTCGAAAGGTTTTTAGGGGGGGGGGGGGGAGGGGGAGATCAGCTTATCGGTGATCAGAATTGGGAGCCATCTATCCTCCCAAATATGGATCCTTTTATCGTTTCCCACCCTCCACCGAGTGCATTTTCTTATAATCTCCAGACCGTTATGGATACTCCTCCACATGTAACTTGGGTTGCTGCCTTTCTTAGAGTTCAAGATATCATCGTGGGGAAAGTATTTTGCTTTGTAAACCCGTGACATTAAGGAGTTGGGGTTTGAGAGAATCCACCACCCTTGTTTGGCAAATAATGCCAAGTTGAAGGCTTGGAGATTTTGAAAGCCCATACCACCAAAGAGCTTGGATTTGCATGTCTTCTTCCAACTTACCCAAGCCAATTTTGTTTCTTGATTCCTTTGACCCCGCCAAAAATTTCTCATCATTCGTTCAAGGTCATCACACAGTGTTTAAGGTAATTGGAAGCAGCTCATGGTATACATTGGAACGGCTTGAGCAACGGCCTTGATGAGAATTTCTCTACCCCTAATAGAGAGTATCTTTCCTTTCCAGCCAGCTAGCTTCTTCCCCACCCTTTCTTTAATTTCAACAAACACCTAATTTTTTGATGTCCCTATTAGCAAGGGGAAACCGAGGTATTTCTTATGCCTAGGGTCTTGCATTGGACCAAGAATCCTCGGGATCTCTTCTTTAACCTCAGAAGGAGTGTTCGGACTAAAAAAGACCGATGACTTGTCTTCATTGATTTTCTGACCTAAGGCCTTTTCATAGGCATTAAGGATGTTGATTAACTCCATGCATTCCGAAGTGTTTGCCTTGCAAAACAGCAGACTGTCGTCTGCGAAGAAAAGGTGGGTGATTGTAGGGCAACCCCTACAGATGGACATGCCATTGAGTGATTGGTACTTAGCTGCTTGGTGGACGAGCAGAAAGACCCTCGACACAAAGGAGGAAAAGTCCAGGGGATAACGGGTCGCCTTGGTGAAGGCCTCTAAAGGGGGTGATGTTGCCATAGGCCTCACCATTGATGATCACTGAGTATGAGACTGAGGAGATGTACTGCATGATGGGTTAAAGCATTTCCTATTCCACCGTATCAAACGCCTTACTCATATCTAGTTTAATGGACATGAAGCTCTCCTTGCCTTCAATTTTGTGGTTCAAGTAGTGCATGAGCTCAAATGCAACCAATACGTTGTTTGTGATCAACCTTTATGAGGTAAAGGCACTTTGGTTCTCCGTGATAACATGGGGGAGGATGACTTTAAGGTGGTTGGCCAAAACCTTGGAGATAAGCTTGTACACTACATTACATAAACTGATTGGCTGGAACTCTGTCATTTTGGTAGAGTTGTTGGATTTTGGAATAAGGGAGATGTTGGTTTTATTGAGTTCCGCTATAGACATATTGAGGTTAAGCACATTCAGCACCATGGTGGTGACATCAGAACCCACAAAGCTCTAATATTTATGAAAGAAAATGGCAGACATACCGTCGGGTCCCGGGGCCTTGGTAGGGTGGAGTTGCTAGAGAGCTCTTGTGACTTCTTTGCTGGTGAAGGTTTTGGTGAGCTCGGCATTCATCTCCGCTATTACTCATGTAGGGATGGCATTGGTGATCTCCTGGATACCACTAGGTGAGATAGTAGTGTAGATTTTCTCAAAGTAGGCTAGTGTAGTAGCCAAGATATTGTCCTTGTCATCACACCATCTGCCTTCATAGTTCCACAAGCCCAAAATAGTGTTCTTCTTCCTTCTGTCAAAAGCTCTATCATGGAAGAATTTTGTATTTCTGTCTCCCTCTCTATACCAATGAATTTTGCTGCGTTGATGTCATAAAATCTCCTCACTATCCAAAAGGTCATTAATTTTTTTCCTGATTTCATTAATTGCTACCCCATGAAAGCTATCATGATCTTGGGCAGTGAGGTTGTTGAGAGCTTTCCTTTTTTCCTGGATTTTCCTTGGGATGTTGCCAATCACACTTTTATTCCATGTAGTTAATTCTGATGCACAACGGCTAAGGTTGGAAGCAATTCCTTCAGGAGTATTCAATGAGTTGCCCTCATTCCAAACAGCTTCAATGATCTCTTGACAGTCTTCTCTCTTTGCCCACATGGCTTCAAAATGGAAGCGACGTTTTCTAGTTGGAGGCAAGGAGCATGAGTTTGTAATTCTTAGGAGGAAATGGTCTGAGGTGGACTCAACCAAGTGGTGGACCCTAGCATCCTTGAAAAGACTGAGCCATTCTGAGTTGGCAAAGGCTCTGTCCAGTCAAAGGTAGACTATGTTGCTACCTTCTTGCATGTTGCACCATTTAAATTTCGGACCTGAGAAGCCAAGGTCTTGGAAGCCACAAGCATTCATGGCATCACGGAAGCCTTCCATTTGCCTCTATGACCTCTGGGCTCCACCTGATTTTTCAGACACAAATAAAATTTCATTAAAATCTCCGCAACAAAACCAAGGTAAAGAATATTGGGCATTTAGATAAGTTAGAAGGTTTTAGGATTCCTTCCTTATATGGGGTTCTAGGTGGCCATAAAAACCAGTAAATCTCCATTTGATCAGTGATGGTGGCATCGATGTGGTGTTAAGAGAAGGATATGATTTTTAAGTTGATTTCCTTTGACCAAAGAAGGGCTAAGCCTCCGCTTCGGCCTTCACTAGGGACAATTAGGCCGTTAGAAAACCCCAAATTTAATTTAATTTTCTCCATATGCTTTACCTTTAATTTAGTCTCCACCAAGATGACGATATAGGGATTCCATCGTCGCATGTAGTTGGGCAATGTAAACACTGTTCGGGGGTTCCCAATTCCCCGGCAGTTCCAATATATGGAATTCATTGTGCCCGAATTGCTGCTTAACAGCCACCACCGATCTAACTGGTGAGGCAACTAAGCTTGTAGGGGGGCTTACGCAATGCCTTTTTGGGGGATGATTTTCTTCTAACTCAACTGAGAAGTCTAACTTACTTGGCCTTTTGGACCCTGACAGGTTCTCATTTGCTTGCATAGAGACTCCCTAGGCCTGTTTCCCTTTTTCCTGAGCTATCCTTTTCTAGTTACCTTTGCCTTTGGGGTACTTGGTTTGGCTTGGGCCTTATGGGAATTCAGGATTTTCCATGGGGGTTATAATCTCAATGATGCGCTTTGGAGGACTAGTGATCTCTTAGGCCTCGTGGAGGGGTGAATTGGGAAGGCCCACAAGTGAGGACTCATCTCTAGCATCTCTACCCGAGGCTCCTATATTGTGCTGATCATGTGGGGGGCCCTCCAATCTAGGCAACATGTCAATGTTTTCTGTCGGGTTACATCCTTGATTTTTTGCTGCCTGTGAGGTTGTCCCTTCGAGCCCACCAACCACCTCAAGCACTATGCCTTTTCCATTCTGATTGCAAATTTGAATTTCTATCCTTGCTAGTCGCTCTAAATCCGAGTTCGATGAGGTTACCATCATCGGCACTGATCTATCACTTGATTTTCTTGATTGCTCTTCATTGAAACCCCAACTGTTTTGGGATTTGGATTTTTTGGAGCTACCCTTTTAGTTTCCACTTGCCCTCATCCAATCTCCATATTGTTTGGGAGAGTTAAGAGTGAAGGGGTGGTTTGGATAGTGTTTTTCATCATGACCGAGCCATCCACATTGGTAGCAAAAGGTGGGGAGCCTTTCATACTTGAAGGTGACCCAAGTCTTCCCTCTTTCAAGATTTACTATGTTGCCTCCTCTTCAAAGAGGTTTGTTGAATGGTAAATTGACACGGATTCTCATGAATCGTGCTTGCTTGAATAACCATGACTGCTTATCAGTCTCAATGTAACACCCAAGCTGTTCCCCAGGTCTCTTCCAACATCCTCAAATAAGTTTTCAAAAGGGAGGCCCTAAATTTGAACCCAAAAGGGCGAGTAGGTGAAGTCTATGTTGGAGATTGAGAGGCCTTTCCTCCATCTACACAAGAGTAGTAAGTTATTGTCAAAATTCCAAGGGCCGTTTCTCTCAACCTATTCCATCTGATATTCTGAGGTGAACTTGAACTAGAAGATATCATTTCTAACATCTACTATTCTTAGATCAGAACCCATTTTCCAAGCAGCTCTAAGGGTGCTCTTTAAGGCCCATTGGTTATGATGCCTATCTGAAAAGAGCTTGCCAAAAAGGCTTAGAGCACATTCCTCCATGAGCTCTGATCTGTTCATGGTTGTGATAGGGATGTCCACTTCTTCATCCTTCGTGAGGCGAAGATGTTGGAGGCCCTCAATCACGTTCTGGTCCATTAAAGAGAGGTTGAGGGTGAAGGTTGGGGATTGGAGGTGAACACAGAGGGGTGTTTGTAGAGATAGTGAAAGGAAGAGACGTTAGGAAGGGAGGGAGGACTCGAGGGATGGTTGAGAGGAAAGGGCTTCTACATGGGGAACGTATAATTCATTTCAGCCTCTTTCATCTTTGCATAGAGTTCACTCTTCGTAACTTGTTGGCGGGCATAGAAATTTGCATCTGCACTTGCCTTTTGTGCCTCAGCAGCTTTCTATGCCTCATACAGAACTACTTCTGCTGCATTTTGTTTCTTGCACAGTTCCCAATTTGACTCTTGCACCTATATCATCAATGTTTCACATATTAACAAAAAAAATCCATTCCTTATCATGGGTTTTTGGATGGTGTACAAGACTTGTAAGACCCAAATATAAACATAAAATCATAAAGTGAACCAATTTACTAACATAACATAGCAACTAGTATTACCATGCATATTTTCTTTATCTTATTTTTTATTAGAAGTAGAAGCATGCTTTGTTTATTTTTTGAAGTAAAATTTTGTATTCTTTATCAGATAATATCAATCTCAATATTAATGGATGAGTGATTTCCAAAGATATGATTGGAATCAGTCATATTATAATTCAAAAAGGTATACAATTATTAAATTCATACAGACTATGAAACTGGTAAATGGTGAAGCTTACTTCCCCACATTAAATATAAAAAAGATATCTTAATGTATTCTAAGTTGTCCTACAAAATGATATATTAAGGAAGTATCATTCAATTACTAATTACATTTTAGTGAAGTGATATTATAATGACCCAACCCTTAAAAAAAAATAAAAAAATAAAGTGGCGGATTTTTTAAGAAGCCCACGTGACCCCCACATACCCCACTCCCCTCAACCACACAATCTCACCAATATCATCTCATGTCTCACCCTCTTGGCCGGTCAATTAGCTAGGGTCCTCTCCACACACACACACCCTCCTCTCTCACACTCCCTCACTCTCCCACTGGTACATCGCCTCACCACCACCTCCACCATCATTTTTCCCACAAAGTTTACCGGAAAACTACATAGGAAAAAGCTAAGGCTCACTCATCTCTATTATTTGAGGTAATAATTACTAATCTTTTTGGTGGATTTATATGCTTTTGCTTAAGGTTCTTTAATCTAAGCTTTGATAATGATATCCAGGTGATTTATGAGTTTTGGAAGTGATATTCATGTGTTTATATGTATGGTTTTTGTGTTGGTGGAATTATTTGATGAGTGGGTTTATAGTTTTTACAATGGTGGTTATATAAGTGGAGAAAATTTGAGGGTTTTGGCTTTTTAATATGAAATAGATAGTGAATATAATTTTTATTGATTATTTGGAACTAGTTAAAGATTCTAATTGTTGTCTTGGAGAATATTATGATTTTGGTGTCATGGGTCTCTTGATAATATTATATAAATCTTGTGGGAACTACTCATAAGGTGTTGAGATTTTGATGTTAGAGATAATACCTTGAATGATTTATGAGTATAATGGGAGTCTATACCTTGTAAATTAGTTGAGAAACCTTGGAAGTGGAATACATTATTTTTGAGGTTAAATACTACACTTGCCTAGTTAATTGCTTAGTTAGCAATCTCTAATTCATAGCTAAATGCAATGTCAAGCTTTATGTTTATTGTAATAGGTTTATTTGGTATTGTTTAAGTTCTAGCTAATCTCATCTGGAGTTTAGAAAATTAGGCTTTTGCAGGTTGCGAAGTAAGTGGCTTCTTAATGGGATTTTTAAAATGGAATCATTATTGCACTAAAGTATTATATGGTTAAACCCATTTGGAACATTATTCATGGTTTTCCTAAAATGTAATATGTGTACTATTATTGTTAATCATTTATGGAAAACGCATGAAGCATTGAAAGTGAATCATACTTCTTATTGCATATGGGGAAATGCATGATTTGTTAGCATGGAAAAGACTAGCATCTTTGATTAAATTCTTGAGAATGGATTTTATGGATTTATTGCATTATTTGCAAAATATAAAGATGTTTATCTTGACCTATGTTATTTGGGAAGTTAATACAAAATCTTTTCAAAAAGAAATGAGTTGAAGGCTTTAAGAACCTTGTGAATATAATATTTTATGAAACTACTTGGAAGTGAATTACGTATTTTGAATTAAAGGTAATTTGTGAGCTCCTTATATTCTATCCATGTGCTATGACATGTGATTATCCAGTGATTACCTAGCTAGATACTATAGTCTGTATGACATTAGTATCTTAGCATCCATCTTTGTGATAGTTATTGAGTTCCGTCTTTGTGACGGCGATGAGTTTCGTCTTTGTGACAGCATATTTAGTTTCGACTGTGTGTCACCGATGAGTTCTGTCTTTGTAACGCCATATTAGTTTTCGTCTTTGTGACGGCAGATTAGTTCTGTCTTTGTAACGGCATTGTCATGTGGCATTGGGTTTGAAATTGTATTGTTATTACTCACAAAATATAGTATGTAGTTTCATGCAAGCATTTTCAGAAGTTTTATGCCGTATCATTTTAATCATTATTGTCATATTATTTTTGGAAATGGTTTTGTAGAATTTATTGGGAAATTCCCAAATTAGTACATGCTTTGTAAACTATTCATCATCATGAAACTTGCATTTCCCCTACCCCCATTAATTATGCTACTTATTGGGCTCTGTCTCATCTAATTCTTTTACAAAATTTTTTATTGGCAACGATCATTTTGAGACAGGTTTTTGTGGCTAGCAGTAGTTAGACTAACTACTGATAGAGGCTAGACTTCTATGACGGTGATATTTAGATGATGTACATCCTAGAGTAGGCTTGGTAAATTATTTTGTATCTAATAGTAGTGGTGATGACGTTATTCCCACGGTTGGGACAAGCTGATGATACTTACTGGGCTCTGTCTCATCTAATTCTTTTACAAACTTTTTTAGAGTAGGCAACGATCATTTTGAGACAGGTTTTTGTGGCTAGTAGTTGTTAGACTAACTACTGATGGAGGCTGGACTTCTGTGACGGTGATATGTAGATGATGTACATCCTAGAGTAGGTTTGGCAAATTCTTTTGTATCTAATAGTAGTGGTGATGACTTTATTGCCACTGATGAGACAAGCTGATGATATGTAATTATATTTATTCAGACCTCCACTTTTTGGTGGCCAATGGTCCTTATAATTATTATATAGAGGTCTGACTTACTTTGGGAGTATCTTTAATGAAATTATTATGAAAATTCTTGATGTTGGTACTTGGTATGGATTATTTGGATTGATTTGTCAAAAAGGAAAAATATACAGGTACCTTATTTCTCATGCTTTGGATGTCATGCCCCAAACCCAAAAGCGTCCAAAGCATAAGAAAAATATCTCAAAGGTACCTATATATTTTTCCTTTTTGACAATCTATTGCAAATAATTCATGTCAAGTACCAACATAAAAAATTATCATAATAATTTCATTAACAATACTCCTAAAGTAAGTCAGAGCTCTATGCAATAATTACAATTACCATTAGCTACAAAAGAATGGAGGTCTGAATAAATATAATTACATCTCATCAACTTGTCCCATCAATGGGAATAAAAGTCGTCACCACTATCAAATACAAAAGAATGAGTCAAGCCTATTCTAGGATGTACATCTAAAGATCACCATAACAAAAGCCCAGCCTCCATCAGTAGTTAGTCTAACTACTGCTAGCCACAAAAACCTGTCTCAAAACGATCATTACCTACTCTGAAAAAGTTTGTAAAAGAATGAGATGAGATAGAGCCTTGTAAGTAGCATAATTAATGGGGGTGGGGGAAATGCAAGTTTCATGATGATGAGCAATTTACAAAACGTGTTATAATTTGGGAATTTCCATTAGGATCATGCAAATCCATTTTTCTTAATAAATTGACAAGAATGGTTAAAAGGATATAGCACCAAGTTTTCTCAAAATATTTCAACATGAAACTATATACTATTTACTGTGAGCTATCAAAACACCCTTTTAAAACCTGAAAATCCAACCCAGGGCCACATGAGAAGCCACCATAAAGACGTTAGGTATGCCACAAAGACATCAAGTTATGCCACGAAGACATTGTTAGGGTACTTTTTTTTTTTACACCTAATTTTATTTGAGTACCACCTATTTATACCACTAACGAGTTATTGGGTTTTCCCAAATATTTTTTGCTCTATTATTCCATTAATCACAAATATTTCATATCTCATTATCTAAACTGGGTCATGATATAAATCACAAAAAGCCCAAAAACTCATATTTTATCCAATTTTATTATCATTATTTAGGTAAGCCCAAAACTGACCATTTGAACCCAACAAGCACATCCTATTCTATTTAAAAGCCCAAGAATACTTATGCTTGGCAATATTTGAAAAGCCCATGATTTAAGTCCATGGCAAAACAATTTTATCAATGGAATTCAAATCCATAATCAAAGCCCATGATTTAAACTCATGGCAATTTATTTATCCAAAGCCCAATTCTCATTGGCAATATTAAAACTCAATTCTCATTGGCAACATCAAAGCCCAATTCTCATTGGCAATATCAAAACCCAGTTCTCGCTGGCAATATTTGAAACCCAATTCTCATTGGCAATATCAAAGCCCAATTCTCATTGGCAATATTAAAAGCCCAACTTACGTTGGCACTATTAAAAACCCAAGCTAATTACTTGGCACTATTTTATCGAAAGCCCAAGGTTATCAATACTTGGCAAAATACTACATCGCAATTATTTCACTTAAAAGTCCAATAATGAACAAATACTATAGATTCTTAAACATATTACTACAAGGTCATGGAATGTATGAATTATCTATTCTTAAAATCCATGGCAATCATCTCATAAAAGCCCATGAAAAGTTATGATTATTGGACCCATAAAAATGTTAAAAACATTCAAGACGTAATTCATGTGCCAAGCCCATGAATCCTCAAGGGGAAATAATTGGGAACATGTGGTTTGGAGGGCATAAAGGGATCTCCAGCGGAACCCCCTGAAGTGACTAAGAATTTGACACTTGGCTTGGAGTGTTGAATCTTACTTCTTATGGACCAAATCTCAGTTGCAACATTAGAATTCGTTCTTGATACTTGCCTTAATCCCATTGGCTGAACACAATCTCAGCAATCTTAGCATTTAATGCAAAAAGTTCTAAAATCCCATCATTACCCAAAGAAGCAAGACAACCCCTTAAAGTGAATTTTCCTACTTCTGATCAACAATCTCAGGAAACTTAAAACCTTGATTTCGTCACTCCTGATGAGTCATGCATTTTTGGATTCTTGCCAATCAATGCTTCTCCAAAACTCCATTATAAAAGGAGAGGCAAGCTAACCAAAGAAGCAACTTAGCCATTCCTCTGAAACTTCTGAAATTCGTTGGTCATTTTGACAATTAACAGAGCTCTCTTTTCCATCCATCACCTTGAGCTCAAACCCATCTAATCCCAGATATTTCCTCTCCACCTTTCACACTACCATAGCTCATAAGTGTCTTCCAGCTAACCACAAAACAACCCATTACCCATAAAAGACTTCAGTCTTAGCATCAACCTCACCTCACTAACTCAAAAGCAGCCCACATTCATCTCATTCGTCCCTTACAAATTTACACTCACTAAAGTCTTAGCTTAAAAACTTGCTGCACTGAGCTGGGGATCTTTCTCTCCCTTCATTCCATCCTATTTTTCCTCTTTTATTTGTAACTATGGAGCCTTTAATGATTGTTTATTATTATGATGAAGAATATAATGTATTTGTAACAATTGAATTTTCTCCTCACAATTGATGTAATGATGGCTAAAAGTACTATAAATTCCCTTGACCAAGACACACAAGGACCCCTAGGACTGAACACTTTCCTAAATTTATTTGATCATTAACTGTTGGATTCTAAGCATAGTTTCACCCTCACCGCTAGAGATAATATCGTACCGCTAGAGGACTGATTTGAACTATGACGCCGTAAAAAGACTAATAATATAACGAATTAACAACACTAACGTATTTATTATGCTTTATTTGTTGTCTTCTTGTTAGGGTGCAGCCTCTATCTCTTACTTGGGCGGACTTACACCACACCGATAGCCTTTGGGCTTTATTTCAAGGGCCTATCGTTGAGTTTCGGCTTGGCTACCCCATATTCTATTTGGGGACATCAAAAATTTTCCCCTCCAACAGACATCAATTATGCCACGAAGACATCAATCCGCCACAACGACGAGGTGTCAAGATACAAATGTCACAAAGACTATAGCATCTGGCTCAGTAATCACCGGGTAATCACATGTCACAGCCCAAGGGTAAAAATATAAAGAGCTCATAGTTTACATGAAATTAAAAAACAGTTCAATTCCAAATAGTCTCACAAAAACCTTTGAAATACCCAATATATATTCACAAGATTCTCAAGTTTTCAAAAATTATTTCTTGTGAATAAGATTTTCTATCAATTTCCCAAATATCACAACTCAAGACAAAACATCTTTAGAATTTGCAAATAATGTAATAAATCCATAAAATCCATTCCCAAGAATTTTATAAAAGATGCTTATCTTTTCCATGCTAACAAATCATGCATTTCCCGATATACATTACCAAATATGATGCACTATTCATAAATAGCCATATACATTTAAGATTATGATACAATAGTTTTTAGGAAAATATAGTTTCCATAAGTAGTTTCCAAAAACGTGTTTAACCCAAAAACAACGTTTATGCAACATGATTATTTTCCAAAAATCCCATTAAAAAGCTAGGAGATAAGCTAGAACCTAAAAAATATCAAGCGAACCTATCACAATAAGCATAAAGCTTGAAATTGTATCTAACTACAAATTAATTAGGCAAGCCTAAGTGTTCAACCTCACAAGTAATGTATCCTACTTCCAAAGTTACCCAACAATTTAATTTACAAGGCATAGACTCTCATTTATAAACTTATAAAGTCATTCAAGATATTATCTCTAACATCAAAACCTCAATAGCTTATAAGTACTTCCCACTAGATTTATACCACGTCAACAAGAGATCTATGATACCAAAAATCATAATATCTTCCAATACAAACAATTTGAATCTTTAACTAGCTCCAAATAATTAGTAAAAGTTATATTCACAATTTATTTCACATTAAAAAGCCAAAACCCCCAAATCTTCACCATTTAAACAGTCACCATTATAAAAACTATAAACTCACTCATCAAATAATTCCACCAATACAAAACTCATACATATAAATACATGAATATCACTTCCAAAGCTCATAAATCACATGAATATTATTATCAAAGCTTAGATAAAGGAAACCTCTAGCAAAAGCATAAAACCCATCAAAAATATCAGAAATCTTTATCTCAAGTAAAAGGGATGAAGATGTTAGAGGTTCCTAAGAATTTTCTAGTGACCTTGCTGGAAAAATGATGGTGGAGACGGTGGTATGGAGTACGTACTGTGGGAGAGTGTGAGGGAGTGATGGAGATGAGTGAGAGAAAATGAAAAGAAAAAGAGAACAAAGTAAGAAGAAGAGAGCTAGCTGGCCAAAAAGGGAGGGGGAGATATTTTCAGAGAAATGAGTGGTGGGGAATTAAGGGGTAGGTGGGGTCACATGTGAGCCATAAAATTCTAGCTCTTTTTTTTTCTCTTCTTTTTTCTTTTTTGTATGTGTGCGCACGCGTGCACGCCTGTGCCTAGGGCGTTACATTGGACCCTTTTGAATTTGGGGTGTGACAGATATTAAGTCTTTATCTTTAGAAATTAGAGGTGTGTGGGAACCCCTCCCAACTATAGCTCTATCTATGAGCCCTGTTAATCCTCTTTCTTTACTTGAAACATAAACCATCCAAATTTTCACATTATTGAAGGAGAAACTCATAAACTAACACATCAAAAACACAAAAAACCGAAGGCAAAACAAGATTATAGTAGTGTCACATACCTTAATCTCATACTGCACAGCTACCTTGCTCAGCAATTCTACCCTAAGTTTCTCAATCTGATTCAACGCCTTCTTCTTCTCCACCTTAGTTTGCAACTCAGCCTCCCTTAGGGCCACTGCCTTTGCAGACTCCACTTCCGCCAATTGAGAGTCTTGAGACCACCTGGCATTTTTTGTGGCCAGTTCAGCCTTTGACTTGGCCAAGTCAGCTTCCTTCTGGTTCTTATATAGTTCCACACCGGTCTCAACATTAATTTCCTCCTTTTGGGCTTCTCCTAGCCTTTGAGTCGTTATGATCTTAGTCTCGGTGTCAATTTCGGCTGCATTTTGTGATCAATATTAGGCCTTCGCACTCCTTTGATCCGATCTCGCCTTTCTTCTAATTAGCCTCAACAACATCAATCTATAACAACATTTATCAATTTTTTAGTGCCAAAACTTATTTTGAAGAAAAAATAACCTAGAATTGTTGATGAATTTGCTGTATATTAACATGCGCATGAAGTAGTCATGCTCAATAAAATGGTTATAATGACAGGAACTTTAAAGTTTTTTTTTTTCTTTAAAACTGAATTGATAAACTAATAATAATTTACGATTGTAGTTTAACATGCCAACTCAATGAATTTGGGGACCTTATGCGAAAGCTTTAAATGGGGTCTTTTATTATATTTAATTATAAATTCATATATTTTTTCAATTAAAATTTATTTTTCTTACTTTTTGAGAAGCAAAATTACTAATTAAATTTTTGCATTCAAGTTCCGCCAACATTTCCTTTTCAATTGATAATATGGCTAATCTACTTAATATTTCTTGTGACATAGTTGATCTTAAATAGGATTTTATTAATTTTAATTTTGAAAAACTTCTTTCTGCGAAAGCAATTGTTACAAGTATAGTTAGTAATATTCTGAAAGCAATACATACATTTGGAAAATATTCTAGCCTCTTTACATAATTTAGTACATTAATGGGAGAGTTTTCATTTCTTTGCAAAACTTCTTTTAAAACTTTTAGTTCTGAAAATAAATCTAAGCCATCAATATTGGAATGAGTTTCATGTGTGAGAAAACATTCAAGATTTAGACAATTTTTTTTCAAACTATCATCATCTAGTGATTTTAGTTTTTCAAAATTAAATAAAAAACCAAAAATATTTTCATATATTTGAAATTGTTTAAACCTACTTTCAATTGAAGAAATAGCTTGATCTACTATATATAAAAAATAATTAATTCTAAAATATTCTTCAGCGGATTGTGTTGTCTCATCATTGACATTCTCATCAAACTGTTTCTTCCTACGAATTATACTTTTTTCACAAAATATAAGCTCTATTTCCATTTTGGTTGCAATTTCTTTAGACGAATTCATGGCAGATGTAAATCTATCTTCTCTATATTTTTTAAAAAAAAGACATGAGACCTTTTAATTGATCTATAGCAACATCAATATGCATGTCTTTCGATTGTAAATTTTTACTAATAGAGTTAACAGCAAATAATATGTCGTACCAAATAGTCATACCTAGCAAAAACTCAAAACTTTCAATCTCATATGTTGCTAAACAATCAGCTTCACTTTTTGTTTTGGGATCTTCACTTGTTTTTGCCAATTGTAACAAAGCATCTCTTATTTCTAGAACTTGAAATTTTATTGCTTTCACACTTTCAATTCAACTTTCCCAACGTGTTTGTGACAATGGCTTAAGAGTTAAACCTGTCACATTATCTTGTAAAATTTTCCACCACTTTGTGGAAGAAGAAAATAATGTGTATATACGTTGTACTACTCCAAAAAAAGATATAACTTTAGGACAAGAATTAGCCATATCACATAGGACAAGGTTGAGATTATGACAACCACATGGTGTGTAAAATGCTTTAGAATTTATATCAAGAATTCTTTTTTGTACCTCTTGTAAAATGCTTTAGACCCATTATCATATCCTTGTCCACGTACATCATTAATATCAAATTCAAGATTTTTTATTGCATTTATAATTTCATTGAAAAGTCCTTTTCCAGAAGTATTATCTACCTTTAAAAATTCCACAAAATGTTCATCTATTTTTATCGGACTTATTGAAATATCCACACATCTTAGTATGAGAGTCATTTGTTCTTGATGACTTACATCACGGGTACAATCAAGTATAATTGAAAAGTATTTTGCTTCTTTAATCTTTTTTATAATTTTACTTTTTATTTCATTTGCTAATAATTGTATCACTTCATTTTGTATATTATGTCCAAGATAATGATTATGGATTGCACCATGTTGAATATCTCGAACATGTTCTTGCATTACTGGATCAAATTCTGCAATCATTTCAATTATACTTAAAAAATTTCCGTTATTTTCTTGATAGATCTTTTTGTTTTTTTCTTGGAATGCCAAATTATTTTTACCAAGATTTTTTACCATTGCTATTATTCTTAATAACACTTGTTTCCAATGATCTTTCTCTTTCTTAATTTGTTCTTGGACATTTTTATCCATTGTTTTATTCTTCAATCATCTTAGTTCTAAATCAATCCAAGTATTCATATTAATAATATGCTCATTGGTTGTTTCGTGATTTTTAAGAATAGAACTAATATTTTTCCAATCCTTAGTTCCTCCATTAGCTAGTTGATTTGTATTAGATTTTGAATTAAACAACTTGCAACAAAAACAAAATATTTTATCTAGGTCTTTTGAATACACTAACCATTTTCTATCATGTTTCTCCCCATTTGGTAATTTTCGAATATAATGCGTAGTAGAAAAATTTCAAGAGTTCTTATTTGTAGGAAAGTTTAGATCATCAATTCTTATTGGACCATTTTCTACTAACAAATCTCTTAATTTTATATCAATAGTTTTTCATTGACCTGGATCAAAAATATTTGTAGGAATATAATTAGGTTGATCATTAGTATTTTCACTATCCTCTAAATTATTTTGAGCTTCATTATCAAGAATGGTGACATTACATGTTTGAACATTATCATGACCACCTTCGTTATTATCATTTAGTTGTATATTATCATTATCTTCTAACTCTTTTTGATGAATTTCTTGTTCATTTATGAAACCTTCACTCAAATTTTCTGCAAGATTTTGTTTTTTACTAGTAATAAATTTGTCCATAGCTCCTTTTTAAGATTCAATTAGTTCTTCCCTTTTTTTTTTTTTTTTTTTTTGAGTTTTTCATATCTAGATGGATATTTTCTAGTAGACATTTGTAATTAAAAAATATTTATGAATAAATTAAACACAATCTATAATAAAAAAAAGAAATTACAATTTAACTAGAATAATATAAATTTAATGTATAAAACAATAGAACTTGATTTATCAAAAGCAAAATTGCAGCTTTACTTAATATGATCACTTTACACTTTAAACCTACACAAATAAATTAAAATTAATACTAATACAAAGTAAATTATTCTAAATTTATAATTTTGTTATCAATATTCTTTTTTTTTTTTTTTTTATGTAGCAGTAAACCATTTTTTTTTTTAGCAAAATGTATTGGACTTAACTTGATCAAGGAAGTCAATACCGTACCGAAGGCTATACCAATTTGGCCAACGATACGATATATTTCGGATACCGGTCAATACTAGTTTACCGTTTCGGGTTTACCGCTATACATATAAAATCCTATATATATATTTGCTAAATTTAAATCCTGTGTCTTTATGTATATTTAGGCCCAATTCATCATTATCTTTATCCTTCTACAATGGGCCAATCCATTACAAATAAATCTAAATTATCTAATCATTATATTAAAAATTAAAAAAAAATTAAAACAAGTGTAAAAGGTCAAACATCCCACCTAACTCTCACGTGAATTCTGAATAGAATTCAATGCCTTAGTTTTACCATAATCACCCGTTACTTTCAAAAAGAATAAACACATCCCACACGTTTTGAAAATACACTAAGAAGCCAAATGCTCAGAACGAAGAAGTCTGGTCTCTGGTGTTCATGAGCGAAGAAGAGAAGGAAAAAAAAAAAAGGGGTAAGAATGAGAGATGCAAATTAATAGAACGAGGCCATGATGTAGAGGTAGGCTTCGCTGGAAATGGGTTTTTGCAAGCAAAAATTAGTTTCAAAGAGGTAATACTTGTTCTTAAATGATTTTAGTTGAAATGACCGAAACGCCTCGAAATGGCTGAAAGCACCTGAAACAGTCCGGTATAAAAACCAATACGAAATGGGAGGGTCACTTGCACCGGTTTGGTCGTCGGAATGAGATATTTCAGTTGTACCGATCGGTATGGTACGAAATCGTCTCCCTTTAACTTGATTGGATGATTGGATCCACTAAGAAGTAAGACCAGTCCACTAGCAAAATGTGTAGGACTCAACTTGATCCACTAAGACTAAGACCCTTAGACCCGCCCACTATCCCTCCTTGGCTTCATCCCACTAAATCTGATTTCTTAAAACAAAAAAAAAAACAAAACAAAACAAAACATGTAGCACTAGGATCACTTGATCAATACTTTAAAAAACGTGTAGGACTAGATCACTGATCAATACAGTACTTTAACTTCCATCCACTAAATCTGATTTCTTTAAAAAAAAAACAAAACAAAAACAAAACAAAACAAAACAAAACAAAACAAAAACAAAAACAAAAAACAAAAAACAAAAACAAAACAAAATTAAGTGGGTCCATTCTGACCATTCCATAGCCTTCTAGGGAAATCTAAAGAAACCAAAATTTAAGAGAACAAACAAAAAGAGTAGTGTAAAGCAGTAAAGAGTACAAGAACAACTAAACTAAAGTTAAGCAAAAAATAAAGAAAAAAACTCAGCACTCCAGCAACAAACCATAAAGAAGACAAAAGAGGCAGAGGAAGAGAAAACAAAAAACGAACCTGAAATGAAGATCTGTGAACACACTAAGTCTATTGCCAACACCAATTGATGAGTAAACCAACTAAAAAGAGTGTTTTTTTTAGAATCAAGATGGAGAGAGTGAGTATTTTTTTTCTTCTTTCTTTTTTCTGCCTTTTCTTATTTGTCTCTTCTTTCTTTTTTTTGACTTTTGTAATCTTTTCTTCTACATTGAGAAAAATTTCTCTCTCTCTCTCTCTCTCTCTCTCTCTCTCTCTCTCTCTCTCTCTCTCTCTCTCTCTCTCAAGTAATAAATATGTGTTTTATTAATGAAATGCGGTACAAAGGTTTGATCTAGAGGATATCTAGATGTGGTGATTTTTTTTTTTTTTTTTTTTGAGAAAGCTAAAGATTTGATGATGTGATTGGACGAAACGGATAGAAATAATTTGTTCTTCTCAATTTTCAATGATTTGGACGGAGTCTTACATTTTTTGGGCGGGCCTTACCCTTTTTTTTTTTTTTTTCAAATGAAAAAGTAATATTATATAATATATTATTACTATTGGGACCCTCTTACAAGTGGGGGACTTAGGCGGTGGCCCAAATGGCCTATAGGTTCAACTAGCACTGCATACCAAAAAGAAGGTAAAAAGAAAATAACAATACTACCTAACAAATTTCACAACTCATTCAGGTGACAAATTGTAATTAATGCAACCATGTACATCAAACTTGTTATGTCAAGAATTAAAAAAAAAAAAAAATTTCCTTTAAACTTATTGAAAAAAAAAAAAAAAAACAACATTGGAAAAGAATTATGAATATTTTCTATTAATAACAAAAAGTGAATTTTAGGTGGTTGATGTACCTTGGCTTGATTGGCAGCCTCCATATGGGTTTTCTGGCCTAGGTATGAAAAATGCTCATGGCCAGGCACATCCACAAGTTGTTTGACATTAGCATTATAGATTAGAAGCCCAAACTGATCGAGTTCAAGTTGAACTTTTTCAAATACCCCTTTCTTGAACTCCTTGATACCCTTAGGGTCGGGAAGAAGCGGAGTAGATGGGAGAAGAGTAAAGTTTGGTAAAAATAGGCTTATTTTGAGCTGAATTTACTTTACTCTACTCTACTCTACTCTACTCTCTCTCTCCCTTCCCTTCAATCCAAACAGGACATTAAAGATTTGTTTCATGGTCATGGAGGCAGCAAGCACACGGTTCTCACCCTCAATATATGACACCCTAAACGAGTTCGTTGACATGGTTGGAGTGCTTATCATGTGGGGAGATGAGCGGGGAGAACAAAAGGAGTTTCTCGACCTTGAACTTCGAACGTGTAGTTAACTGTAGACACGTCAAATCAGGTGCACCGCTGTCCGGGAAAAACCATGATTTCTTGGCCAAACGTATATGTCAGGAATGCCCCAGCCAGTGATGGCTAGATACTATGGAGGACCAGCTGTTTTCCAAATCATATGCATGTCACAAATTGAGCTCAAAGAGAGAGAGAGAGAGAGAGATTTTTTCTGTTTTCTTGATGAATAAGAGAGGTAGGGTTAGAGAACGCTTTTCGTGAGGGTGCATGATATACATGTTTAACATAAAGAAATTTTGATTAAATCTGTAACATAAGCCGTGCCCTCATATACCATGAGTTGTTTTCTACTATTCAAGAATTTGTGCGACGAGTTCACTAGTGTCATCAGACAATTTTGGTGGGGTCAGACCAAAAATGAGAAGAAAACTGCGTGGCTGAGTTGGGTTTTGATGTGCGTGCCAAAAGACAAAGGAGGGCTGGGTTTTCGAGACTTAAGAAGCTTCAATTTAGCTCTCTTAGCCAAATAGGGGTGGCGGCTTCTGACTAATCCCAACTCTCTATTTAGCCGAGTGTATAAAGCAAAATACTTCCCACATTGTAGCTTTGCGGAGGGGACATTGGGTCGGAATCCATCCTATGCATGGAGAAGCTTAATGGCAGTACAAAACATTGTACACGGGGTATGAGGTGGCAAGTAGGGAATGGGAACAGGATTAGAGTGTGGCATGATAAATGGATTTCTAGACCGTGCACATATAAGGTTATTTCAACGGAAAAGCCTAACTCCACTAATACTCTGGTTTGTGAGCTCATAAACAGAGGAACTAGGGAGTGGAATATTGACAAGCTAAATAGCTGGTTCTTACCCGAAGATAGGGAAGCTATTCTGGGCATTCCCTTGAGCTCTAGCAACACTAATGATCGAATAGTTTGGGCCGAGAATAGAAGCGGGAAATTCACCGTTAAAAGTGCTTATGCGCTAGCTTTGGAAGAGAAGGCGCACAACACCGAGGCTGACTGCTCGGACGAATCAGCAAGGAGGAAAATATGGAAGACAATCTAGCAATTGAGAATCCCACAGAAAATAAAACACTGTGCATGGAGGGCAGGACGAGATATTCTGGCCACAAAATCTAACCTGGCCAAGCGGCGAATCACGCCGAACGGAATGTGCGATCTATGTGGATACAACGAGGAAACTGTCTATCATTTGTTGTGGGGCTGTGATCATGCTAAAGAAGTTTGGAAGAATAGAAAATCTGCATTGCCGTTTGAAATCTCGACGCAATGGAACTTTTTGGATGTGGTGGCGAACCTACAGGAGTGCGAACACTTTCGGCCTAGACAAATGGAGAAATTCATCTCTGTTTGTTGGGGTATTTGGAAGGATAGGAACGATCTCCAGATGGGTGGGAAAGGAAAAATGGCTAGAACAATTTTGTGGAGCGCCACGCACCTGGTGGAGGAATTTCGGCTCGCTAATGAAGAATAAACAGAGTTCCAGGCGGACCCAATACCTCTGGCTACCTGGCAACCGCCAAGTCAAGGGTGCTATAAAGTAAATATGGATGGTGCGGTCTTCACGAACAGAAAACAAGCAGGAGCTAGTGTGATCATCAGGGATGGCAATGGGGAAGTGATTGCAGCACTGAGCAAGAAGTGGAAGTGTCCATTGGGTGCAATAGAAGCTGAAGCAAAAGCCTTGGAAGCAGGGGTTAATTTCGCATGGGAGATTGGTATTAGAGAAGCAGAGTTTGAAATGGATTCGTTGATGATTTGTAATGCTCTACACGGACTGGAGTCACCGCCCTCTTCAATAGTGAACGTACTTGATGGAGTTAGGAACCAGGTCTTATCCTTCAGGCAATGGAAGTTTTCCCACATTAAAAGACAGGGAAATGTCCCTGCTCATTTACTTGCCCAACATGCTAGGATTGTTAAGGACTATTCTGCATATGGCTAGAGGAATGTCCTAGTCTGATAGCGCATGCTTGCATGCAAGACAGAAATGTAACTTCTTGATTTGTTTCTAATAAAGTTCAGTATTTCCCATAAAAAAAAAAACACATAAAGAAAGATGAGATTCTTTTCTTTTCTTTTTTTCTTTTTTCTTGATGAGAGAGAGATATGAGGCTTAGTGGAGGCTTTATATATACAACACCAAAGGTCGGCCAAGAGCCCAAGAGTAGTAGTATTATTTATATTCGGTATTAGATCGTATCTTCTATGTAATAACCTATTAATATTTAATTTTGGTGCTGTATAAATTAAATTTTGATTATTGTCAATATCTCTATCCGTTCTTTTTTTTTTTTTTTTTTTTAGGAAGATCTCTATCCGTTCTTCGGTAGAACATTTTAGTTACGTAATGAATTGATAGTGAGGATTTTATGATGTACGTAGAAACCAAGATTGAAATCGATTTTGTATTGAATTCGTCTGAGTTATTGCAGAAGTGAAGTGAATGTAAAATCAATAATGCTATGATCTTTTGACACAGCTATTTTTTTAACAATAAATTTCATATACTTTCTTGCATTTCGAAGAATTACCTCTCTCTTTTACTCCCCCCAAAAAAAAAAAAAAATTACCTCTGTCTGGCCAAGAAACTAATGCTTGAAACCAAAATTATTAAACCCCAACTAGCCCTTAACTTGGTATAGGAGCCATGTTATTGAGTAATAAATGGGTTACAGTCAAAATGCAAATTCAAATAAAAATAAAAAATTAAATAAATGTAAAATTAAGTTTTAGAAATTATAAAATAAATATGTAAATTGGAAAAAAAAAAAAAAAAAAAAAAAAAAAGCATGCCTAAACAATTAATCTATATCTATATAATATAATATAATATATTTCAACAACTAATACTGGTTTAGGAATTATATTTGTAAATTTTTGTAATTTTCTGTGGCTGAATTATTTTAAAATAGAGTTTGGAGTTTTGTTGCATTTTTTGCTATTATTTAATGTGATTTCTGTACATTGCAATATGATTTCTTATCTAATACAATATATAAAAGCAGAAGCTTTTAACCAGATGTTGACACGTTAGCAAAAATGACCCCTTAAAATACTGACACGTAGAGGATAAGCCATTTAAAAATTCGCATGGTGCGTCTGAAAGAAACTGTTTCAGACGCCAGCCCGCTTACCCAGGGAAAACAAAATGAAACACGGGCCCTCATCAAAAAGATCAGGCGCTTATCCACAAAATAAAACACAGGCCTTATAGATAAAAGCGATAAATTATGTTGGTTGGGAACCTGTACTCCGGTTAAAAGCCTCTCATTATAAATAACAAAAAAAAAAAAAAAACCGGTTAAAATGAAAGGGCACCCAGAAATAGAAATAGAGAGGCGATGAGGAAACGGGGAAAGAAGCAGAGAAGGAGAAAAAAATAGAGAGAAAAAAGCTTGCGATGTGGAGATGAGAAGGAGATAGAGATCGTACGGCCGGCCGGCTATCACCATCATCTTCCGACCACCATTCGTCCCTTGCCGAACTTTGGCTACTGAAACCGGCACCGATAACTTAAAGGTGCACGCAGGATTTAAGATACGGACATAGAGAGAGATTTGCCACCGGTAATTTTTTTTTTTTTTTTTTCATTCTTTCTTAGATCTGGGTATGAAATATGAATTAGTTTTGAGAAATTTGGTTGGATTGATTTGTATTTAGGTATTTGGGTTACATTAGGTTTTGATTTTATTTTTTTGATTTGATTTAGTTTCTCAGTATACTAAAAACTTTTGGGAGTATTTGGATTCAATTAATTTTGTGTTTGATTTTAATTTTAGGGTATTTATAATTGGCTTTGGACAATCAAGTTTTAGAGGCCAAAAGTCCGAGAACGGTAGAGAGAGAGTCGATTAGACACAGGGTGCAGAGAGATCGATCAATTGGAGATAAGTTTTGTCTTTCTGGTTTTTATTTTTTTTATTTTTAAATTGATTTTTGTCTATTTGGTATGGTGTACGAGGATGACTATGTGCTAGACTTTTGGGTTTGTTCTAATTTTGGTTTTGAAAGCCTACAAGACATTTGCAATGGTAGGAAGGTGATAAAATTTTGGGAGGGACAGGTGAGCTTGCAGGCAGGACATGGTTGGTTTGTAATTAGTACTAAGGATGGGAGTGTGGCTTTTCTCATAAATGTCAGGGAAGATTGGTCTCTGACAAAGGACAAGAGAAGAGGGGACTTCCCAGTTTTGTTCTTGATGGTGTTTTTATTTTTAAATCAACTTTTGTATTGCCTCACACTCTATCTACATAATTACCAAGTTCAGGTACTTCAATCTCTCTTTTTTATTTTTGGTTAATGTCATATGGTATGATTTGCTGTAGCAGTTTTTTTGGTTGTTAGTGTGTGAATTGTATTAGCAAATCAATGAGCATGACTACTGTTAAGTTGGCTGGTTTTGCATGTTAGCTCACTTATTTCAAAATTTTGATGTTTTCTATCTTGCAATAGGTTTTCTTATATAAAGGATATCTATCAGATGAGCAGTGTGACTATCTTACCACTTTGGTACACCTTTTAATTTTTGAATTGATTCAAAAATATGTTTAGTCCTTAAATATAAATAGATGTTCTGGTTCTGCCGACTAAATATTCCAATGACTAAAGTCTTAGTAATTTATATTTATAATTATTGGTTATTTATTCCTTAAGCTATTGGCATATCCGGCTGTATTGTAATGAGCTAGAAAATTGTTTTTCCTAACAGCATTGAAGTCATGGAAGCCTTGGCTGCTAGGAGGACTGTGGTGTTATTTTAGATACTAATAGGGCTTAAGCTAGAAGGTCAAAAACACATTTGATTTTGTATGAGATAAAAGTTAATGGATCTCAAGTTGAGATGTGCACCAAAAGTCAATCAAATGAAGGAAATCTATTCAAAGTTCCTATTTCATATGAACCTGGTATCTCTAGCCTGCGAAGTTATAAGCACGGGGATGCTACTAGAATAGCTGCAAATTGGACGCAAAATTTATCCATGTATCAGTTGCAGGTTATGGATAAATTCCAAAATCCTGAAGAATGTTATGGTCATTTAGGTCATTTTTTAAAGGTTCTAAAGGTATTTCAATCATATTTTAGGCTTAAAGGGTATTTCAGTTATTTTTTAGGTTTTAGGGTCATTTTTTAGGTTTTAAGGATATCCCTATAATTTTTGAAAGCTTCGGGGTTATATTGGCCATTTTAAAGTGTTAGGATGTGTTTTGGTAATTTTAATATATTTATGGGTATTTCGAAAATTTCAAAGGTTTTAAGAGTATTTTTGTTATATATATTTGTCAATTAATTATTAGGTAATTCGGTGGGGTTGTGTTGGGTTGGCTACGCCCATATGTGATGTTAATATTGCTTAATGTAACGAAGGAATTGTCAAATGTGAGTAAAAAATAAAACAATATAAAAAAAGGCCACTTAAAGTTCTGACACGTTTAAGTTAAAAAGTGATAAATTACATTTTTTGGTAATGCTACAACATCGATTAAAAGCCTCCTAGCATTGGTGAAGTTTAGAAGAATGCAAAAATTGTCAATATCCATATGCTTCAAGAAATTTATGGAAAAGGATTGTGCTAAAAAGCATCAACCAAATGTACATGGCTTAGGAAAAGAGTAGGTAGCTGTAGATTTCTCTGTGAGATTTCACAAATGTAACTTTGATTTAGTGCCACCATCTTTTAGTTTTTTATGAGGCAGTACAGTGATTGGTATTCATAAAACTCTACAATTTAACTTTTTCAAGAGTTTTTTTTTTCCTATCCCAACAAATATCTTTTGTGCAGTTTTTGTATGTATTCTTGAGATTAGTTGCCCTCTGTGTAGTTTAATTTGGATAGCTAAAATAAGAATCCTATAATCGTGACAACATAGTTTGTATAATTGAGGTTTTTTGTATTTTCTTCATTTGACCATATTTAATGCATAAACAGACCTTTAATTTTAAGGGAGTTTCTCATCATTTTAGAAATAATAATAATTAAGAAAAATAAAAATAAGTGGGAAGTTTTTCCCTTTTTCTTTTTTTCCTTTTCATTTTCTTTTTTAAAAAGCAGTTTATTTAATTTTAATTCTCTATGGAGTTGTCATAATATTTTTATGATTTTACATATTTTTCCATGAATAATAAATAAAAGTAGTCCGCACATTGCGCAGGTCATACGCTAGTATTCTTAATTGAGTAAGTTGTAATACTCTTTATTTGAGCCGTGTTAAGTATATTATTTATCTTCAAACATTATCAAATACACGTGCCCTCGTTATATATATGGTGAATAATAAAGGGAGGATGAAGGGGAAATTGTCGCAAACCACCATTGTTCTATTAACCTTTTTGGGTTCAGTTTGGAATCCATTTTATGACTCTATTTCATCTTGTAGGCTATAGACCAGCACTTATAAGAAATTGAGAGTGTTGCTTTACAAATTGGCACTATTGAAAGCAGTTTTCATGTAGGTTGACATGATAATGCCCTTGCAATGAAAGCCAAATCACAATAAATTTTTTATTTGTGGTATATGAAAATGATCTCGAAGAAAGAGTAGAGAAATAACTGAAAGAAAAGTAGAAGTAGCATTCATATATATATATATATATATATATATATATATATATACACACAGAGATTTAAATCTTTAAGGAGCTTGTCACAGCAAATGAAAAGTAAGTACACGAATGACCTAATACAAGCAGCAAATATTAACAATCTTCTATGTGCATTCGCCTTTGAATAAGAATTTTCGTTGACATATTGCCTTCTATGTTGAATTTTAAGAGCTCCTTATTGAACAATATAATTGGAGTAGAGCCTTAAAATATTAGAGAATGAAATGATTACTTATATTCTCTAAAAATTAAAGTGCAGAACTAAAATAATAATAAAATTATTGTCAACTTTAAGCTAAAAAATTACAATAATAACATCGAAATAGGACAAATTTTGGCTCTAAAGTCGCAACCCAAGTCCATAAAAATAAAAAAATAATTAGAGACATGACTAACTTATCGATCTTGCATAAGACAAGAAAAGTAACTAACTTCAAAAAATAATAAAACTCCAAAGGAGTAAACTCTCAATTAAACATCTTACAACCCATAAATGTCCACAAATAGAATAAACTCAAAATATCATAAAATTTGAAACAAAATAGAGATAACTAAAAACCTATAAATAAATAAAATCCCTATCGAAGATGACTAATACTCCAAAGGCTTATCCTTGCACTTTACCAAGCACTCCAAAATACAGCTCTTGGCTAAACTTTAATCTTAAAATGATAAATGATGGGGTAAGCCGTACATCCAATAAACAATTATACCCTACATACAACATAATAAAGTTAAAGGAAAGTATGAGTATTTTGAATTCATAAATCGGCTCAATGATATCGAAAAAAAAATATATAGTGAATCCAATAACACATAATCACATATAAATACAATTGATTAGAGCACAACGTCACATACACACATACCACATATCCTCATATACAATCTTGTGAGCAGATTCGAACATCAAACCCCTACTAGCGAGGGTTCATTGATCTCATATGTGTACAACACCTAAACTCTATGATTAATAATAACAACAACAATAATAGTGACGATAAAAAAAAGGGAGGTATTACGTGAAGCCTTAGGCTTTAATCCCTCCCCCCCCCCCCCCCCCCCCTCTCCCCTCTCCCAAAACCAAAACCAAAAAAAAAAAGAAAAAAGATGACATAAGTGTTCCTATAATGTGAAATGCACATAACTCACTTTGTTGGTTAAGTGTGATCAAATGAGTCATGACAAATTGGTTGGGTTAAGTGTGGTTAAAAGAGTCATGACAAAGGCACATGTGATTTTCCTATTGGGGTTTGAAGTTGAAGGCTCCAAACCTTTGTCCATAGAAATGGGTGTTGGGAATAATATGTTTTGCTAAGGCTGACTCTATAGTATAGGCAAATGAGGTAGTCGCCTAAGGCTCCAAAGTAGAAAAAGGCCACCAAATTTTAACCAATAGGGATATTGTTCATTATAATAATATTAATTAAGCCCAAATATTAGCCAATAAATAAAATAATATTTTTTATCAAATGAAAAACAAGGTAAGAAAAAAAAGAGGAGAAATGCTACATGCACAGTGCATTTTTCACAATAAATCTTAAGTGATAAGTTGTTAATAATTGTTATTGGTGGAAAAAAAAATAAGCAATTTCATTGGTGGGTTTAAATTAGAACTAGTAACAACTTAACGCCTAAGATATGTTGTGAAAATATTGTGAATGTACCACTTCTAAACAAAGAGCAATTTAAAAAAATAAAAAATAAAAAAAATTTACAACTGTGGGGGCAAAAGCTTGAATTTGTACATTGGGCCATAAGCCCTATTTGCTAATGGGGATGCGTCCAAGGAGGAGCAAATGACTGGAGGGGCCCCAGAATAGATAGTTGCATAAGGAAAGAGTGGAGGGCTGAGGTCCGAGGAGGTTACCCTCCTCGGACCGGACGAATATCAGTCGAGCAAGCATCCGGGTGACTTAGGCAATCTTCCAAGAGACTCCAACAATGAGGATAAACTTCAGGCATGTACGGAGAGGATAAAGATACAAAAATATCTTAGGGAAAAGCTGTCACCACCGTATTAAATGCACTGCAGCAACTTTCCTGACCGCATTAATGTGGAGAAGACCTCTGAACAGTGGTCTCAACCACTACCATTCACAGAGAGCCAGAGAAGATGCTTGATAAGACAAATACTTGAGTGCAGGATCGGATGATGAACAACTGTATGATGGAGATGACTTGGAAAACTCTATATAATGTGAAAGGCCCTCCATAAGAAGGGGATCGAAAAAACAGTGAAGGAGAATAGAAAGAGAACTACTGTAGCACAGTGTTGAACTATCTTTCAGTAATAGTAATTTGATTATTAAACTATCTCTTCGGACGTACATTCCATCCATAATTACATACATTTTTCTACTTGGTTACACTTGAAATCTGAGTTAACCGTTAGTCAATCTGCTAAAAGCCCAGTTTTTTCACCAACTCTCTACAAATTTATTGTATTGGACTCATTGGGCTTACAACCCAATTCTTCTGGGTTTGGGCTACAAATTGTAACCCTACAACTGGCACCATCTGTAGGGAGTTCTAGTGGTTCAGTGGAGTATAACGGTCATGGCGGGATCAGGACCACACCAAACTAGTCCGCACCATGCGGAATCAGCCAACGTTCGTCAACAAGACGAACTCCACAATCTTGAGCATGAAAAGGATCTGGACAATTACCAGGAAGGCAGCTTGCAAACGGTCCACACAGGTGGAAGTGGTTTTCGGAGAAAAGGTCATGCAGTGCATGAGCAAGGTGATGAATAAGCTATGCAACGAGAAATTGATGATTTAAAGAGGCAACTTCGTCGAGCACAACGGAAGCAATCCCCTCACAGCTCTGATGTTTCTTCTAATGACGAAGAAGATACTATCTACAGACAACGGTCAAGAACTCCACCTAGTGAGTCTTTTTCCTATGAGGAGGAGCATCTTCACAAAAGGAACGCAGGAGTCCATCTCGCAGGGGAGTAGGAACTGATGTTATGAAGAAAGCTTTGAGCCAGATTTCTAAATCACCATTCACACGAGGAATAGAAAAGGCAAAACTTCCCAGGCGTTTCCATCAGCCAACGTTCGCCATGTATGATGGTCAAACGGATCCTGTAGAGCACGTAAGCCAGTTCAAACAGAAGATGGTTGTCCATTCTCAGGACGAGGCTTTAATGTGTAGAGTATTTCCATCTAGTTTGGGACTGATGACGATGAGATAGTTTGATGGGCTAAGGACCAATTCTATCAGTTCCTTCAAGAAACTCACCCAATCATTATGTTCCCGATTCATTACATGCAGTAGGGTTCCTCAACCTATAGACTCTTTATTGTCCATGTCAATGAGGGAAGGAGAATCCATGAAGGCGTATGCTGAAAGGTACTGGGAGATGTTTAACGAGATTAATGGCGATTTTGATGAAGTTGCTGTTAAAACTTTCAAGGTTGGTCTCCCATCTGAGCACGGTTTGAGGAAATCTCTGACAGGTAAGCCTGTCACTAGTTTACACCAGCTAATGGACCGAGTTGATAAATACAAGAGGATTGAAGACGATCAACAACAAGGGAAAGGGAAAGCTAAGGTTATCCCTTAGGAAATGAGGGATTTCAGGTCGGACCGATACAACAACAACCGGTCGAGAAAGGATTACGTAGATCAATCAGAATCAAACAACACTCAGGTCGTCGGTGCAGTCTTCCGAGAGCCGGTGCATCAAGTATTAGAAAAAAATCAAGAATGAACCCTTCTTCAAACGACCCAATAAGATGGTGGGAAATCCCGAAAAGCGAAACCATAACCTCTATTGCCAATATCATCAAGATCATGGGCATACCACAAAAGATTGTAGGAGCTTGTGGGATCATTTAGACCAACTCGTCCAAGAGGGAAAATTAAAACAGTTGCTACATCATTCTAGTGGTCTGGGGGGCCAAGCTAACTCTAGGTTTTAAAGAGATATTCCTTTAAGACCCCCCTTGGGAACTATCAATGTTATCTTCGCTGCACCAGGCAGAACAAGATCATGCCCGTCTAGGATAATGTCTGTAGCTCATCTATCTTCAGGAGACACTAATCAAGATCCGAAGAGGGCTAGAGTGGAACTGCCGTTGGTCATGGGCTTCTCGGATGATGATAAGATTGGAACCATTCAACCCCGCGATGATGCCTTAGTGATCACCCTCCGAATTGGGGGCTATGACGTGAAGAGGGTAATGGTGGATCAAGGTAGCGCAGCTGAGATAATGTATCCCGACCTTTACAAGGGGCTGAACTTAAAAGATGAGGATCTAACACCCTATAGTTCTCCCTTAGTGAGTTTTGAGGGGAAAATTATTATTCCGAAAGGTCAAGTCAGATTACCCATATAGACTGGTTCGGAGGTGGTAGAGGTAGATTTTATTGTCGTTGATGCATACTCTCCCTATACAGTAATTGTTACTAGACCTTGGTTTCATAACTTGGGAGCAGTTTCTTCCACTCTGCACCAGAAGGTTAAATATCCGTCCGAGGGTCAGATTAAAGAAATACTAGGAGATCAAGCTTTGGCGAGGCAGTGCATGGTGGCTGCCATCCAACATAAACCTGAAGCTGAATCCTCGGTTCATGGAGAAAAGGGGTTGTAGCAGTTAAAATCATCGGCTTTGTCCATCGATAAGCCCGTTGAGGATGCGAAGTGTGAAGATTTAGTAAAGGTTGTTATAGGGGACGACCCAGAAAAGTTTTTTCAGATTGGATCTCAATTGCCTCATCAAAAAAGAGAAAAGCTGATAGAATTCCTTAAAAGGAACATTGATGTCTTTGCTTGGAATGCCTACGAAGCCCCAGGAGTAGATCCAGAATTTATCTGTCATCATTTTAAAGTTAATTTGTTAGTCACACCTAGGAAGCAGCCCCCTTGGCGTCCATCCAAAGAACACGCCAAAGCAGTGCGAGAGGAAGTGAATAGACTTAAAGCAAGCTGGTGCTATCAAGGAAGTTTTTTACCCTGAATGGCTAGCAAATACTGTAGTGGTAAAGAAGAAGAGTGGGAAATGGCGAGTGTGCGTAGATTTCATGGACTTAAATAAAGCTTGCCCCAAGGACCCATTTCCTATGCCCAAGATAGACCAGCTGGTAAATGCCACTGTCAGCCATCCTCAGATGAGCTTCTTGGATGCCTTCCAAGGTTATCATCAGATACCTTTAGCCTTGGACGATCAGGAGAAGACTACTTTTGTTACCCCTATCGGGAACTACCATTACAAAGTAATGCCATTCGGTTTGAAAAATGCAGGGTCCACATATCAGAGAATGATGACAAGAATGTTTGAGTCGCAATTGGGGAAGAACATCGAAATCTACATAGATGATATGGTGGTGAAAAGTAAAATGGTTTCGAAGCATTTGGGGGACCTTCAAGCTATCTTTGAAATCCTTAGAAAGTACAAGTTGCACTTAAATGCTTCCAAGTGCTCATTCGGCGTGGGGTCAGGCAAATTCTTGGGTTATATGGTCACTCACAGAGGGATTGAAGTCAACCCCGATTAAATTAAAGCTATTAACAACTTGCGATCTCCTCAGAATCCCAAAGAAGTGCAAAAATTAACCAGAATGGCCGCCGCTTTGAACAGATTCATATTTCGATCAGCAGACAGGTGTAGACCCTTCTTCCTGTTGATCAACAAATGGAAAGGTTTTGAGTGAACTAAAGAATGTGCCACAGCTTTCCAGCAACTTAAAGATTATCTAGCTCGGCCACCGATCATGTCTATTCCTGAGCCAGATGAGGTCATTTTTGCCTACATTGCTGTAACCCCTTATGATGTAAGCTTGGTACTGATACGAGTTGATTGTGGCGTACAACGGCCAGTTTATTATATGAGTAAATCACTGCATGAACCCAAAGTGCGTTATCTACCATTGGAGAAAGCTATCCTAGCAGTAGTGCTTGGCACATGTAAGCTGCCTCATTACTTCCAGGCACATACAGTTGTCGTTCTTACCCAACTTTCGCTTAAAACCATACTCTGAAGTGCCGATTACATAGGAAGGGTAGCCAAGTGGGGTACAATTTTAGGAGCTTTTGACATCAAATACATGCCTCGTTCCTCCATAAAAGGACAAGTTCTCGCAGATTTGGTGGCCGAATTCACCGAACCCCCAATAGAAGAGTTAGAATCAACAGAAAACTTGGATGAAAAATTGGTTGGCACAATCTCCCAATAACGTCTTCCGGCTTGGAAAGTATATGTAGATGGGGCATCGAATCAGAAGGGTTCAAGGATTAGGCTAGTACTGATATCCCCTGAAAAGGTCCTCATTGAAAAATCTTTGAGAAATGGCCATGGTTCAAAGAATGGGTGGAAAATCAATAAAAGTCTTCTCGGACTCAAGGCTCGTTGTCGGCCAAGTAAAAGGGGAATTCGAGGCAAAAGATGAAAGGATGCAGGGGTACCTGAGTCAAGTTAAATGTCTACGGTCAAAGTTTGATTCTTTTGATTTGCTACATATCCCCAAAAATGGTAATGCACATGCTGATTCTTTAGCTATGCTTGCAACTTCCTCAGCGCAAGATTTGCCTCGAGTTATTCTTGTTGAGGACTTGTACAAACCCACAGAGACAAGAAGAGAGACAGCTCAAATCTATCAGATTAGAGCAAGGCCGAGTTGGATGGACTCCATAATACAATTCTTGATAGAGGATATTCTGCCTGAAGAAAGAATAGAAGCTGACAAAGTACGAAGGAAGGCCACTAGGTACTGGTTATCCGAGAACCAGAAGCTATACAAACGTTCCTTTTCAGGACCCTATTTGTTATGTGTTCATCATGAGTTGACCGAATCGCTTCTAGAAGAGTTGCATGAAGGAATCTGTGGAAGCCATACTGGTGGTAGGTCCCTAGCACATAGAGCTATTACCCAAGGCTATTGGTGGCCAAATATGCAGAAAGAGGCTCTAGAATACGTCAAAAAGTGTGATCAATGCCAACGGTTTGCGCCGAGCATACACCAACCAGGGGGAATTCTTAATCCGCTATCTAGCCCATGGTCATTTGCTCAATAGGGCTTAGACATTGTGGGACCATTTCCCAAAGCAGTTGGAAACAAGAAATATCTCCTGGTCGGCACAAATTATTTTACGAAGTGGGTTGAAGCGGAAGCTCTAGCTAACATTAGGAACGTGGATGCAAAAAGATTCGTTTGGAAAAACATTGTTACTCGATTTGGAGTTCCTCATGTGCTCATCTCGGACAACGGCCTTCAATTCGACAACAAAATGTTTAGAAGATATTGTGGCGAGTTGAGGATTACAAATAGGTATTCTACTCCTGCTTATCCCCAAGGAAACGGACAAGAAGAAGCTGTAAATAAAGTCATAGTAAATGGGCTGAAGAAAATGCTATATGATGCAAAAGGCAAATGGGTAGAAGAGTTACCACATGTGCTCTGAACGTATAGAACCACACCTCGTAGGTCTACTGGAGAGACCCCCTTTTCAATGACTTATGGAGCTGAGGCTGTCATCCCTTTGGAAACTGGTTTCCCAACGTCGAGAACCAGTTCATTTAATCCGAGTGACAATGATGAGCAACTGACAAAGAGTTTGGACTTGATTGAAGAGAAGAGGGAAAATGTGATGGTTCAATTGGCCAACTACCAGCAAAAACTGAAGCATGGTTATGATGCCAATGTAAAATTAAGACCTTTAACTCCTGGTGATCTGGTGTTACGTAAAGTTGTGGGCGCTGCAAAGAATCCAGCTTAGGGAAAGTTAGGACCAAATTGGGAAGGGTCCTACCATATCACCTCAGAAGCTGGTATTGGACCATATTTTCTAGAAGATCTGGACGAACATGTAATACCACGTCCTTGGAATGTAAACAACCTAAAGAGGTATTACTATTAATAAATATTTTCATGATCAATTTATTCGTTCTTTATATAAAATGTTTATAATTTTTACCTTTTAGTTCTCATAAGTGTTTAAACTTAAATCCAATCATACCTTAAGTTCTCGGACCAGATGATTTGGGTTAGTTAACACTCATTCGCAGTTCTCATAAGTGTTTAAACTTAAATCCAATCATGCTTGAAGTCCTCGGACCAGATGATTTGGGTTAGTAAACACTCATTCGCAGTTCTCATAAGTGTTTAAACTTAAATCCAATCATGCCTGAAGTCCTCAGACTAGATGATTTGGGTTAGTTAACACTCATTCGCAGTTCTTATAAGTGTTTAAACTTAAATCCAATCATGCCTGAAGTTCTCAGACCAGATGATTTGGGTTAATTAACACTCATTCATAGTTCTCATAAGTGTTTAAACTTAAATCCAATCATGCCTGAAGTCCTCAAACTAGATGATTTGGGTTAGTTAACACTCATTCGCAGCTCTCATAAGTATTTAAAATTAAGATTCAATCATGCTTGAAATCCTTAGACTGAATGATTTGAATGGGTTAGCATCACAATGTCATGCTTATAGATGTTTATATAACTTTTAAGTTGCGCTTGAATGCCTGGGGCCATTGATTGAATTTAAGTTGACTTGTAGTATGGCATGTTTATAGGATATAATAGTAGATTTTATTCAAGTTAAAATGGCAAAAGGTCGCCATACTTTGACAATAAATCTTAAAACGCATATCATGACGTATGAAACAAAAGAAAAATGTCTTCATTGATAATAAAAAAGGTGTGGTACATTTCTTTAAAAAGAAACAACAAACAAAACAGCAAAAAAACATACAAAAATAGTAAAAATCCCCTAGCCTAAGCTTTCGTCTTGGGGACCCCTGGGTCAGCAGTTTGGCCGGCATCTGAGGCTTTTCTCTATGGGATTAGAAGAATTTTTCTTCTTATCCTAACCTTTTATCCTTGCCCTTGAGAGTTTCAATCTCCTTTCCTTTGCCAGCATCTTGGTTGGAGTCTTTTGGAACTTCCAAGGGAGCAGGAGGGACTTGGTCTACCTTTGGCTGCACAGATACTTGAGTGGCTTGTCCAAGGTGAGAGGAGTTAGAACCTGAGAACTCGCGAATTTCTGGATCATAGTAGATGCTCTCAGGTCGCCTCAAATCAGAGTCCACAGGGACCCCAGCAACATCAAGGGTTTTACCCCAAGAGATGTCACAGTAATCCCTGCATACAAAGAAAAATTCCTCCGTAAGTCTGGCTTGAGTCTCTTTCACCCCAAGCGTGTAAGCAGCCTACTTCTCAGCCTCGGCTGCCTCCTTAACCAGTTGGACAGCTTCCCTGGCTTTTCGAAACTCTTCGCGAAGTTCCATCACCAGTTGCTTCTCTATTGCCAGATTTATTTCATTGTAGTGCAACTATTTACGGATATCTTCAAACTACTTCTCAGTGGTCTTGAGGCCTGCTTCAACGCTATCCCTCGCCCTAACTACCTCTTTTAGTTGCTCGGCCAGTTTGGAGTAATTTTCTTTTAGGGCGCCTAGCTCTACCTCGACCTCGGATCAAGCATCGAAGGCCGCCCTGGCCTCGCTGCGGGCACCTTTAACCCAGTCCTCGGCCACATAAACCTGTTGCGTAATCTACGTGACAAAATAATGAATAAATAAACATTATCTTTGGTATAAAACACAGCAAAAACTTATGAACATAACCAAGTATTTAGATAGGGAAATAGATCAAACCACTTACCATGGCCAGATCCCTCTTAAGGGATAGAAAGAGCTCCTGTTGACTGAAGTTTCTGTAAGACTCCATGTCTTTTGGAAGGAGGAGGGGCTGCTCCAAGGCCTCGGCAACATAACCTGCATGCCCCCCATGGTAATGCCTAATGGAGGAATCCCAGGCAATGGGGACACTGTCCACCTCCAATTTAGGAGACCATATGCGTGATGGACGGCGCACTTGAGCCACAGGAGGATCTTCTCGGCTGTCAACAAAGTTGTACCTCTTACTTCTTTGGTCCTGGGGCTGCCTCTGCTGTTTTTTTCCTTTTTGAGGGCCTACCTTGCCCTCCTCAGGAACCTCTTGGTGCCTTTTTCTCCTCAGCTCAGGATTGGGCTTTAGCTCGAGTTCAGCAGGAAGCTGAGGAGGGGGAGGAGGAGGAGGGTTCACTGGGGGCTTAGACTTATTGGCCTCTTGGGGGGAAGGCGCCTTGTTCCTCGCCTTCATGAGCTCCCTCAAACTTGGGCTAGGTTTTGGAGTCATCTCTTCTGCTTCGTTATCTGAAGAGTCCTCCACGTAAGTTACTATAGGGGCAGAAGTTTGAATGCACGAGTACTCGTCGGTTTCTTCCTCAGCCTCTAATATAACGATGGCTTCTACTCGCATTTCTTCCTCTTCAAATTGGAACTTGTCAATTTCTTCCTCAAGCGAAGAGGAAGATGCAGTTCCTTCCTCGGCTATAGCTTATCCAAGAGGCACTTGCTAAAGTGGTTGGGCGGCCAAGGGAATGCCCTGTAGGATTGGATGATCAACTGGTGGAAGATCGTGTGGGGCTAAAAAATGAGGCCGAGACATGTCTATACGAGCCAGACGATAGTCGTTTGCCCTAATAGCGTTGCCGACGTCCAAAAAAGTTCTTGAGAGGGGTTCGTAGTCTAAAATTAGATAAGCGACTCGAAGTTGTCCGTCGTCATTCACAAAAATTGGAGATCTCATAAATAGTTGATGGCATGAACATTGATTAAACTAATCTGAGGATTTGCTTGTGTTTTATCTATTAAACAAGAAAACTAAATAGTTAGAAACTTGGAGTTCAGTGTAAAAAGATGAAAGAAGAAGAAAGAAAATCTTTTTGACATGGCAAAGCAAGGCCGAGGACAAATAACTTAAATCTAATGTTAGAAAACCTAAATCTAAGGTACCCCACCTGGCTCTCCTAGCTGGGTTTGGCAAGGAGGACCGTCATGCCAAGATCCTGATACAATGAGGTAGTCATCCTTCATCCCTTTGTTAGACTTGGGAAGACACGAAATGAGCCTGACAGTATCGGACTGGGATTTAAGGTAAAATCCCGCCCCTTTTTGTTGGTGGCCCCAATCCTAAGTGTCGGTCCAGAGTGTCAATTGCTCCTAGAATCCTAAAAAAGTTAGGTGCGCACTGTTGGGGGCAAAGCCTATGGTTATGTAAGTAGTCTCTTGTAATCCTACCCATGGGGATAGTCATTCCTCCCTCTATGAAGGCTATCATTGGGATTATGACTTCTCCCACCTTTCGGTCAAATGCTAATCTTTCCGGGGAACAGAATTGCGATGATACCTCCTGGGGTATGTGATATTTGTCTTTGAATATTTCTATCAAAGCAGGGCTATCCACTAAACGCTTGAACCTACCCATTTTGAATAAGTAGAAAAAAGAAAACGCTAGGGGTGACAACGGGGTAATGAAGAATGATGAGCCGAGGAGGTTGTCCGAGGAAATAAAGAAAAATCCGAAGAAGTTAAAACTTATGTGAACTAAAGCAGGAACTGATCTTCGAAATCCTTGAGAGGATCTTTGAAAATTTTTGGAAAGTATGATGGATGATCTGATGTTTAGTGTGAGTTTAAATGTTCGAGTGCTCTGAAGATTCTGAACTATGATGAATAAGAGAGAAGATAATACTCTTATGAGCCTTTATATAAGGGACTGAAAACGAGAGGGATTTATCCTGCCCAAATCTTGAAGGGAAATACGGTCCGTTGGATCAAAATCCCTCTATTAGACATTAGAGACACAGCGCCGCCCAAAGTACTTAATGACACTTCGCGAATTCTGAAGCATCAAAAGCAATGGCGAAATGACTAAAATAACGTCCCTACGTACATAAATTTGAATGTCTTTACAGTTTTAACCAAGGTTGCATTGGCAAGTCAAAATTCTATTTTTTCTCCTCGGATAAAAGGGAAAAATCAAAATTTTGAGGGGCTATTGTGGGAGCAAAAGCTTGAATTTGTACATTGGGCCTTAAGCCCTATTTGCTAATGGGGATGCGTCCAAGGAGAAGCAAATGACTGGGGGGCCCCAAAATAGATAGTCGCGTAAGGAAAGAGTGGAGGGTTGAGGTCCAAGGAGGTTACCCTCCTCGGACCGAACGAATATCAGTCGAGCAAGCATCCGGGTGACTTGGGCAATCTTCCAAGAGACTCCAACAATGAGGATAGACTTCAGGCACATACGGAGAGGATAAGGATATAGAAATATCTTAGGGAAAAACTGTCACCACCGCATTAAATGCACTGTAGCAACTTTCCTGGCCGCATTAATGTGGAGAAAACCTCTGAACAGTGGTCTCAACCACTACCATTCATAGAGAGCCAGAGAAGATGCTTGAAAAGACACATACTTGAGTGCAAGATTGGATGATGAACAACTGTACGATGGAGATGACTTGGAAAACTCTATATAATGTGAAAGGCCCTCCATAAGGAGAGGATCGGAAAAACAGTGAAAGAGAACTACTGTAGCACAATGTTGAACTATCTTTCAGAAATAGTAATTTGATTATTAAACTATCTCCTTGGACGTACATTCCATCCATAATTACATACATTTTTCTGCTCGGTTACACTTGAAATCTGAGCTAACCGTTAGTCAATCTGTTTAAATCCCAGTTCTTTCACCCACTCTCTATAAATTTATTGTATTGGGCTCATTGGGCTTATAATCCAATTCTTCTGGGTTTGGGCTACAAATTGTGACCCTACAACAACATTTTTCACAACAACTGAATTGGCAAACTTTTACTTGTTCTTATCCAAGTCCACCACTAGCATCACCTACTTACCAATATCAATCTGCCACATCAACAAGTTTGAAAAATTGTCTTTTTTTCTTTTTTTTTTTTCTTTTTTGTCTATAGACTTTCTCAAAAAATAAAAAAATCTACATGGTTAATTAGTAATTTAAAATTTTTAAATTGGAAAAAATACCTAAAGTCCCCTTGAACTATGGGATAGTGGCCATTACATTACTCGAAATTTTATTTTAACCAATTTACCCCTTAAACTTAGGCCAAATTGAGGCATCTATTAAGTCTTCAGTTTAAAATAATGCCACTTAAGTTCAATTAAATTACCAACATTATTTCTAACCAACCATCCAAACTGATTAGGAGAGAGAAGCCATAGTTCAATCCTGATTGAAAAAGGAGAAATGGATAGCTACCAGACTTCGTGGTCCCACCACCGCAAGCTTTCAACTCTAATAGAAAGAGTGTGTGTGCTCAGAGGACAAAGGGGCCGCAACATGGTCAAAGTTCGTGGTCCACCACGGCTCATCATTCCCATTGCCAATCTCACTATCTTGGTTTCTGAAGATGATAAAAGTTAAGGTTGACGGACTCGTTCAAAACAAACCTGCCATAGGTGACGGTGCTGAGTTAATAGATTATCAAAAACAAGATGATGGATTGAGGTACTGAACAGAGAGACCACATGACGGATGGTCTCCCATAGTGGACGGATGATCCTCCATGATGGACGAATTCTAGGTACACGGGCACAAGGCCGACGGATATCAAGGCCACGTGGCACCCGCATGGCTTAAGTAAACTCCAAGGATTTCTAAATGGAAATATCTTGCACCCTACGATTGACCCTAGTCAATGGAGTCCATATATGGGAGGGATCCCGCAAAATACATACGTTTATTAGGATCCTCCCCATAAGGAAACATCTTCTCGCCCAAAAGGACCTCTTTGGTCAGAAACGATTATCTCAGTCTAATATTTCTCATCCATATTTAACAAATAAAAAGAGATTGGTTTCTCAAGATGACAAGGAAAACCTTAATACATTGGCGGTGGCTGGTTCCCAATCCTACTAGGAGCAATTAGTCTTTTATGTTGGAACTGTCGTGGGCTTGGGAACCTACAGATAGTTAAGGAGCTCAGTGATTTAGTCCAGACACAAGATCCTACTATGGTGTTTTTAGCTAAAACATGGCTAGATAAAACAAGGCTAATTGGTATTCAAGATAAACTAGATTTTGGTCATGTGCATGGTGTTTCAAAAAGTTATTAAGGTGGAGGTTTAGCACTTTTTTGGAAGTAGGAATTTGACCTACACGTAGATTCTTCCTCCCCAAATCACATTGATGCTTTGATCAACAGGCATAAGGATAATGCTTGGCGATTTACTGGATTTTTGGTGCACCTGAAACTCATCTTCGAGCTATCTCCTTGAACCTTTTGAAAGATCTTCATCGTCATTTTTCTGTGGCTTGGTTATGTGCGGGGACTTCAATGAGATCGCCAAGGCTCATGAAAAGTTTGGTGGTTATATACGGCCTCATCAGCAAATTCACATCTTCCGAGAGGCCATTGATCAATGTGGTTTTGTTGATCTGGGGTACGTGGGATGAAAATTTACTTGGTATAAAAATTACCCATGTAATGTTACAATTTGGGAATGCTTGGATAGGGCTTCAGGAACAAATGTGTGTGTCCTCTTTCCTGGCCTCAAAGGCGACGGCTCTCAAATGTTGGTCATCCAATCACAAACCCATTGTAATCTACCCCTTAGGGATTCCAGAGAGAAGGTTCAAACCATGGAGGTTCAAACAAGCTTGGTTGGAGGATGAGAGCTGTCATGACTCAATAAAATTGGCTTGGAGGACAAACAACAGTGGTTCACCTATGGCTCAAGTCAAAGGGAAGATTATATTTTATCAAAAACAATTTTCTACAATATCACAAAGACTCTTATCGACAAGAAGAAATTGTTACAGAAGTTTGAAGAGGCAGCTTTAGGAGGTGGTAGTTTCGAATAAGTGGTGCAATTAAAAAATGAAGTTGGGTCTCTACTCTTATAGGAAGAAAAGCTGTGGCACCAACGGTCACAAGTGCATTGGGCGCAATCTGGAGACAAGAACACAAGATACTTCCATAGTAGGGCGTCTCATATATTTCGGAGAAATAGAACTATTGAACTCCAGAATGACAATGGTAGTCTGTGCTCAAAAGTTGATTCCATTTCTATATTCTTTCTTGACTGGAGTTTTTACTAGGTCTGAAGTGAATGCATTCCTTAAACATATGGTGCCCCTAAAGGCCCCAAGACTTGATGGTATGACTCCCATTTTCTTCAAACTTCTGGATTAATGGAAAAGAAACCAATAACAAGTTATTTTTACTTTTAGGATAACTTAGGTACTTATAAAATCATCATCTAATTCTCACCTTGGCAATGTATGATAAAGCCCATGGAAGACCCAATAGTACATTCTCTTTTATTAATTAATATTGAAGAGTGAGAGGAATAGTTCAATGCTTTATAGAAACTTGGTGCAACATTTATGTCAATGTAGCTTCTTATGGATAATAAATTGCAAGTTTTATTGCTTTTGAATTCCTTATCTAATAGTTGGAAGACTTTGGTAGTGTCACCTAGAAACTATGCTCTGAAAGATGTGTTACAACTTGCAATGTTCAATGATAGTTTTTTTGATAAAAAAAAAATTTTTTTTAAAAAATTAGAAGAAATGACATGGGTAAGGATAATGCACAAACTCTTGACACAAAAAACTCGAGGAGAAGTAAAAGTTCTTAGGGGTGCGTTAAATCCAAAAGTTGATTAGAGTCATAAGTGAAATTTAAGTATTTCAACTATAACAAAGAATGTCACATTAAGAGAAACTACAAAGCTTGGAAAAACAAATAAAAGGATGAGAAAAATCAGAACAAGGTGGATGATCATAATACTATTGTTGTCACATTATATGTTAATTATTTTTTGTAGGAGATGATGAATGTTGCAATTTTACTGATCTTTGTGTTAAATGGGTGGTTGACTTAGCTATATCCTACCATGCCACTTCAAGAAATGAGCTATTTAGTTCATAAAAAGTAGGAAACTTTGAGAGAATGAAGATGGACAATGACAATTTTGTTGACATTGTGGGAATTATTGATATTTTTGTTGAGTTTAACATTGAATACACCCTAACCTTGAAGGATGTGTGACATGTTTTGAATATGCGTTTGAATGTGATTTCCATTCATGGTCTAGAGAAATAAAGTTACGGGAACTATTTTAATGGTGGCAAATGGAGATTCACCAAAGGGTTATTAGTGTTTGCTAGAGGGAAGATTTGTTGTCACTTTAAAAGACAAAGACAAGTAAACTTGTGCAATGATGTAGGTGCAACAGGAAGATTTTTCGCCTAACTCGTGACATAGGTGGCGAGCTGACATGAGTGAAAATATATTTAGAAGGAAGATTTTGCTATTGTGATGATTTCACTAGCTCCCAAAGTTTTGTGGTGAGCATAAATTTGAGTATTGTAATCTCTATTTTATTATGGTGGATTTTCCATATTTGCCTTACTTGGAATATTTCCATTCTATTTCTCCTTATTGCTTGAGATCATTTAAACTCTTACAAGAGATGTATGTTCATTATTGTTCATCTACAAATGATGGTTGACAATCGAGTGACTTTTATTCAAGGATCTACATTGACCCAAAATCTTAAAAACCACATGAAATCCTACAACCATTGTTTACCATATAGGTTGTAGTTGGTCCTGAAAAATTGGAAGGATCAAGACTTCAACGTGAAGCACGAACTGTATTTTCTCTATTCCTTTTTCCCTTTTCTTCATCAAAAAGTTCAAAATGCTCAATGGAGGATCAAAGGCACAATTTTGTTTATTTCTTCTCCCCCCCCCCCCCCCCCCCCCAAAAAACCAAAAAAATTGAATGATGCATTAGAGAGATTAATTTGTACATTTGAACTAACTAACTATTAAAGGTAGCACAGTAGGTTCGTAGTAGTAGTAAATTCATAACCCAAAGAATTTCATTAGAATTAGAATTTTCTACTCTTCTTCTTCTTCTTCTTCTTCTTCTTCTTTTGTAATAAGTAAGAAAGATGTATACTCAAAAAACTGCTTTATGCAAAGAAGCACAAAGCATATCAAAGATTACAGACCAAAAAAAAAAAAAAAAAAAACCTAGATAAAAGAAACTAATTACAAAGAAAAAGAGAGCTAAGAAAGAGAGGGAGAGATTCACTAGATGTGAGTCCCCAAGCCCTAGACCAATAAAAAAGGGAACAAGTAAAGGAATCAAACAATTGATAATCAGATCTATCCAAGTCTTCAAAAGTCTACCAGTTACGTTCCTTCCAAATAGACCACATCAAACACAACAGAACTAAATTCCAAATGTTAGATAAGTGCTTCCCCAACCAATTCCACCAACCAGAAAGGAAATCTGCAACTGATCTTGAGAGAACCCATGGAATCCCAAAATTTCTAAAGACAAAACTCTACAAACGATGAGCCTTCCCACAAATGTAGCAACAAATAATGAACTATCTCCCCACAAACGATACATGATGCACCAGTCAACAAAATCAAAACCCCTACATCTAAGTGCCTTGACCTTCCAAATACCTTTTAAGGAAAAAAAAAAAAAAAAAAAGGAACCACATAACTTATGATCAAACGAGCGGATATTAAAATCTTCATTGCTCATCAACTTCCATCTCATATGATCACCCTCATCCACTGAAGGTAAATTGGCAGCCAAGAAACGAAAGAAATCATCCACCATCTCCATCTCTCAATCATTAGGAACCCAAATAAAACGAACATTCCAACTTCTCCTACCCCCACTCCTTGCCTTGTCAACAAAGTATTAATAGAGGCAGCTCTATTAGTAGCAAGATTGTATAAGACCAAATAAGCCAAATGAAGATGAAGATCCCCACTCCACCGATCTGTCTAAAATTTCACTCTATTCCCCACCTCAACCTAAAACTGGATCTGTTTGCTAAAAGCATCCCACCCCATCCGGATACTTCTCCACAAATCACACACATGAACACCCATTCCCAGCTTGGAAGTCCACCCCCCGCCCCCCATTCTTCCCCAAATTTAGAAGCTACTACCCTCCTCCAAAGCCAAGTTTCCTCAATCCCGAAATGCCAAAGCCATTTTCCTAATAATGCTTTATTGAAGGTGGTCAATTTCCTAATTCCTAAGCCACCATTGGCAATAGGTATACACACCTTATCCCATCCCAACAAACGAGTCTTGGAATCACCCCATAAGAAATTCCTCTGCAACTTCTCAATTTTGTTAGCCACATGAGTAGGGATCGTAAAAGAGATAAAAAAATAAGTAGGAATATTAGATAATATACTCTTAAGTAAAGTCAGTCTACCACCTTTAGACAAATACAACTTCTTCCACCCAACTAGCTTCAATTCATTTTTTTCCAATATGGGATTCCAATGGCATTGCAAAATAAGTCATTGGCAAAGACCCAACCCAAACTCTATGCCAAATCATTCACATTATTCACCTCCCCTATAGGAACCATTTTTCTCTCAATTCAGACTCCTTCCTTCTTTCACTTTTATATCTTCATGTCTCAGTAAAGATCAAATCTAAATGAGGCAGTAAGTTTATCATTAATTCATGCCCAATCTCAAATGCCAACATATTGGGGAAAAGGACATATATGTGCTGCTTGCCTGGAACACTAAAATGGATTGAAGGTGCAGCACTCAGCAGCAGTGTGATTAAGAGAGCACTAGCAAAGCACAAATTTATTCTATATAATAGACATTATGGGGAATTCATGGGTATGCTAATATTTTTCAATTGTAGTGTTTTAATGTTGTTATCAACCATTTTATTTTTGATAAACTGCATCTATTTATTAAACAAATAAAAGACCAGAACACAGGAGCAATCCAGCCTACATGCATCTGAGATGACAGTAGGGAGATTCGGCTTAATTGCTTATTACAACAGAAGGAACTTCTAAGACTAACAGCTAGCTTATAGCATGCACTGCAGAATTGCCTACTCTTCTAACCCAACAGAAATTACAATTTGAAAATAACTTACTAAACTCTAAAATATTATCACCCATTTTAATAACAAAAAAAATTGTATAAAAAAATAACAAACAAAAGAATATCATTATATTATTTTTTATAACATACACAAATTATCAAAGATAATTATAATTCCCTACTTTTAACCAAAATTACAGTAAATCTATACTTCAAAAAACAATAGTCTAGATACATATTTACAAAAATTGCTATAAAACAAACAGTATAAAAATAAGCCAGGTTGCTACACGATGTTGATAAGACAAGAAGTGTACTGTACTCTCTTTTTTTCCACACAAGATGGATCATCAATCCTTCATCCTTTGCTCCTTCCCCTGTTATTGACGTTCCTGGCCCCCTTAGACTCATTACTCGAAGAGGATTCTGTTTCTATTGGCAAAACAGTGCCATCCTTCACTTCATCTGACAATGATAGCTCCTCCATCGTCTGTCCAGCTTCGAGGTGCACCATCAGATCTCTAAGCTGCAAATATGTGGAAAAGGACGAGCCCCCGTTAGTATAGATGCATGTATTTATTAATTCAGATTAGATGCAAGCTTAAACTTCGTGTAACCAACTGAAAATTCAATGTTTGACCAAGTATTGCGTCCAGGAAAGAGGAAAATAAATTTGGAATTCATTTGTCACCTGTTCTTCCAAGTCATGAATTTTATCATCTTTTAGTTTCAACACCTTTTTCTCTCTGTAAAAGAACATACTCAAGGTATTAGAGCAAAGAATTAACCACTTTCATTGTCATATTGTCAGGCATCTACAAACGTTGTGGAAATCTAATACTGCTTATGGAAAAGTAGATCAAAGCTGAAAAGCTCCAAATAGCGTCTCAAGGGAAGGAAACATAGAAATAAAAAATTGAAATTAATAACTTTAAAAGAATTTCAAATAGCATCATGCAGCATTATATGTGCTGTTTCATGAAACTCAAATGTTATCCTTTTACACTATTCTTGTATATGGCTCCAATAAAACAAAATGGAGCCATTCAAATTCAATGGGACTTCCAGATATGCTTTGTAGGCAATGAAGGCATAATAAGCCCACAGAGAATGATTAGAGCATAAACTGGAAAACTAAGTCTGCTTAAATTTTGGTTGATAATAGAATAGCCTAGCATCACTTCATGCTGCATATTCTTTGAGACAACGTGAAATTTACAATAAATATATAAAGGCACAAGAAAATTTATTATCTTTGCTTAGTATCACTTCATGTTTCTTACCTCTCTTCAATCTCAAGTATTTTAGCTTTCCAAATCTCCTGATTTTTCAAAAGATTCTCATTAAGCTGCACACAGACACACGAAAACTTAATTATTATTTTTCTTTTCTATATACAAGTATGAAGACTTAGGGCCCGTTTAGTAAGTGTGTTTAAACAACAGTTTTCATTTTTTTGGAAATACATGTGGGTAAAAAAAGTGTGTGAAAATACGTATAATATTGTTTAAAAACTGAAAACATGTGTTTGAACATGTGTATCAAACAGGCCCTTAAATTGTCTAAATATAGAGCTCAGAATTCAGGAGACTGAACTAAAAAACGCAAGAGATATCATCACATGATCACTTATTTCATTAGCAATGCGCATTTCTCAGTCAGGAGCAGAAGAGCTTAATACTTACATCATCAAGAATTTCCTTTTCTTTAACACATCTGTCTAGCTTGGCCTGCATCTTCTGCAGTTTTTGAGTAATAGCCGTGCCGACAGCTTTAGAAATTTCCCTTTCAGTCTCTTCTTTGACGTCTTGCAGTAAGGACTCAAAATACTATGATCAAAAACAGAGGTTTACCATTTCTGGATAGGCAGCCTAGAAAACAATCCACTTTTGGACTATCTTCTCCATCAAATAATTATATAAAGGAAGCATTCTGGATAGATTTGTTATGATTCTAAATGAACAAAAGTCAAGCTCCAATAAATTCAAATGAGAAGTCACTAAATGGAGTATTTCAAACTCCAATAAATGCACTTACTAATTTTTGGTTCTCAAGTTGAGTGGCAAGCAATTCATTGTACTCACTAACAATCTGCACATGAAAAAGAAAATGGAGTATTTCAAATTAGAAGGAACATCATCACACTGAAATCAAAACAATCTTTTGAGATAAAATTTAGACAAATATCATTACAGCTTCAACTTTACTGTTCAAAAGGGCTTCGTTAAATCCAGAATCTACGCATTCACAACTTCCACACCCATCATTAGCATGCACGCAATGGGCATTTAACTCAACCAACTTTCCGTCAGTTTTGGATTGAATTAGTCGGTGAACATAGTTGTCACCCACGTAATCCCACACGCGTTGCGTTTCCAATTCAAGAGAATAGCAATGTTGTGTTTCTTTCCAATGTATTATGGCATGTCCTCCTTTATACCTATATCAAATTTCGTTGAAGGAATTATAGAAAGACTTGTGACTAACACCACAAGGAAAATCCCCTTTTATTTCTTCTAAAATCAAAGAAAAAAAAAGATGGGGAAAAATCTAATTACCTGCCGCAGCCAACAAAGCCACAGATAACACAAATCCAGAGATTCTCAGAAGTTTGACAAACAAAACATATGGATTTTTCAGGCTGCTGCTGACAATACCGACAAACCTGAAACATATGTGGAAGAGAAGTCAACAAATTCACAAACAACTACTCAGCAAATTTTTGATGCAGCAGTCATTTCATAAGAAATTATAGCAGCAGTAAGCCTCTAAAAACTAAACAATTGATAAAATCATGAAATTATGACCTCAAGATCAACCTTTGCATTATGACATCAACTGTGGGTTAAGATTTTTTTTTATATTGAAAAGCTCCCAACACATTAAATTATGACCTCAAGATCAACCTTTGCATTATGACATTTTATGTTACATGATACTTCAATGTCCAACTCTTTTATGGAGGTTCAAAAACCTCCAACCAAAATCAACTATAAGTTGTGCCCAGGAGTAGCTAAGCCTCTCTATCTCTCAAAACTCAAAAATGGTTATGGTGGTGATCGCAGCCATGACAAGAACTGAAATCCATGAATAAGATTAGAAATATTTAATTCTTGCCGTCAATGTTTTATGGGGATGGCTCTGAAATGAGTCTTAAATTGCAAGAGGGAATGGTTTGTTCTGGAGCTTTAGAGGTGGTGGTAGAAAGGAAAGCTGATTTAGAGATGATAGATGATGGTTGTGCCAATCGAAGGCTTACAGGATTTTCTCTTTCCAGCTAATAATAAACTTACAAAAGTAGTCGAATCATTTTCACTTGAAACTCAACTAATTGCCGATTAACAGAGGAGGATATTGACATCACCTAGTTCGTAAGACTACATATATAAACCCTAAGCTTTAGTACATTAGGAATGAAATCGACATTCTTCTCTTTCAACCCCAGTCATGGCCCTATGATGAATTACAGGACAAATGTAAACACACACCCTGAGATTGTGCCACCACTGGAAAAAAGGCTTACCGGGCAAGAAGAATCTGTCCACTTTGAAATACAAGAGCAATGAAAAGAATGATTGCAGATAGTTGTGAGAATTCCACTCATTTCTTGGTCTAATCTCTCTGCAAAATGAGGGATAGATAAAGAAAGGAATCCAAGCACAAAGGAACATGTAAAAAGAGGTCACCATCCTATGCAAGCAGTTTTGACTTCAAAGCATATACATTTTATGCTCTAGTAACAGGGCATGGCTAAAATAATAAACATAAAAAATAAAAATGTATAATCTAAAGTTTGAAAATAAAATTAAACAAATGAAAAATGAAGAAAATTTGTGAGGGTAGGAAAAAGGAATAAGAAACAATAAGCAAGCAAATCCCAAACCAAGAAAACTCACAGAAACACCAGATACCAACTTGGCAACTGGGTTGAATGTCAGTACGATTAACATGCCACAAAATATTTTTTCCCCCTTTTTGATAAGTAACATGCCACAAAATCTTCAAAATCAAGCAAGCTAAAAATCTCTGAAGGTTTTCCTAGTTCGAAAATCACACCAAAAAAAAGGTTTTCATTGTTAACATTAGACATATTATAAGTACTAAGATAATCAACTAAAAGAATGGTAATACATTTCCTCTACCTGAAGTATAGACTATAGATAATGCATTAACAAGATTCACTAAACATAAACCATCTTCATATTGAGAATAAAAAGAGAAATATGGAATGTACAGATGTTTTGACAATTAAAAGAAAATGATGGATAGTTAACATCCAAATTTTACACACTTGAGGAAGCCCATATTACCATGAGGAATACATTTACTTAAAAATTATATATAAAGGAATTTGTACTCATTAAAAAAATTTACAGTTGCACATTACATTATTAAGGTTTGGATGTTGCCCATATGACCAAACCTAGGCCTCCCTATTCTCAGATTCTCAGCTACCTATTATAGATTACTCTCTTCATATCATTTCTACAATAAAAACATCAATTGCATAGCTCTGATAATCTATACCTAATGGTCTACCTCAACAGAGCAAAAGCAACGATTTCCAACTAGGTGCCTGTTATAGATGTTCATTTAAGTGCATCTTCTACGAACAAAAAAACATCAAGAATCATACCCTAAAATTAACAAAAATTAAGTGTTTAGGAGATTACTTCAAATAAGTGTCACTGTTTTTTTCTTTTGCTTTTGTAACAATCAACTTATGCAACATATTTATATAAGTAACCATTGGGCTTAGTAAATAATAATTAGCCACAAGATGTCATGCTGTAAACTTTAGCTGTTCCAGTTACTCCTTAAACGGGAATACTAGAAAGATATTAAGGCATTTTAAACCCTCACAATCTATTTTGTTTCCCACCTAAAGGCACTCATCAAGTGCTGAATGAAGATCAAAACTATAAATCCACACACACACACACAAAGACTTGCATACCAAGACAGACTGGACAAGTGGGCTGTTCAGTTGAGCTTGTAGGGGATGCCTGTGCATGTTCAATTGAGCCTGTATACTGCACATCAACCGTGAAAAGCACACGGCAAACCTCTACCTATATTTAGAATCGAAATAAAACTAATAAATTACAATAGCAATAATATGTTTAGGATGGTACCCTTATCCTATCATTTGTGCAAAACTATACATAATTCTCAACGTTACTAGAAATTTGAAAATCAGATATTTATTGATAGCAAACCAAACCTCTAGGGATGAGAATCGCCTCCCATTGAAATGCCTGTAGAAGTTATCGGTGGAGTCCTGACCATCAAACCTAATCAAAATACTGTACCGATCCTCCATTCCGTCATTTCTAAACCTCAAACAAGAAGAACCAACAAAACAAAGATGAAACTCGACCACAAACATTGAATAAAACAACAAAACACGATATAACTTTCGATTGATTTCCAAATTCAAACCTCACAATTCGCATCTCTAAGATATGATGAATGAACGAACCGCAGAACTGGCAGAAATCCGCATATGTCATGTGATTTGGCACTCTTAACACACAAACAAGAGCCTTCCTTCCAACCTAAAGAGCACTAAAACAAACATCAACATCTCTTGAAGTTCCAAAAACAAATTTTAGACCTTCTTAAACTAACAAACTTCAATGAAAACTCCTATAATGAATCACATTTTAAACAAAAACTAATACTGAAAACTTCAATCGCTTGAGTTGAGCTTCTTCAATGATTTTTTGTGATTCTCAGAAGAAATGTAACATAGAAAATAGCTAGAGTTCAATATTTATGGTTTTCTATGTGAAGGACGGGGGAATATTACATGAGTAATTTTTTGTGTTCTAATTTGTGAATTTGAATAAATTTATTTATTTTTTTTGGTTAGTCCTGTTTGGATGCCAAGAAAGTGAGGGAAAAAAAGAAGGCAAAAAAGGATGATCAGAAACGGAAGCCAAATGGTTAAGAAATTAGACAATTTGAAGCGATTTTCTTTCCAATCTCTTTTTTGGTTAGTTTTTGAATTTAAATTTTTTGGAGAACGATGATAATAAATGAAAAATAAAAACTTTGGCTCAATTTTCTCAGCTACAAAACATGAAGAATCAAAAATTGAAAATTAATCACAATCAGTCAGTCTCAGAAAAAGCATTATAGCATCTAAAGAAGTATTCAATTTTGCACAAGTTTCAGCAAAATATTAGTATTAGCTCTAATACATATAATGTTATTGCTGATTTAACGCTCATTCCTCAGGCTTTCAATACGAGTCACTTCGTTTGCTTTTTTTTTTTCTTTTTTGTAATGAATATGAGAATTGAGAAACAACGTCGGTGAAAGATGAGCTTACAGGGAGATCGGAGGAGGTGGAGGAGGATGACGATGAGGAGGAGGAGGAAGAGGAAACGGCGTCGTCGCGAAAGAGGTGCATGACGCCACGGGTCTCTTCGATTCTAGGGTTTCCAGAGGAGAAAGGAAAGGCCTGTGTCAGAGATGAGAGTGAGGACGTTATGGAAGTGGAAGTGGAGGTGGAGGTAGAGTCGCCGGAGATCATCGCTGGCGGTGGCCGCGATACCTCGTCGTTTGATGGTCCAGCCATATCTGTTACTGTGGTGGAAGTCGTCGGCATTGCTGGATGTAATAAGAGACCGGAATTTAGCTAACCTTTAGCGGGAGATACATCATATAAATGGCTTTGTATGGGATTTTTTTTTTTTTTTTTTTTTTTTTATATTTACACGTAAATTTTTTTTTTTTAATGACATGTAAAATTTTTCAAGTAAATCACCAAAATTAATAGCTCAATTAATGGAGCCTCTGATGTCAGAGATACGGTAGCTGCTGCCGACACCAGTCTCCAAAATGGTTTCGGATACCAAACCACCTACAATGGCTGCCCCACCCACTCAACCGACAACATAGCCACCAAATTGGAGGAAGGGGAGCCCTTTGTATTTTTAAAATGTTTTACCAAGTTTTTAAAGGTAAAATTTTTTAGAACTTTTTATAAAGAATTTTATGGTTAATGAAAAATATTTTCAAAACAGACAGAGTATAGATAATCCAAGATAATTATATAATTACATCCAAATTTTAATTTGTATAGCATATATGTTTTTGGGAGATCTACAAGTAGATAAAGAGAAAACAAGCATTCAAGGTGATTAGATATGCATAAAACACACATAGAAAGTTTGAAACTTCAAAATGCCATAACTTTTGGCTCGGTCATCTGTTTTGGACGCATTTTTTTTTCATTTCATATAACTTTTCGAGATCTACGCGTCTCAAACTGCCAAAGGCGGTTTGTCCCAATTTTTTTGCCAAATTCCACTTATTTTGAGAGATATGGCATTTTAAAGTTTTTTTCCCTAAAATTTATTATGTTACAAGCTCTTTTTCCCTATAATGGTCTAGAAAAACGAATTTCTGGATAAATGATCCTTAATAACTATTGGTAAATATCACCACTGTATAATACTAAACATTTAAAAACGTATGCATCAAATAAAAGAAGTACAAATAAAATTATTGTAACAATCAGTACGAAAGTGCAATTTATGGTCAATCGGTTTGGTACTTTTGTGCCAAGTACTAAGTCCAGAGTTCAGTCCCCCATAAAGGCAATTGCATGTAATTTTAATTTTTTAATGGAACATGTAATATATATTTTTTAGTAGATCAAAATTTCATTTAACTTCCCCTCCTCCCATGATAATTATCAACCGAATTGGGTCCCCCGTAATGTGCGAATTTCCTTATAGTCATTTAAGTAGTTTATAGCATTTTTCAACAATACACAATTGAAAATATTTATTTTAATGCAACAGTTATCATTTTTGTTAATTTCAAAACTTTCCAAACCAAATTGTACAATATTACCGTGAACAATTTACTATTTAATTGTAACATATTTCTTTTTTTGCTGAATAATTGTAACATATTTCTTAAAATAAACAGGATTTCACTTGTATATAACGCCAGCCATAACTATTTACTTTTCTAATTTTAATCATACTTTCTACTTTTTGTGTATCTCGGAGACAGCGTGCAAAATTCTATAGACGGAGCATCACAAGAGACGAATCCCAGCCGTTCAACTGTGCCACATCATGGAATTGATGGAAACAATTTATCTCACAATTTTCCCCTATTGCATGACAATTTTCTAATGAATGATCAAGTGTTTGGTTCCATGACAATTGTGCTATGAATGTTCAAGGTCGTATCATCAGTATTAGATCTGTTAGAGATATATTAGACATATTAGCCCAATATAATAGGCCCAAGGCCACCCTTACCTGTACTGCTAGTCTAGGGTTTCGTCGCATATATATACTCATGTTAGGATTCATTATAACACGGATTTCGAACTACAATCTTACATAATAAAGATGTAGTCCAAAAGGGTTTCTACCATGCACATAGGCCGACAAGGTTGAACCATATAACCCTCGCGTTCCCGGTGTCCCGATTCTATGCTTCCTCATCCGCATCTAATCTAGCATCTACAACATGGTATAACACATTGCGTAGCTAAAATATTCAACATCATCTAATGAACATTTTTGTTATGAGATTGTGTACCACATGAACTATAGGTTCCACACGTTCACTTTGTATGGGTGACCTCCTGGGAAGTCCTCGTGTTGCACCCCTTTCTTTTGCTTCGGAAATTTTTTTGCTGGGCTTATCGCTTACGGCGGTCCGGCACGCTCGCTTTGGATGCACCCCTTTCTTTTTCTTCGCATTTTTTTTGCTGGGCTTGTCGTTCCAACACGCTCGCTTTGTATGCATGCACCTCTCTGGTGTTGAAGTGCATCGCCGCATTCGGATCCTTTATAAGGATTTAACGCGCTTATGCTGATGGGTGCGATCATACCAACACTAATGCACCGGATCCCATCAGAACTCCGCAGTTAAGCGTGTTTGGGCGAGAGTAGTACTAGGATGGGTGACCTCCTGGGAAGTCCTCGTGTTGCACCCCTTTCTTTTGCTTCGGAAATTTTTTTGCTGGGCTTATCGCTTACGGCGGTCCGGCACGCTCGCTTTGGATGCACCCCTTTCTTTTTCTTCGCATTTTTTTTGCTGGGCTTGTCGTTCCAACACGCTCGCTTTGTATGCATGCACCTCTCTGGTGTTGAAGTGCATCGCCGCATTCGGATCCTTTATAAGGATTTAACGCGCTTATGCTGATGGGTGCGATCATACCAACACTAATGCACCGGATCCCATCAGAACTCCGCAGTTAAGCGTGTTTGGGCGAGAGTAGTACTAGGATGGGTGACCTCCTGGGAAGTCCTCGTGTTGCACCCCTTTCTTTTGCTTCGGAAATTTTTTTGCTGGGCTTATCGCTTACGGCGGTCCGGCACGCTCGCTTTGGATGCACCCCTTTCTTTTTCTTCGCATTTTTTTTGCTGGGCTTGTCGTTCCAACACGCTCGCTTTGTATGCATGCACCTCTCTGGTGTTGAAGTGCATCGCCGCATTCGGATCCTTTATAAGGATTTAACGCGCTTATGCTGATGGGTGCGATCATACCAACACTAATGCACCGGATCCCATCAGAACTCCGCAGTTAAGCGTGTTTGGGCGAGAGTAGTACTAGGATGGGTGACCTCCTGGGAAGTCCTCGTGTTGCACCCCTCTCTTTTGCTTCGGAAATTTTTTTGCTGGGCTTATCGCTTACGGCGGTCCGGCACGCTCGCTTTGGATGCACCCCTTTCTTTTTCTTCGCATTTTTTTTGCTGGGCTTGTCGTTCCAACACGCTCGCTTTGTATGCATGCACCTCTCTGGTGTTGAAGTGCATCGCCGCATTCGGATCCTTTATAAGGATTTAACGCGCTTATGCTGATGGGTGCGATCATACCAACACTAATGCACCGGATCCCATCAGAACTCCGCAGTTAAGCGTGTTTGGGCGAGAGTAGTACTAGGATGGGTGACCTCCTGGGAAGTCCTCGTGTTGCACCCCTCTCTTTTGCTTCGGAAATTTTTTTGCTGGGCTTATCGCTTACGGCGGTCCGGCACGCTCGCTTTGGATGCACCCCTTTCTTTTTCTTCGCATTTTTTTTGCTGGGCTTGTCGTTCCAACACGCTCGCTTTGTATGCATGCACCTCTCTGGTGTTGAAGTGCATCGCCGCATTCGGATCCTTTATAAGGATTTAACGCGCTTATGCTGATGGGTGCGATCATACCAACACTAATGCACCGGATCCCATCAGAACTCCGCAGTTAAGCGTGTTTGGGCGAGAGTAGTACTAGGATGGGTGACCTCCTGGGAAGTCCTCGTGTTGCACCCCTCTCTTTTGCTTCGGAAATTTTTTTGCTGGGCTTATCGCTTACGGCGGTCCGGCACGCTCGCTTTGGATGCACCCCTTTCTTTTTCTTCGCATTTTTTTTGCTGGGCTTGTCGTTCCAACACGCTCGCTTTGTATGCATGCACCTCTCTGGTGTTGAAGTGCATCGCCGCATTCGGATCCTTTATAAGGATTTAACGCGCTTATGCTGATGGGTGCGATCATACCAACACTAATGCACCGGATCCCATCAGAACTCCGCAGTTAAGCGTGTTTGGGCGAGAGTAGTACTAGGATGGGTGACCTCCTGGGAAGTCCTCGTGTTGCACCCCTTTCTTTTGCTTCGGAAATTTTTTTGCTGGGCTTATCGCTTACGGCGGTCCGGCACGCTCGCTTTGGATGCACCCCTTTCTTTTTCTTCGCATTTTTTTTGCTGGGCTTGTCGTTCCAACACGCTCGCTTTGTATGCATGCACCTCTCTGGTGTTGAAGTGCATCGCCGCATTCGGATCCTTTATAAGGATTTAACGCGCTTATGCTGATGGGTGCGATCATACCAACACTAATGCACCGGATCCCATCAGAACTCCGCAGTTAAGCGTGTTTGGGCGAGAGTAGTACTAGGATGGGTGACCTCCTGGGAAGTCCTCGTGTTGCACCCCTCTCTTTTGCTTCGGAAATTTTTTTGCTGGGCTTATCGCTTACGGCGGTCCGGCACGCTCGCTTTGGATGCACCCCTTTCTTTTTCTTCGCATTTTTTTTGCTGGGCTTGTCGTTCCAACACGCTCGCTTTGTATGCATGCACCTCTCTGGTGTTGAAGTGCATCGCCGCATTCGGATCCTTTATAAGGATTTAACGCGCTTATGCTGATGGGTGCGATCATACCAACACTAATGCACCGGATCCCATCAGAACTCCGCAGTTAAGCGTGTTTGGGCGAGAGTAGTACTAGGATGGGTGACCTCCTGGGAAGTCCTCGTGTTGCACCCCTCTCTTTTGCTTCGGAAATTTTTTTGCTGGGCTTATCGCTTACGGCGGTCCGGCACGCTCGCTTTGGATGCACCCCTTTCTTTTTCTTCGCATTTTTTTTGCTGGGCTTGTCGTTCCAACACGCTCGCTTTGTATGCATGCACCTCTCTGGTGTTGAAGTGCATCGCCGCATTCGGATCCTTTATAAGGATTTAACGCGCTTATGCTGATGGGTGCGATCATACCAACACTAATGCACCGGATCCCATCAGAACTCCGCAGTTAAGCGTGTTTGGGCGAGAGTAGTACTAGGATGGGTGACCTCCTGGGAAGTCCTCGTGTTGCACCCCTCTCTTTTGCTTCGGAAATTTTTTTGCTGGGCTTATCGCTTACGGCGGTCCGGCACGCTCGCTTTGGATGCACCCCTTTCTTTTTCTTCGCATTTTTTTTGCTGGGCTTGTCGTTCCAACACGCTCGCTTTGTATGCATGCACCTCTCTGGTGTTGAAGTGCATCGCCGCATTCGGATCCTTTATAAGGATTTAACGCGCTTATGCTGATGGGTGCGATCATACCAACACTAATGCACCGGATCCCATCAGAACTCCGCAGTTAAGCGTGTTTGGGCGAGAGTAGTACTAGGATGGGTGACCTCCTGGGAAGTCCTCGTGTTGCACCCCTTTCTTTTGCTTCGGAAATTTTTTTGCTGGGCTTATCGCTTACGGCGGTCCGGCACGCTCGCTTTGGATGCACCCCTTTCTTTTTCTTCGCATTTTTTTTGCTGGGCTTGTCGTTCCAACACGCTCGCTTTGTATGCATGCACCTCTCTGGTGTTGAAGTGCATCGCCGCATTCGGATCCTTTATAAGGATTTAACGCGCTTATGCTGATGGGTGCGATCATACCAACACTAATGCACCGGATCCCATCAGAACTCCGCAGTTAAGCGTGTTTGGGCGAGAGTAGTACTAGGATGGGTGACCTCCTGGGAAGTCCTCGTGTTGCACCCCTTTCTTTTGCTTCGGAAATTTTTTTGCTGGGCTTATCGCTTACGGCGGTCCGGCACGCTCGCTTTGGATGCACCCCTTTCTTTTTCTTCGCATTTTTTTTGCTGGGCTTGTCGTTCCAACACGCTCGCTTTGTATGCATGCACCTCTCTGGTGTTGAAGTGCATCGCCGCATTCGGATCCTTTATAAGGATTTAACGCGCTTATGCTGATGGGTGCGATCATACCAACACTAATGCACCGGATCCCATCAGAACTCCGCAGTTAAGCGTGTTTGGGCGAGAGTAGTACTAGGATGGGTGACCTCCTGGGAAGTCCTCGTGTTGCACCCCTCTCTTTTGCTTCGGAAATTTTTTTGCTGGGCTTATCGCTTACGGCGGTCCGGCACGCTCGCTTTGGATGCACCCCTTTCTTTTTCTTCGCATTTTTTTTGCTGGGCTTGTCGTTCCAACACGCTCGCTTTGTATGCATGCACCTCTCTGGTGTTGAAGTGCATCGCCGCATTCGGATCCTTTATAAGGATTTAACGCGCTTATGCTGATGGGTGCGATCATACCAACACTAATGCACCGGATCCCATCAGAACTCCGCAGTTAAGCGTGTTTGGGCGAGAGTAGTACTAGGATGGGTGACCTCCTGGGAAGTCCTCGTGTTGCACCCCTCTCTTTTGCTTCGGAAATTTTTTTGCTGGGCTTATCGCTTACGGCGGTCCGGCACGCTCGCTTTGGATGCACCCCTTTCTTTTTCTTCGCATTTTTTTGCTGGGCTTGTCGTTCCAACACGCTCGCTTTGTATGCATGCACCTCTCTGGTGTTGAAGTGCATCGCCGCATTCGGATCCTTTATAAGGATTTAACGCGCTTATGCTGATGGGTGCGATCATACCAACACTAATGCACCGGATCCCATCAGAACTCCGCAGTTAAGCGTGTTTGGGCGAGAGTAGTACTAGGATGGGTGACCTCCTGGGAAGTCCTCGTGTTGCACCCCTTTCTTTTGCTTCGGAAATTTTTTTGCTGGGCTTATCGCTTACGGCGGTCCGGCACGCTCGCTTTGGATGCACCCCTTTCTTTTTCTTCGCATTTTTTTTGCTGGGCTTGTCGTTCCAACACGCTCGCTTTGTATGCATGCACCTCTCTGGTGTTGAAGTGCATCGCCGCATTCGGATCCTTTATAAGGATTTAACGCGCTTATGCTGATGGGTGCGATCATACCAACACTAATGCACCGGATCCCATCAGAACTCCGCAGTTAAGCGTGTTTGGGCGAGAGTAGTACTAGGATGGGTGACCTCCTGGGAAGTCCTCGTGTTGCACCCCTTTCTTTTGCTTCGGAAATTTTTTTGCTGGGCTTATCGCTTACGGCGGTCCGGCACGCTCGCTTTGGATGCACCCCTTTCTTTTTCTTCGCATTTTTTTTGCTGGGCTTGTCGTTCCAACACGCTCGCTTTGTATGCATGCACCTCTCTGGTGTTGAAGTGCATCGCCGCATTCGGATCCTTTATAAGGATTTAACGCGCTTATGCTGATGGGTGCGATCATACCAACACTAATGCACCGGATCCCATCAGAACTCCGCAGTTAAGCGTGTTTGGGCGAGAGTAGTACTAGGATGGGTGACCTCCTGGGAAGTCCTCGTGTTGCACCCCTTTCTTTTGCTTCGGAAATTTTTTTGCTGGGCTTATCGCTTACGGCGGTCCGGCACGCTCGCTTTGGATGCACCCCTTTCTTTTTCTTCGCATTTTTTTTTGCTGGGCTTGTCGTTCCAACACGCTCGCTTTGTATGCATGCACCTCTCTGGTGTTGAAGTGCATCGCCGCATTCGGATCCTTTATAAGGATTTAACGCGCTTATGCTGATGGGTGCGATCATACCAACACTAATGCACCGGATCCCATCAGAACTCCGCAGTTAAGCGTGTTTGGGCGAGAGTAGTACTAGGATGGGTGACCTCCTGGGAAGTCCTCGTGTTGCACCCCTCTCTTTTGCTTCGGAAATTTTTTTGCTGGGCTTATCGCTTACGGCGGTCCGGCACGCTCGCTTTGGATGCACCCCTTTCTTTTTCTTCGCATTTTTTTTGCTGGGCTTGTCGTTCCAACACGCTCGCTTTGTATGCATGCACCTCTCTGGTGTTGAAGTGCATCGCCGCATTCGGATCCTTTATAAGGATTTAACGCGCTTATGCTGATGGGTGCGATCATACCAACACTAATGCACCGGATCCCATCAGAACTCCGCAGTTAAGCGTGTTTGGGCGAGAGTAGTACTAGGATGGGTGACCTCCTGGGAAGTCCTCGTGTTGCACCCCTCTCTTTTGCTTCGGAAATTTTTTTGCTGGGCTTATCGCTTACGGCGGTCCGGCACGCTCGCTTTGGATGCACCCCTTTCTTTTTCTTCGCATTTTTTTTGCTGGGCTTGTCGTTCCAACACGCTCGCTTTGTATGCATGCACCTCTCTGGTGTTGAAGTGCATCGCCGCATTCGGATCCTTTATAAGGATTTAACGCGCTTATGCTGATGGGTGCGATCATACCAACACTAATGCACCGGATCCCATCAGAACTCCGCAGTTAAGCGTGTTTGGGCGAGAGTAGTACTAGGATGGGTGACCTCCTGGGAAGTCCTCGTGTTGCACCCCTCTCTTTTGCTTCGGAAATTTTTTTGCTGGGCTTATCGCTTACGGCGGTCCGGCACGCTCGCTTTGGATGCACCCCTTTCTTTTTCTTCGCATTTTTTTTGCTGGGCTTGTCGTTCCAACACGCTCGCTTTGTATGCATGCACCTCTCTGGTGTTGAAGTGCATCGCCGCATTCGGATCCTTTATAAGGATTTAACGCGCTTATGCTGATGGGTGCGATCATACCAACACTAATGCACCGGATCCCATCAGAACTCCGCAGTTAAGCGTGTTTGGGCGAGAGTAGTACTAGGATGGGTGACCTCCTGGGAAGTCCTCGTGTTGCACCCCTTTCTTTTGCTTCGGAAATTTTTTTGCTGGGCTTATCGCTTACGGCGGTCCGGCACGCTCGCTTTGGATGCACCCCTTTCTTTTTCTTCGCATTTTTTTTGCTGGGCTTGTCGTTCCAACACGCTCGCTTTGTATGCATGCACCTCTCTGGTGTTGAAGTGCATCGCCGCATTCGGATCCTTTATAAGGATTTAACGCGCTTATGCTGATGGGTGCGATCATACCAACACTAATGCACCGGATCCCATCAGAACTCCGCAGTTAAGCGTGTTTGGGCGAGAGTAGTAACTAGGATGGGTGACCTCCTGGGAAGTCCTCGTGTTGCACCCCTCTCTTTTGCTTCGGAAATTTTTTTGCTGGGCTTATCGCTTACGGCGGTCCGGCACGCTCGCTTTGGATGCACCCCTTTCTTTTTCTTCGCATTTTTTTTGCTGGGCTTGTCGTTCCAACACGCTCGCTTTGTATGCATGCACCTCTCTGGTGTTGAAGTGCATCGCCGCATTCGGATCCTTTATAAGGATTTAACGCGCTTATGCTGATGGGTGCGATCATACCAACACTAATGCACCGGATCCCATCAGAACTCCGCAGTTAAGCGTGTTTGGGCGAGAGTAGTACTAGGATGGGTGACCTCCTGGGAAGTCCTCGTGTTGCACCCCTCTCTTTTGCTTCGGAAATTTTTTTGCTGGGCTTATCGCTTACGGCGGTCCGGCACGCTCGCTTTGGATGCACCCCTTTCTTTTTCTTCGCATTTTTTTTGCTGGGCTTGTCGTTCCAACACGCTCGCTTTGTATGCATGCACCTCTCTGGTGTTGAAGTGCATCGCCGCATTCGGATCCTTTATAAGGATTTAACGCGCTTATGCTGATGGGTGCGATCATACCAACACTAATGCACCGGATCCCATCAGAACTCCGCAGTTAAGCGTGTTTGGGCGAGAGTAGTACTAGGATGGGTGACCTCCTGGGAAGTCCTCGTGTTGCACCCCTCTCTTTTGCTTCGGAAATTTTTTTGCTGGGCTTATCGCTTACGGCGGTCCGGCACGCTCGCTTTGGATGCACCCCTTTCTTTTTCTTCGCATTTTTTTTGCTGGGCTTGTCGTTCCAACACGCTCGCTTTGTATGCATGCACCTCTCTGGTGTTGAAGTGCATCGCCGCATTCGGATCCTTTATAAGGATTTAACGCGCTTATGCTGATGGGTGCGATCATACCAACACTAATGCACCGGATCCCATCAGAACTCCGCAGTTAAGCGTGTTTGGGCGAGAGTAGTACTAGGATGGGTGACCTCCTGGGAAGTCCTCGTGTTGCACCCCTTTCTTTTGCTTCGGAAATTTTTTTGCTGGGCTTATCGCTTACGGCGGTCCGGCACGCTCGCTTTGGATGCACCCCTTTCTTTTTCTTCGCATTTTTTTTGCTGGGCTTGTCGTTCCAACACGCTCGCTTTGTATGCATGCACCTCTCTGGTGTTGAAGTGCATCGCCGCATTCGGATCCTTTATAAGGATTTAACGCGCTTATGCTGATGGGTGCGATCATACCAACACTAATGCACCGGATCCCATCAGAACTCCGCAGTTAAGCGTGTTTGGGCGAGAGTAGTACTAGGATGGGTGACCTCCTGGGAAGTCCTCGTGTTGCACCCCTTTCTTTTGCTTCGGAAATTTTTTTGCTGGGCTTATCGCTTACGGCGGTCCGGCACGCTCGCTTTGGATGCACCCCTTTCTTTTTCTTCGCATTTTTTTTTGCTGGGCTTGTCGTTCCAACACGCTCGCTTTGTATGCATGCACCTCTCTGGTGTTGAAGTGCATCGCCGCATTCGGATCCTTTATAAGGATTTAACGCGCTTATGCTGATGGGTGCGATCATACCAACACTAATGCACCGGATCCCATCAGAACTCCGCAGTTAAGCGTGTTTGGGCGAGAGTAGTACTAGGATGGGTGACCTCCTGGGAAGTCCTCGTGTTGCACCCCTCTCTTTTGCTTCGGAAATTTTTTTGCTGGGCTTATCGCTTACGGCGGTCCGGCACGCTCGCTTTGGATGCACCCCTTTCTTTTTCTTCGCATTTTTTTTGCTGGGCTTGTCGTTCCAACACGCTCGCTTTGTATGCATGCACCTCTCTGGTGTTGAAGTGCATCGCCGCATTCGGATCCTTTATAAGGATTTAACGCGCTTATGCTGATGGGTGCGATCATACCAACACTAATGCACCGGATCCCATCAGAACTCCGCAGTTAAGCGTGTTTGGGCGAGAGTAGTACTAGGATGGGTGACCTCCTGGGAAGTCCTCGTGTTGCACCCCTCTCTTTTGCTTCGGAAATTTTTTTGCTGGGCTTATCGCTTACGGCGGTCCGGCACGCTCGCTTTGGATGCACCCCTTTCTTTTTCTTCGCATTTTTTTTGCTGGGCTTGTCGTTCCAACACGCTCGCTTTGTATGCATGCACCTCTCTGGTGTTGAAGTGCATCGCCGCATTCGGATCCTTTATAAGGATTTAACGCGCTTATGCTGATGGGTGCGATCATACCAACACTAATGCACCGGATCCCATCAGAACTCCGCAGTTAAGCGTGTTTGGGCGAGAGTAGTACTAGGATGGGTGACCTCCTGGGAAGTCCTCGTGTTGCACCCCTCTCTTTTGCTTCGGAAATTTTTTTGCTGGGCTTATCGCTTACGGCGGTCCGGCACGCTCGCTTTGGATGCACCCCTTTCTTTTTCTTCGCATTTTTTTTGCTGGGCTTGTCGTTCCAACACGCTCGCTTTGTATGCATGCACCTCTCTGGTGTTGAAGTGCATCGCCGCATTCGGATCCTTTATAAGGATTTAACGCGCTTATGCTGATGGGTGCGATCATACCAACACTAATGCACCGGATCCCATCAGAACTCCGCAGTTAAGCGTGTTTGGGCGAGAGTAGTACTAGGATGGGTGACCTCCTGGGAAGTCCTCGTGTTGCACCCCTCTCTTTTGCTTCGGAAATTTTTTTGCTGGGCTTATCGCTTACGGCGGTCCGGCACGCTCGCTTTGGATGCACCCCTTTCTTTTTCTTCGCATTTTTTTTTGCTGGGCTTGTCGTTCCAACACGCTCGCTTTGTATGCATGCACCTCTCTGGTGTTGAAGTGCATCGCCGCATTCGGATCCTTTATAAGGATTTAACGCGCTTATGCTGATGGGTGCGATCATACCAACACTAATGCACCGGATCCCATCAGAACTCCGCAGTTAAGCGTGTTTGGGCGAGAGTAGTACTAGGATGGGTGACCTCCTGGGAAGTCCTCGTGTTGCACCCCTCTCTTTTGCTTCGGAAATTTTTTTGCTGGGCTTATCGCTTACGGCGGTCCGGCACGCTCGCTTTGGATGCACCCCTTTCTTTTTCTTCGCATTTTTTTTGCTGGGCTTGTCGTTCCAACACGCTCGCTTTGTATGCATGCACCTCTCTGGTGTTGAAGTGCATCGCCGCATTCGGATCCTTTATAAGGATTTAACGCGCTTATGCTGATGGGTGCGATCATACCAACACTAATGCACCGGATCCCATCAGAACTCCGCAGTTAAGCGTGTTTGGGCGAGAGTAGTACTAGGATGGGTGACCTCCTGGGAAGTCCTCGTGTTGCACCCCTCTCTTTTGCTTCGGAAATTTTTTTGCTGGGCTTATCGCTTACGGCGGTCCGGCACGCTCGCTTTGGATGCACCCCTTTCTTTTTCTTCGCATTTTTTTTGCTGGGCTTGTCGTTCCAACACGCTCGCTTTGTATGCATGCACCTCTCTGGTGTTGAAGTGCATCGCCGCATTCGGATCCTTTATAAGGATTTAACGCGCTTATGCTGATGGGTGCGATCATACCAACACTAATGCACCGGATCCCATCAGAACTCCGCAGTTAAGCGTGTTTGGGCGAGAGTAGTACTAGGATGGGTGACCTCCTGGGAAGTCCTCGTGTTGCACCCCTCTCTTTTGCTTCGGAAATTTTTTTGCTGGGCTTATCGCTTACGGCGGTCCGGCACGCTCGCTTTGGATGCACCCCTTTCTTTTTCTTCGCATTTTTTTTGCTGGGCTTGTCGTTCCAACACGCTCGCTTTGTATGCATGCACCTCTCTGGTGTTGAAGTGCATCGCCGCATTCGGATCCTTTATAAGGATTTAACGCGCTTATGCTGATGGGTGCGATCATACCAACACTAATGCACCGGATCCCATCAGAACTCCGCAGTTAAGCGTGTTTGGGCGAGAGTAGTACTAGGATGGGTGACCTCCTGGGAAGTCCTCGTGTTGCACCCCTCTCTTTTGCTTCGGAAATTTTTTTGCTGGGCTTATCGCTTACGGCGGTCCGGCACGCTCGCTTTGGATGCACCCCTTTCTTTTTCTTCGCATTTTTTTTGCTGGGCTTGTCGTTCCAACACGCTCGCTTTGTATGCATGCACCTCTCTGGTGTTGAAGTGCATCGCCGCATTCGGATCCTTTATAAGGATTTAACGCGCTTATGCTGATGGGTGCGATCATACCAACACTAATGCACCGGATCCCATCAGAACTCCGCAGTTAAGCGTGTTTGGGCGAGAGTAGTACTAGGATGGGTGACCTCCTGGGAAGTCCTCGTGTTGCACCCCTTTCTTTTGCTTCGGAAATTTTTTTGCTGGGCTTATCGCTTACGGCGGTCCGGCACGCTCGCTTTGGATGCACCCCTTTCTTTTTCTTCGCATTTTTTTTGCTGGGCTTGTCGTTCCAACACGCTCGCTTTGTATGCATGCACCTCTCTGGTGTTGAAGTGCATCGCCGCATTCGGATCCTTTATAAGGATTTAACGCGCTTATGCTGATGGGTGCGATCATACCAACACTAATGCACCGGATCCCATCAGAACTCCGCAGTTAAGCGTGTTTGGGCGAGAGTAGTACTAGGATGGGTGACCTCCTGGGAAGTCCTCGTGTTGCACCCCTTTCTTTTGCTTCGGAAATTTTTTTGCTG